>CM062816.1:1420941912-1421537306 GCA_031772625.1 Pinus tabuliformis
AATTCCTCAACGACTTGCAAAAACATGTTAATTTCCTCATCGTCTTCAAAAACCCTCCAATATTTGACATTGTCAAGCATAGATGGTCTGTATTTTACCTGAATTTCATATGTCATTTTAGGGGGCAAAGGAGGAATAAACATGCTAGCAGAGACAGCAAGGGAGCTCGCAAGTTGGTTCTCCATTCTTGGTATATAAGAGATGCTAAAATCATTAAAAGAATCCTTGAGCCTCCATACCTCATCTCTGTATGCTTTCAGCCTCGGATGCTTAGCTTGGAAAGTTTTATTTACTTGATGAATAATGAGATCTACGTCTCCAAACACTTTCAGGCCTTTGATACCCATTTCTTTAGCAGAGCTCAAGCCCAGAATCAAAGCTTCGTACTCTACGATGTTGTTTGTGACCTGAAAGGTCAATTTTGAAGATAAATGAATATATTCCTATGTTGGGGACACAAAAACTACGCCTGCCCCTACAGCTTCTTTAGAGTAAATGTTATGAAACCAGCTCACAAAAAGATAGAAAAGAGAGATAAATGCCTTAGAATTCAGCCTCTTCGAGGGGGCAACCTCCTTTACATTACACAAATGAACAATTCTTGGATGATTCAAATGACAAAACCTCCTTTCTATATATAGGAGTCTAAGCGGTCACAATATAACCAAGCCGACCTAACAATAATAATATAAAGGCACAAAAATAACAATAGAGGGATTTTATGGGGCACAGTAATAACAATATGGGGACAATAGGGGCACAACAATATTAATGAGGGATACAACTACAATAGTAATGGGGACATCACTAGTATTATAGGGACCTAACATGCCCCTCTCCTTCAAAAAAGTTTTGTCCTCAACGCTTGAGTAGTTCTGGATGCTTCTGTATAAAATTCTCATCCTCCCATGTGGAATCTTCAACGGATAAGTTCTTCCACTTGATGAGATACTTCGAAATGGATTGATTTCGTAGCTGTCGAGTTATTGTTTCTGTGACTGCTTCCGGTTCCAATATAATTTTTCCTTCCTCGTCAAGTTCTAGCAATATTGTTTTAACTGGGAGCTTGTCACCTATAACCTTCTTTAAACATGAAACATGGAAAACTGGGTGCACTCGAGAAGCTGCAGGAAGCTCCAATTTGTATGCCCTAGTACCAATATTTTGCAACACCTTGTACGGACCATAATACTTTGGTGATAATTTATTATCCTTCTTAGCTTGCTTGAGTGACATTTGTTTATATGGTTGTAGCCGTAGGAATACCCAGTCACCTACATCAAAACTTCTTTTGCTACAATGTTGATCTGCCTGTTGTTTCATTCTATTCTACGCCAACACGAGTTTATCCTTTAAGAGTTGGAGAACTTGTTGTTGATGCTTGATGTGATGTTCCACTGCTTGAACCTTATAATTTTCTCTTAAATATGAAGTGATGGATGGTGACTGATATCCATAAAGTGCCATAAATGGGGTCATTTTTGTTGCAGTATGGAAGGAAGTGTTATACCACCATTCAGCCAGAGGAAACCATTTGACCCATTATGTCTATTTATCAGATACAAAGCAACGAAGATATCCTTCCAAACATTTTTTTACTATCTCAGTTTGCCCATCAGATTGAGGATGATAAGATGAGCTATGAGCTAACTGAGTACCAAGACAAGAAAATAATTCTGTCAAAAATTTTCCAGTAAAAATGGGATCTCTATCAATTACAATAATCTTTGGGTTTCCATGTAGCTTTTGAATTGTTTCCATAAATGCAGTAGAAATTGTACTGGCTTTAAATGGATGTGATAATGCACAAGAGTGTGCATACTTGGTAAGTCTGTCAACTACCACCATGATGACACTCTTTCCCTCAGACTTGGGTAAACCTGTGATAAAATCCATAGAAACCTCCTCCCAACGTTGGCTTGGAATAGATAAAGGTTGTAATAGACTTGGTGTCTTAATTGTTTCAACTTTATTTTGTTGGCAAACCAAACATTCTGCCACAAACTTTTGAATATCCAATTTAAGGCCATCCCAAAAAAATTCCTTCTTAACCGTGTGGTAAGTTTTTAAAAATCCTGAGTGCCCTCCTAAGGGAGAAGCGTGCAATTCCATAAGAATCTTTTGTTTGAGTTGGGACTTCTTACAGAGGTATAAGTGATCTTTTTACCATACCAAATCATTTTTCTAGCTAAATGTATCAGATGTGCTGGAATCTTGTTTTAACTTTCGAATAAGTGCCCACACTTCTTCATCATTCTTCCATTCCTCCCTTGCTTTGTTTGTCCAATCTGGTTGGATAATAGAAATGGCGCACAACAATGCTTCCACATCCTCATCCTTCCTTCAGAGTGCACCTGCCACAACATTTTGCTTCCCTTTTTTATAGATGATTTCAAAGTCATAACCCAACATCTTTGTGACCCATTTTTGTTGCTCTTCAGAGGATAATATTTGTTCTAAAAAGTATTTAAGGCTATCATGATCCATTTTTACCTTGAAGTGTCTTCCCATTAGGTAGGGTCGCCATTTCTTAAGTGCATGTAGTATTACCAACATTTCCTTCTCATAAATAGCTTTGTGTAAAAACTTTCTCTTGATTGGACGACTTTCGAAAGCGATGGGTCTTTCATCTTGCATTAAAACAACACTAATTCCATTTCCTGAAGCATCACATTCCACAATAAAGGTTTTTGTGAAGTCTGGTGCAGCTAAGACTGGTGCTTGGCACATTGCCTCTTTAAGAGGTTTGAGGTGCTGCTGTTTTCCCATAATTCTTAACAAACTTGCAATAATACCCTGTCAACCCGAGAAATCCTTGCAGATGCTTTATGGATGTGGGGATTCTCCATTCCTTAATGGCTTTAATTTTGCTAGGGTCTACCTTAACTCCTTCATGAGATACAATATGACCCAGATATTCCACCTCTTGTACTCCAAAGAAACATTTGGATCTTTTTGCATATAATTGTTTCTCCTCCAATAGTTGTAGCACCCTGTCAACATGTTCAACATGATCCCTCCAACACTTGCTGTAGATTAGTATATCATCAAAAAATACTAACACAAATTTTATAAGGAAGGGTTTGAAAATGGAATTCATCAAACCTTGAAATGTAGAAGGTGCATTGGTAAGGCCAAAAGGCATGACCAAAAATTTATAGTGACCCTCATGTGTTCTAAATGCTATTTTCGGAATGTCTTCAGTCTTCATTCTGATTTGATGATATCCTAAACGAAGATCCAAATTGGTGAAGTAAATTGATCCATGCAATTCATCCAATCATTCATCAATGATTGGAATGGGAAACTTATCTTTAATAGTGAGCTTGTTGAGCTCCCTATAATCCAGACACATGTGCCATGAACCATCCTTCTTGTGCACCAATACTAATGGAGCAAAGAAAGAACTTTGGCTAGGTTGAATTATACTAGCCTCTAGCATTTTTGCAACCATACGCTCAATTTCACTCTTTTGGGCATAGGGATATCTGTACGGCCTGATGTTTGGAAGAACACTTCCTGGAATCAAATGAATAGCATGATCATGATCACGAATAGGTGGGAGACCTTTGGGAGTCTCAAATACCTTGGAATGATTGTCTAGGACTTTTTGGAGATCTGGAGAAATAGATGATTTCGATGTGGAAACATCTAGAGAACATAATTGTGCAATTACACCTCGTAGTTCCTTTTTTAGAAGCTTTGTCATACCGTTAGAGTTGATTATCTTTCCCGGTTTCCCTGCAATACCCCTTAATTCAACTTCCTTTCCTTCCACATAAAATTTCATGAAAAGTTCTTGAAAGTTAAAAGCTATTGTACCCAAGGATTGTAGTCATTGGACTCCTAGTACAACATCAACACCTCCCACTGGAGTGGAAATCATTGGGCTATTCAATACATATTCTGCCATGGATAGCTTGATATTATGGCACTTTCCAGAGAAATTTATGGTTCCTCCACTTGCAACCATCACTTGACACTCTGGTGTTGGATATAGGAAGTAATTCGATTCTTTTGCTATGTTACAATGAATTAAATTGTGGGTACTTCCTAAATCAATCAACATTATTACCTTTTTCTTCTTGATATGTCCTTCTATCTTGATGGTTTGAGGAGTGGTAATTCCAGCCAACGGATTACAAGATATGATCGAATTAATTTCTTCTTTATCTAGGCTTTTTTCCTGGAGTGTATCCTCTTCTTTTGACCTTTCTTGTTCCTTTTCTTCCTCCTCTTCACAATCTATGTAGAATAATTTCTTCTCAGCACACTTATGACCTTTAGTGTATTTGCTATGACAATTGTAACAAAGCCATTTTGCTCTTTTTTCTTCCAATTGTTGTGGTGTCAACCTTATAGGTTGTGGAAGGCTAGGGGCAACAACACTTCCATCTTTATAGTTGTGAGTGGTAGGCTTCCAGGTTGCCATAATTTTGCTTTCCATTTTTCTTGCTAGCCTGAATGCCTTCTCCAATGAATCAGGTTCCCAAATGAGAACCTTATGTTGGATATTATCCTTTAAAATCCCTATGAACACATCAATCCTATGCTCCTCTGGAATATCTTTTACCCATATGTTCAATTTTTGGAACTCCTCAATGTCCTCCATCATTGAACCCTTTTGTTTGAGACTTATCAATTGGCTAAAAAAGGTGTTGCTTTTTGTATCCTCGTAATGTGTTGTCATTTCTTCCGTAAAAATTGTCCAAGTGACAATTTGTTTACGAGAGCAAAGCCATCGATACCATACAAACTGATTTGGCTCCAAATATAAAGTTGCAATACATACCTTTTATGTGTTTTGCACATTATGGAGATCGAAAAATTGCTCCATCTGTAGTATCCATGTTGCAGGATCCTTCCATCAAACTTCCTCATATCGATTTTTGTAATATGGTGGGTCTTCAATCCAACATTAGAATCTATGAAATCATGATTAACATTTCTTTTTTTCTCATCATGAGTTTCCTTTATTACCCTTTCACCATTAGTGACCATTTCTTATAGCAACGTATTCAAATTTATCTTCAATTCTTCCATCTTATCGTCCATGCCATCCATCTTAGCGTCCATGCCATTCATATTAGCTTCCATGCCATTCATCTTAGCTTCTACATCTTTCTTTAAACCATCCATCTTAGATTCTGTTACTTTTTGTGCGAGTGACATTTGTTGCACTTGGTCTCGTAATTTTGATATATCATGTTGCATTTCTTCCTTTTCTTCATGAGTCATGCAAGAGATTTCAAGTTGCTTACTAGGTGTTTTCATTTTCTTTCCTCGGGGCATCAATTACCAATAATAATTCTTTACTATGCCCTTTGAATTCCTTCAAACTAATTTTTCAAACCAAGCTTATGCAAAATTAAAAAAAAAACTACACACCCTTTTTTTTCACTTTGTAGGAGCTCGATATTGAATCTGATGTATCTTTGTAAATTTAGATCATCCAGTTCTGAAATTGCAACCTGCAGTAGCCCTCTGTGTCCTCTTTCCAATGCCATCAGTCTGATCGAATTTAGATTCTCTAAGGCAGAGTTATGCACAATCTCCCAAGATGACCTGATTATAGACCTTTCCAGAAGAACGAACTTGTATGAAGTGCCATGTGTTACTGTTTTCATATTCGGATCTAAAAAATATACAAAGGAAACTACAGTCCGTCTTCTTTCTGTAACTTCTTACAAAATTTCAACCTGATGCTCAAAACAAAAGTTATGATGATTTTCCTAGGTCACCTGTTTGGAATGAAATTCGGGAGTCTGCAAAAAGGCCAACTTCCTTATATCATATCTCCACAAATATAGCGCGAAAAGCTCTGAAATTTGGATTCAAGGTTCATCACGATTTCGGCCCAAATGGGTTTTTTTTCTAGCATCTGAAACGTCGCAAAAAAAAAGTTATAGCGCAAATTCCATAATGACCTATTTGGAGCAGCGAAACCCTAGAATCCAAAGCTTTGATACCAAATGTTATGAAACCAGCTCACAAAAAGATAGAAAAGAGAGATAAATGCCTTAGAATTCAGCCTCCTTGAGGGGGAAACCTCCTTTACATTACACAAATGAACAATTCTCAGATGATTCAAATGAAAAAACCTCCTTTCTATATATAGGGGTATAAGGGGTCACAATATAACCAAGCTGACCTAACAATAATAATATAAAGGCACAAAAATAACAATAGAGGGATTCTATGGGGCACAGTAATAACAATATGGGGACAATAGGGGCACAACAATATTAATAAGGGATAAAACTACAATAGTAATGGGGGCATCACTAGTATTATAGGGACCTAACATGCCCCTCTCCTTCAAAAAAGTGTTGTCCTCAATGCTTGAGTAGTTTTGGATGCTTCTGTATAAAATTCTCATCCTCCCATGTGGAATCTTCAGCGGATAAGTTCTTCCACTTAATGAGATACTCCAAAATGGATTGATTTCATAGCTGTCAAGTTCTTGTTTCTGTGATTGCTTCCGGTTCCAATATAATTTTTCCTTCCTCGTCAAGTTCTGGCAATATTGTTTGAACTGGGAGCTTGTCGCCTATAACGTTCTTTAAACATGAAAAATGGAAGACTAGGTGCACTCGAGAAGCTGCAGGAAGCTCCAATTTGTATGCCATAGTACCAATCTTTTGCAACACCTTGTATGGACCATAATACTCTGGTGATAATTTATTATCCTTCTTAGCTTGCTTGAGGGACATTTGTTGATATGGTTGTAGAGGTAGGAACACCCAGTCGCCTACATCAAAACTTCTTTCGCTACGATGTTGATATGCCTATTGTTTCATTCTATTCTGTGCCAACACGAGGTTATCCTTTAAGAGTTGGAGAACTTGTTGTTGATGCTCGATGTGATGTTCCACTGCTTGAACCTTATAATTTTCTCTTAAATATGATGTGATGGATGATGGCTGATATCCATAAAGTGCCATAAATGGGGTCATTTTTGTTGCAATATGGAAGGAAGTGTTATACCACCATTCAGCCAAAGGCAACCATTTGTCCCATTGTGTCTATTTATCAGATACAAAGCAATGAAGATATCCTTCCAAACATTTTTTTACTATCTCAGTTTTCCCATCAGATTGAGGATGATAAGATGAGCTATGAGCTAACTGAGTACCAAGACAAGAAAATAATTCTGTCAAAAAATTTCCAGTAAAAATGGTATCTCTATCACTTACAATAATCTTTGGGTTTCCATGTAGCTTTTGAATTGTTTCCATAAATGCAGTAGAAACTGTACTAGCTTTAAATGGATGTGATAATGCACAAAAGTGTGCATACTTGGTAAGTCTGTCAACTACCACCATGATGACACTCTTTCCCTCAGACTTGGGTAAACCTGTGATAAAATCCATAGAAACCTCCTCCCAACGTTGGCTTGGAATGGATAAAGGTTGTAATAGACTTGGTGTCTTAATTGTTTCAACTTTATTTTGTTGGCAAACCAAACATTCTGCCACAAACTTTTGAATATCCGATTTAAGGCCATCCCAAAAAAATTCCTTCTTAACCGTGTGGTAAGTTTTTAAAAATCCTGAGTGCCCTCCTAAGGGAGAAGCGTGCAATTCAAGAAGAATATTTTGTTTGAGTTGGGAATTCTTACAGAGGTATAAGAGATCTTTGTACCATAGCGAATCATTTTTCTAGCTAAATGTATCAGATGTGATGGAATCTTGTTGTAACTTTCGAATAAGTGCCCACACTTCTTCGTCATTCTTCCATTCCTCCCTTGCTTCATTTGTCCAATCTGGTTGGATAATAAAAATGGTGCACAACAATTCTTCCACATCCTCATCCTTCCTTGAGAGTGCATCTGCCACAACATTTTGCTTCCCTTTTTTGTAGATGATTTCAAAGTCATAACCCAACATCTTTGTGACCCATTTTTGTTGCTCTTCAGAGGATAATCTTTGTTCTAAAAAGTATATAAGGCTATCATGATCCATTTTTACCTTGAAGTGTCTTCCCATTAGGTAGGGTCGCCATTTCTTAAGTGCATGTAGTATTGCCAACATTTCCTTCTCATAAATAGCTTTGTGTAAATACTTTCCCTTGATTAGACAACTTTTGAAAGGGATGGGTCTTTCATCTTGCATTAAAACAACACTAATTCCATTTCTTGAAGCATCACATTCCACAATAAAGGTTTTTGTGAAGTCTGGTGTAGCTAAGACTGGTGCTTGGCACATTGCCTCTTTAAGATGTTCGAAGGCCTTTATTGCTTTTGGAATCTATGAAAATGCATCTTTCTTCAATAATGTTGTTAGAGGTGCTATTGTTTTCCCATAATTCTTAACAAACTTGCGATAATACCCTGTCAACTCGAGAAATCCTCGCAGATGCTTTATGGATGTGGGGATTCTCCATTCCTTAATGGCTTTAATTTTGCTAGGGTCTACCTTAACTCCTTCATGAGATACAATATGACCCAGATATTCCACCTCTCGTACTCCAAAGAAACATTTGAATCTTTTTGCATATAATTGTTTCTCCTCCAATAGTTGTAGCACCCTGTCAACATGTTCAACATGATCCTTCCAAGACTTGTTGTAGATTAGTATATCATCAAAAAATACTAACACAAATTTTATAAGGAAGGGTTTGAAAATGGAATTCATCAAACCTTGAAATATAGAAGGTGCATTGGTAAGGCCAAAAGGCTTGACCAAAAATTTATAGTGACCCTCATGAGTTCTAAATGCTGTTTTTGGAATGTCTTCAGTCTTCATTCTGATTTGATGATATCCTGAATGAAGATCCAACTTGGTGAAGTAAATTGATCCATGCAATTCATCCAATCATTCATTAATGACCGGAATGGGAAACTTATCTTTAATAGTGAGCTTGTTGAGCTCCCTATAATCCGGACACATGCGCCATGATCCATCCTTCTTGTGCACCAATACTATTGGAGTAGATAAAGAACTTTGGCTAGGTTGAATTATATCAACCTCTAGCATTTCTGCAACCATACGTTCAATTTCACTCTTTTGGGCATAGGGATATCTGTACGGCCTGATGTTTGGAGGAACACTTCCTAGAATCAAATGAATAGCATGATCATGATCACGAATAGGTGGGAGACCTTTGGGAGTCTCAAATACCTTGGAATGATTTTCCATGACTTTTTGGAGATCTAGAGAAATAGATGATTTCAATGTGGAAACATCTAGCGAACATAATTGTGCAATTACACCTCGTTGTTCCTTTTTTAGAAGCTTTGTCATACCGTTAGAGCTAATTATCTTTCCCGGTTTCCCTGCAATACCCCTTAATTCAACTTCCTTTCCTTCCACATAAAATTTCATGAAAAGTTCTTGAAAGTTAAAAGCTATTGTACCCAACAATTGTAGCCATTGGACTCCTAGTACAACATCAACACCTCCCATTGGAATGGAAAGCATTGGGCTATTCAATACATATTCTGCGATGGATAGCTTGATATTATGGCACTTTCTAGAGCAATTTATGGTTCCTCCACTTGCAACCATCACTTTACACTCTAGTGCTGGATATAGGAAGCAATTTAATTCTTTTGCTATCTTACAATGAATAAAATTGTGGGTACTTCCTGAATCAATCAACACTATTACCTTTTTCTTCTTCATATGTCCTTCTATCTTGATGGTTTGAGGAGTGGCGATTCCGGCCAATGCATTACAATATATGGTCGGATTAATTTCTTCTTTATCTAGGCTTTGTTCCTAGAGTATATCCTCTTCTTTTGACCTTTCTTGTTCCTTTTCTTCCTCCTCTTCACAATCTATGTAGAATAATTTCTTCTCGGCACACTTATGACCTTTAGTGTATTTGTTATCACAATTGTAACAAAGCCCTTTTGCTCTTTTTTCTTCCAATTGTTGTGGTGTCAACCTTATAGGTTGTGGAAGGCCAGGGGCAACAACACTTCCATCTTTATAGTTGTGAGTAGTAGGAGTCCTGGTTGCCATAATTTTGCTTTCCATTTTTCTTGCTAACCTGAATGCCTTCTCCAATGAATCAGGTTCCCAAATGAGAACCTCATGTTGGATATTATGCTTTAAAATCCCTATGAACACATCAATACTATGCTCCTCTGGAATATCTTTTACCCTTATGTTCAATTTTTGGAACTCTTTAATGTCCTCCGTCATTGAACCCTTTTGTTTGAGACTTATCAATTGGTTAAAAAAAGTGTTGCTTTTTGTATCCTCGTAATGTGTTGTCATTTCTTCCATAAAAATTGCCCAAGTGACAATTTGTTTACGAGAGCAAAGCCATAGATACCATACAAATTGATTTGGTTCCAAATATAAAGTTGCAATACGTACCTTTTGTGTGTTTTTCACATTATGGAGATCGAAAAATTGCTCCATCTGTAGTATCCATGTTGTGGGCTCCTTGCCATCAAACTTCCTCATATGAATTTTTGGAATATGGCGGGTCTTCAATCTAACATTAGAGTCTATGAAATCATGATTAACATTTCTTTTGTTCTCATCATGAGTTTCCTTTACTACCCTTTCACCATTAGTGACCATTTCTTATAGCAACTTATTCAAATTTATCTTCAATTCTTCCATCTTATTGGCCATGCCATCCATCTTAGCATCCATGCCATTCATATTAGCTTCCATGCCATTCATCTTAGCTTCTACGTCTTTCTTTAAACCATCCATCCTAGATTCTGTTACTTTTTGTGTGAGTGACATTTGTTGCACTTGGTCTCGTAATTTTGATATATCATGTTGCATTTCTTCCTCTTCTTCATGAGTCATGCAAGAGCTTTCAGGTTGCTTACTAGGTGTTTGCATTTTCTTTCCTCGGGGCCTTGATAATAATGCTTTACTATGCCCTTTGAATTCCTTCAAATTAATTTTTCAGACCAAGCTTATGCAAAATTTAAAAAAAAACTACACACCTTTTTTTTTCACTTTGTAGGAGCTCAATATTGAATCTGATGTATCTCTGTAAATTCGGATCATCCAGTTCTGAAATTGCAATTTGTAGTAGCCCTCTGTGTTCTCTTTCCAATGCCACCAGTCTGATCGAATTTAGATTCTCTAAGGTAGAGTTATGCACAATCTCCCGAGATGACCTGATTATAGACCTTTCCAGAAGAGTGAACTTGTATGAAGTGCCACGTGTCACTATTTTGATATTTGGATCTAAAAAATATGCAAAGGAAACTATAGTCCGTCCTCTTTCTGTAACTTCTTACAAAATTTCAACCTGATGCTCAAAACAAAAGCTATCATGATTTTCCCCAGGTCACTTGTTTGGAATGAAATTTGGGGGTCTGCAAAAAGGCCAACTTCCTCAGATCATATCTCTGCAAATATAGCGCGAAAAGCTCTAAAATTTGGATCCGAGGTTCATCACGATTTCGGCCCAAATGGGTTTTTCTTTCTAGCATCTGAGACATTGCAGAAAAAATTTTATAGCGCAAATGTCACGATGACCTGTTTGGAGCAGCGAAACCCTAGAATCCAAAGCTTTGATACCAAATGTTATGAAACCAGCTCACAAAAATATAGAAAAGAGAGATAAACGCCTTAGAATTTAGCCTCTTCGAGGGGGCAACCTCCTTTACATTACACAAATGAACAATTCTTGGATGATTCAAATGACAAAACCTCCTTTCTATATATAAGAGTCTAAGGGGTCACAATATAACCAAGCCGACCTAACAATAATAATATAAAGGCACAAAAATAACAATAGAGGGATTCTATGGGGAACAATAATAACAATATGGGGACAATAGGGTCACAACAATATTAATAAGGGAAACAACTACAATAGTAATGGGGGCATCACTAGTATTATATGGACCTAACAGCAAACTCCATGAAAAAACATATCCCAAATCTGTGGGTTTTCTTCCTCAGCGATCTGGCAAACTGGTTTCCTGAGCTGCATGGAGGCCAACTAAGATTCTTCAATATGAAGGATACAAGCTCCAAAATCAGTGTTCATAGCATATATGGGATGATTGGCGAGATTATTTTCATCACTGATTATATAAGTCAACTGTGCCTCTCTGTATAATCTCTTGCTCTCTCCCCTGAAAACCGGAACAGTAGCATAAGACATGTCATTTTGTAATGAGCCACCTAACCTCTTGATCCAACCTCTAGAAAGCAACATACCGAACTTGGGGGGTACATCTTCCACCACAATATCCATCATCATGCCTTTCATAGGTAGCTGAGACAAAGTGATGGCTAGGTCCTTGATTAATCCTAGACATTTCATGTTTCTAGAGTCAAAAGAGAACAGGTCATGATAAGGCTTTGTGATGTCAAGACCCAACTCATCCATGACAACCTTGGGCATTAGATTATGGCTAGCTCTAGTGTCCAAAAGGTAGTTGTGAAGGATTTTTTCATGAATATTCAGAGAGACATAGAATGATGGGGAGCTTTCTTCACAATTTTCAATCATTGGGCTGAGAATGACAGTTGGCTTGTCATCTTGTAGGTTTACATGGTCTGTGGAGGCTTGGATGGCTTTAGGTTCAAAGGCCTCGAGGATGGATCTTCTAAAGGACTCATTCTTCAATAGTTTAATCGGAGGCATGGGTATCTTTAGCTTCTAAATTTCTGATTGAAAATTGAAAGGAGAAGGAGACTTTTCAAGACCTCTTACCTCATGAGTTGGAGCTTGGAGGATGATGGGATCAACCGCGGGTTGTTTTTGCTTATTAGCTTGTTGTACTGTAGGGACAACAACTTTTTGAACAGGAGTTTCCTTGGCATTGTTTATCTTTGACCTCAAATTATATCTTTGCTGATCTATAGTTTGTAGAATAGCTTTACCATCCCATTCTTGGCTGATCTGGTCATTGCATAATGACCTTTCATAGGCAGTTGAGGTCAAAAAGGAAGCATTGCCTTTGCCTTCTAGACAATGGATCTCATCATCTTCTTCAAACTGCTCTTCTTCCATGACTGCATTTTGAAAAGGAGATTTCACCCTTTGGTCTTCATCAATATCTTTGTTTCTTTGCAAAATCTGCAACTGCTCATTAGTTCTTCTATATGGATTTGGATTTGGATTTCTAGGAGCAAAGGTATTAGGACCTCTCCCTTAGGAGCTCCCCCTTTCCCTAGGTGCTGCTCAACCTATAACGTGGAGATTTTAAGGGCTAATGACTCGATCATTTTGGTCATTTTATCTATCTTAGGATTAGAGGATGATGAAGACTCGCCCCGATGTCTTCTTCTATCGACATTTCCCTTGAGCTTCTCTGCAGCCATGATGTTTGATTCCACCTCCAAGGCTGCATCCTGCATGTTAGCCAAAGTAGCACATCTCCTTTCCCTCAACAGTAGGCAGAAGTCAGAATCAAAAGCACTAGCATAGGTGAGTTTAGCAGAGGTAGTAGTGGGTTTTACTTCAGCTGGTATCTTGTTGTACATATAGTTAAACCTTTTATTAAAATCAGATAGAAACTCACCATTTTCTATCTTTAAGTTTCCAAACTCAGTGTGGTAGTAGAGGAGATCCTTCTTATCCCCCCAATGCTTTAGGAATGCATCATCTAAAGCTTCAATGTTTTCTATAGATCTTGGGGTTAGTTCTCTAAACCATTTTCTAGCCTCTCCATCTAGGCTTTGGACAAAGACTCTCATCCACACATCATCTTCACTAATGTCCAGATTATCAGCATAACTATAAAATGACTCAAGATGTTTTTCAACGGTAACACCTTCAATCCCAGTGAACTTAGGCCTATATTTCTGATATTCTCCAGTAGGCATGGCATTCAAAGGAGTGGGCAGTATTAGGGGTCCATACCTAGCAGTGATGATTCTTTCCATTTTGGTAGGTGCTTGTGGACCTGCCATAGCTGTGGTGGGTACAAGAGTATTGGTAGTCTGAATGATAGAGGGCTGAGGAGTGACTGACATGACTAAAGGAGTATGATGGATAGGAGGTGAGGTTTCCTTTGGGCTTAAATCAAAAGGAGAACCTAAAGAATAAGGAGCTTTATGAATCTCTAAGAGTTTTTCTTCATTGCTAGTATTAGATGCTATACTCTCAACATGTATTTGTTCTATTACAAGCCTTTCTTGAAGAGATATAGAAGATTGTTTAGGTTTACCTGAACCTGATGCTCCTTTCTGCAATACCTTTCTTTCTTTGATGATCTTTTCAGGGTCAGGTACTGGATCAGCTTGTGACTTCTGAGGATTTCTCCGAGTATGCCTCACAAACTGAGCCAGAACTATGAAGTGGAGTCGCCAAGAGGTTCGACCTCTAGTAGAGTCGCTAGATAGATGATTACAACCAAAAATGTGCCTAGACTTTGTCTATCATCAAAGCTGGATCTATGTCGTTTCCCAAGGAAGTTGAGCTTCAGTTTCCTCTCCCTAGCAACATCGCCAATTATGTTAGCACTCCAGGAAACTCTCCTAGGTTGCAGCTCGAAGATGCCTAGAAACATATAATATTCAATATTGTTCTCAGAAATATTGGAATGGATAATGGTTTGGATGAAGTTAGATAACCATTTCAGCTCTATTTTCACTCAATACATGCATGAACGCTCTCACCAATACAAGGCTTTAGACCACTAATGCTCAATAAGTTATAAATTCAATGGATAGATGGAGAATACTAACTGTATCAGCAGATTGCATATATAAACATAAATGAATGACTAGCTACAGGCAGCAAAAGAGAATAATTACTGTACTAGTAGAAGCATATATGACCACATATGAATGGTTAGCTACAGGTGGCAAAGAAGCTTGCAATTCTAAGTTATTAAAGCAGAGATAAGATGACAATTATCTGGCCGTAGACACAAAGAAACATGAACAAAACTGTTCAAGTGCAAGCATAGAACAACAAAGAGAATGGATGTTGAACATATAATGGTAAAAGAAGCTTGTATTTCTAGAATTAAGATGAGAATCTTGAAGGAACAGAGGAGGAATAATCTCCAAAAGTTGAACCCTTGTTACATCTTACTAACAACTATTTATAGCCTGTTTACAATGCTCCTGAGCTCTCTAGAAGGCTCGGAGTCTTAATCTGCCTGATATGCATTGTTTAACTACTTTGATGCCCTCTAGGAAAGCATGGCTTGGCAGTTTTTCTTCCTTCTGACAGAGGAATAACCACATTGAGATATTTTGGGCAGTTTTTGCGCTGTCTGGGAGCTCTCTCATGCTCAAGCTACTCCATAATGTTTATTGGTGTGGTGGTTGCATTTTCTGTGCTGTTGATGCTCCCTGATCTTATTTGATTCAGGTTGTAGCATGTTGTGGCTCTTCTCTTTCCCTTTTCAAGCTCCTGTTTCCTGGTAATATGTCTTCCAGGCTTTGTTATATGGTGGAATGGGTCTTTGGGCCTGTATATCCCTTTAAATGGCCCCTTTTTGTTAATACAGGACTGTTTTCTGTTTAAAACAGAAAACACAATGATATTGAGACATCCCGCCACTCTGTGTCCTTTTCGGACCTCAAAATCCTTAGATTATAGCTGATTCTCCTCTTGGGTCCGCCCTTGCAGTAATAACCCATCTCCACCGTTGATCTGGGAATCCTAGATCCAACGGTGATGATTAATTTCAGGCGCCTCTTTTGTACTAGAGTTAACCACCCGATGAGGGCGGTTTTCTCTCTCCTCGCCTTGGACACATGGCAGCAGTTGTATGGCATCAGGTGGAACTCAGCCTAAACCACTTACCGCCCATGGCCCACCCAAAATCCTGCCTGTTTTGATTTTTCCTTTATATTGGAAATATGCCGAATCGTTGAAATTTTATGAGAAAACGAACCTGGCGGACTTCAAATATCATATATTCCACTTCCTAGAAACCCATCGGGTCCGGGTTCCATCGCTACTGCACTACCTCAGGCTTCCTTTGTATTTCATTATAACAACGAAAATACACAAATCATTGAAAAATGGCTTTCCCCAGACCTGAAATATTATATAAGATCATTCTCGAACTCATCAGATCCGGGGTTTTATCGCTATCGGCGCTGTCATGTGTTCCCTTGCATTTTGTTTAAACAACGAAATACGTTAAAATACACTGAAAAATGCTTGGGAGCTTATCTAAAATATTATAATATATCATTGATAATGCCATCGGGTTCGGCGTTATCGCATTTCCCTTATATATATGCAAAGGTCCCACCCTTTGGTTTTTGCCAATAGCGATATAGCGATGCAATGTGGGCCGTCAATCTGCGCACGTGATCGATGGTCCACATTGCATCAGTGATCGTAATTGCAATGCGCCTTCTGTTCGTGCCGATACCGCTGATTCACCTCCGCCGATTGCAACCCGCCGATCCGATTATCAGTGATTGCTGATTGGCGGTGTCCAGCACCACTTGCCACTGCCCGCCTACGCCAATTAGATCTGGGCTGTTGATTAGCCAGATCTAACGGCTGCTGTGCCTTCTCAGTTTTAAGCCTACGATAATGGTTTTTTGACCGATTTTAAAGTGTTTCAGCCTCCCGATAGTGCATTTTTTCCCTTCCAAGGGCTCTCCTCCCTCACGTGTTTCGATTGATGGATGATCTTAAGCACTTTTGAAGACATTAGGGAGTGCTTTGGAGCATATTTGGATCCAATTTTGGGATTTTTGTCAGTGAAGCTAACAGTGCTAGTAGACAAGAATTGGATTATGTTTGCAAAATGTTCGTTTGCGACTCACACAACAAAGGGCTGTTCATTAGGAAATCCTTCATCTAGATTCGTAGGCTCATCACCATTCTTAATCTGCAAGAGGTGATATGGTGCAACATTTAATCGCCTTGACTTCACAACTACTTCAAAGTCATATTCCTGAAAGAGAAGAAACCATCTACAAATTATCCCCCTCCCCAACATAGGCTTGTTGATCAGGTATTTCAAAGTGGAATGGTCTGTGTACATTTCAAAGTGCACACCCAAAAAATAGTGCTTGAACTTTTGGAGTGAATACACCATTTCCAATCCTTCACGCTCCGTAGTTGAATAATTCTTCTTTGCCTTTGACAACTTCCTGCTCCCAAACGCTATCAGTTGGTCAATATCACCAGTGCCTGGTTGGGTTAGCACAACTCTTAATGCTATGCATGATGCATCTACATCCACATGGAATTCCTTCTTCTAGTCGAGGAACACTAGAATAGGTGTCATGACCATTTTTTCCTTCAATACATCCAAACTCTTCTAGAAATCATCATCCCAGCAAAATGTCGCATCCTTCTTCAGTAATCTCTCCATGGGCATAGTGATCTGCTTATATGCTTTGATAAAATTCCTATAATATCCTGTATGGCCCAATGTTGCACACAACTATTTGATATTCCTTGGAGGCTCCAAATTGATAATTATTGAAATTTTGGCAGGGTCCACCATCAACCCCTATTTATAGACAACATGGCTCAAGAGTATCCCATAAGGTACACAGAATATGCACTTTTTCAGATTAAGGGATATCTGATACTTTTGACAAGTATCTAGCATGAGGCGAAGACTAGAAACATGCTTCTTTACTAATCCAAATAATGTCCAATCATCAAATCACGCCTCCAAAAACCTATGCATAAACTTTTTGAAAGCTGCAACTACCACCCTAGAAAAGATTGTAGGGGCATTCTTTAGTCCAAAGGGCATGAATGTATACTGGAAACAACCATATTCTATAGTGAAGGTAGTCTTACTCTGATCCTCTGATGCAATTTTGATTTGATGATACCCTAAGAACCCATTGGTAAACGAATAGGCTTCCTGAACTCCATAATTCTCTAATACTTCATCCGTGAATGGCATAGGGAATGGATCATGAACACAAGCATCATGAAACTTTATTAACTCTATGCAGATCCAAAATTTTCCCTTTTTCTTCTTTTCCTAAACCACTATATGCCTAACCTAGTCTAATTCCTCAACAAGCTCAATAATGACGTCTACCAGCATCTTATCTAATTCCTCATGCATGTTTTCCTTGTACTTAGGATTCAACTGATATGGGCGTTGTTTCACTGGCTTTGCATCTAGATTCAGGGTGATCTTCATGACACTAGATCACCTACTACCCCCTTCAGATCATAGAACTTTGTGGGAAACAAGTCCTGATACTCTCTCAATAACTCCACGACTTTGTCTACTATGTCCTCATCCCAGTAATCGCCTATATTTGCAAACTTCAGTTGTGTGTCTGACCCAATATTCACCTGCTTAGTTTTCAAGTGCTTAGAGATGTCTAGAAATTATGCTTTTGGCCCCACAACTTCATGTTGTACCTCTGACACAGGAATACTGATGTTCCTAGGATATTCCTCACCTTCCTCTATGGTCACATTGTAGCATTCCAGAGCATGGCGCAGTTGCGTATTCCAATCTGGCTGTACCCATGTGACAGGCATTTCGGTCATTCTGAATATTGTAGCCTTAATCTCCTGTAATGCTTCATTAATACACTCAAATCCATCCTCAAAACTGAAAGTTAATAGAAAACTTTCCTTCAGAACATCCCACTCTGCGGTTCCATGTCGCAACTCTGTTTCTAGATACCAGTTCATCGGAATAGTATCCAACGCGTGGTGGAATATATGAACCCATTCTGGTTGGGGTTCCTCTCCCCATACATTCATCCATTGAGCCAGATGCTTGCATGGATCATCCTTTCCTATATACTTCTCTATAATGCGGGTATTGGCATACCCAAACCGCAACTTCATCATCTGTCAATATTCCTTCCAATCTGCAAAGTTGTTCTTATGTGTACCCCACCATCTGGCAGGTGTAGCTCTCAGTGCGATGTCTAATGCTTGGAACCGATGTTCCTCCGGTACATCCCTTTCAAATTTATCCAAAAATAAATTGACATCCTCTAAACCATCATAATATGGTAAGTTGTGTACCTTAGCAGATATACATCGGAGTGACTTAGTGAGCTTGTTGCATCTCAACGACGATACTCATGCAATCTCTTCTGCTAGTGCTCAAGCTCCTCATCTAAATCTAAATTGTAGGATTTTTCCTTCTCCCAAGTAATGCACCCATCCGCCATAGGGTTGATCCAATCCTCATCCCACGCAGTAAGCTTATAGACTTGCTCAATATCCTCCTCTTCTTCATAATAATCTTGGACTGGTTCCATATATCGCACACCCTTGGTCAGATCCAATGGAATAATAACCATTAGTTCCTTCTTCTCAAATTTCATGTTGCACTTCTTTAGGTTGATGACCACGTTCATATCAAATTCCCAATCAATTCCAAGCAGCCCCAGGTAAGGATTACTGTCATCTAATATTTCAATTACTTTGAAATTGACTATGGCATGTGCCCCTTCAATATCCACAGTTACTCCATGTAGGCGCCCCATAGGAATAATCTTTTGTTGATTCGCCATTCGCAGCTAGATTGGAGACCATTGTAGTGCTGGTTTTCCCATTCTTTCCCAGGTTTGTTTCGGAAAAGCATTTGCATTAGATCCTAAATCAAGCATTACCTTGTCCATTTCAAATTCTCTAATCTGGGCAGTTAATCTCATTTCTGACTAGTCCTATTCTTACCTTTATCCACCTTATGCACTGCGTGTTGTTTAGGTAGTGGCTTACCCTTGCTAGCATAGTTATCTATCAGCTCTTGCAGCCCCTCTACTGCTTTTTTGTCCCTCAGGAGCTTCATGCAAGCTTATAAGAAATATATTAACAATGATGGACCTACTTCCTGCACAATACCAATTTCTTCAGGCTTCTCCATTCGTGTACTCTAAGCCTTTGACGTAGAAGCTCCTGCATCCGCAAAGCTCCTATTTGCTTCCATAAAAGTTTCCTTTTCTTTATTCAAATCAAATCCAACCTCCCTATCAGCAGCCTTGTGTACCCATACATTTTCCTCTGGTTGCTTCCCTTTATCTGCCCCGATAGCTATACCGCCTCGCATAACAATATTAACACCGGGTCCATCTTCGCGAGTTTCTGATCTCATCATCTAGATGTTCTGAGTAGGTTGCTAATTTTGGGTCTTCTTTTATTGCATTTTTGCGATGAGTACGGAACAACATTCTATGACATGATCAAACTGTCAACAATATTGACAAGAGGGGTGCATTGGATTCTGAAAATTTCATGCAAAGTGACTTGGTTCTCCACAATTGTAGCAAATGATATATCCTCGACCTCTTCCATCTCCTCCCCCTCATCCTCTTCCTCATCCCTGGAATTCTCCTCGTGCTACAGCTGTGTCTTGATCCTACTGAGGACGTGCCTCTGTCTGTACTCTATACATTGGTGTTTTTCCCATCATTAAGTCGTAACTTTGGAAATTGTACTCTTCATGACCTATAGACTTATGGAAATTGCAAAACAGTTGCTAGGGAGTCTGTACAAACTTCTATAACAAATGAAAATTGTCCGCCGTATGTTTTCCTATGATCTGGTAGATAACGTACCATGGCACTACACTAGTTCTTGTCCCAGTGGTACCTTTTGACTTTAGGGGGACATGACCTCCCCCAAGTAGATAATTATGATACACTGGGCAATGATCCTTGTCATGACCATGGCCTTTACATGTTAAACACCATACATTCGTGCGAGTCTCATTTTGGACATCTTTTCCCTTTTTGAGACTCTACAACTCCTTATGCAGGCTAGCCAACTATGAATGAATTTGTTGTACTCCTAAGTTTGTGTTCTAGATAGGTGAGGCTTCCAACTTCATAGCAATCTCTAGTGCCTCAGCTTGCATTCCAATCTTCTATTGTGACTGTTAGGGTCCAACCCTAACCCTCTTATTTATGTAATAGGGTCGAGTCATAAGTATAGTTAGTTAAAGAGTAAATAAAGCCCATATTAATAATTGTAAGTGGTTGACCCGCATTTAAAGAAGGGACCACAGTTAGTTGCAAATGGGCCATGGTATTAGATAGATGGTATTAATAAGAACCATGGTACTGACCCATGGTATTGCATGTATGAATCCTATATAAAGGATAGAGATTCCCCATGAGGAGCGTCGTGTCTTATTTTGTAAATGAGACTAGCTCTATTGGAGATTGCCCCCTCGAAGAGGAAAGTGAACATTGCTTTCCTTTCTGAATAATAAAATACATGTTGTTATTTCTTATTGTTCTATGTTCTTGGTATATTTCTTCGCATACTTGGTATTCTGGTATCTTCTTGAAGGTCAAGAGCATAACAAGTGGTATCATAGCACTTTCCAGGGTCGGTGGGATCTCCATTTTTAGCAGATTTTTTTTGGCTAGAGACATGTTTCGGCGTCTTTAAACCACGGGATTTGTCGTTGAGCGCATAAACCTGCGGATTTTGGGAGGCATGCACGTAGGAAATACAAGAGGTGGTCACGCTTGTTGGACTCCCTTGTAACCCCTATGGTAACCCCTTCGAGTAGTAGTGCATTAGACAGAACCGCGCACAGACTGTCTTCCAAGTACCCTCTAGGTATATTGGAAGCCCGCTAGGCTCTCTTGAAACCTTGCTATAGATAAACCGTCAGCCATCTTGTTGCTACAGTACACCGAGAACAACACTCGGGGAGATTACTCACGCATACGATAGGGTAGTCAGGTTGTACAACTAAGGGTATGGTTGATCCTCCTTGGTTAGTGCCCTGAAAGATTGGGCCAAGTACTACTGTCGAACCCTTATGTATATTGTGATCCGTGGCACCTAACACTCCTTGAGACCATAGTTCCCTTGTCTCTCTTAGATCCACCATTCAGATCTATTAGATCTACCAATCAGATCTATCAGATCTGCCATTCAGATCTAGCAGTTTGGGTTCGGTAGCAGTCGCAATAATCAGATCCACCATTCAGATCTAGCAGCAGGGGTTTGATCACTGCCACATTCCTACTCATACTCTGTAGTTAAGGGTTTCACTGATAGATCTGACTATTTGTGTGGCTCCTATACCTAGGTGTGATTCTCGCAGGACATTGGGCAGAATTAACTTTTTTAGGAATCAACTACTATAGTATTCCTAAGCGAGGAGTAAAACGCCTTTTGGAGTCTGAGACCCTCCTGGGATGCTTATAGGAGACTTAGCCCATAAGAATTAGGTCGATAGGCTGAGCAAGGTGGTACCATTCACTTGTCAGTGTCAAAATTTTGGGTGGTCTCAAATTTTTTTTCACAGTAATGACAAGTGCACTGGATTAGTGCATGGTACAAACCAGAGCTCAAGCTATGGCCAATGAGAAGATCAACACCCTTGAACAAAAGTTGGAGGCATTAACGAATCAGATCCAGACCTTAACTGACACAATCACAAAGGGCAAGTCAAGGGCACAATTGGAGGCATATGATTTTAATGAAAACCTTGAGGGCGAGTCTAGCCATTCTCTTCACTCCCAGCTTCGACCACCCAAGCTAGACATGTATAAATTTGATGGCTCTCATCCAGCCATATGGCTAGCACAAATGGAGAAATATTTCACATTGAATCACATCAGAGATGATGCAACTAAGCTAAGTGTGGGAAGCCTGTACTTGGACCAAGAAAGATGGAAATGGTGGCAGTGGCATCAATGCTGATATGTAATGCCACTGACTTAGCAGATATTCTCAAAAGCCCTTTCTGATTGCTTTGACCATGAATCTAATTTTTTGGGTCATCTTACTAAGCTTTGACAGACAAACATAGTGCAAGAATATATTAAAGCCTTTGAAGCATTAGCCTTCCACACAGGAGGTCTAGCAGATGAATTTTACTTGGAATGTTTTATCAATGGTCTCAAAGACGCCATACAAGCCCACGTCCGACTACAACACCCAGTCTCATGGATGGCAGTTTTCAAGATAGTTCGTGAAGTAGAACGCGTGTTAGCGGCCTAGTCGACTCATCCAAATTTCATAGCAAAGGGACACCCCACCCAGGCTCCAAGCACTACCCAAACACTTAAGGTTCAAAAGATGTCACTAGTGGAAATGGCGGAAAGAAGAAAGCAAGGATTGTGTTACTACTGTGATGAGAAATACTCCCCGGGGCATAAATGCAAGGAACCCAAATTCTTTCAAATTTATGCTTCTGATCACAGTTCATCTAAGGAAGCCCCACCATTTTAGGGACCAGAGGAGGAAGATGACGACAACTAGCTGGACAATGAGCTCCCTGTTGGGTTGTGTTATATTATTTCCATGGCTAGCTCACGTAGTTAACCGGGGGGTTTGAGGGGGGGGGGGGGGGGAGCCCCCCTTAATTGCACCGATTGTGTAGCGGTTGGGGGAGGGGGGTCACAGGGGGTTTGAGGTGTACCCGTAACCCCACTTTATGGGGTCTGGAATAGTGCCCCGGAGAATTTTGGTTTTGGACCCTATGTTAGGTTGGGCGGACCCACATATAGTTTTGTGCATGATTTTTACAAATGTTTTTTGGATGCGATGGTTTTCGGTCCATGGTATTAGATGCTTCGGCATGTATAAATATGTATTATAACATTGAAAGGAACATAATGAAAAATCAAGCTGGTAGTCCCAGTTTTGGGATCCAGGGGAAAATCTCTATGTATATGTGTTTTATGTGTTATGCTCTCGCATTATTTATTTTATCTGTTTTAGAATTCGTATGTAGGTAATTTCTGTATGGGGTTAAAACCTACACTCCCAGCTACACCTGAAGAACCAGTTATCTTGCTTCATGCTTTGGAAGGAATTTCTTCTCCCCAAACTCTCAAAATTATAGGTTTTATTAAGCGTCACCCTATAGTAGACTTGATTGATAGTGGCAGTATGCATAATTTTATCCATCAAAGAGTTGCTAAAGTAGTGCATTATTTTGTCAGAGCAGTCTCTAATTTCCAGGTCTAGATTACCAATGGGGGGACAATGAAATGTGAAGGCTGCTGTGAAAATGTCAAACTTCAAATGGGGGATTATCACCTAAAGACCCACATGTTTGCCATCAACATGGGTGGGTGTGACATTGTCTTGGGTGCTGAATGGCTCCGCACACTCGACCCAATCACAATGGATTTCCAGGAGTTATATATGAGCTTCAAGTAGAATAACCACACACATACCCTCCACGGACTCCAGTCAGGTTCTCCTTCTATCATCAGCTCACATAGGATGGAAAAATTGTTAAAAAAGGGCTACCATGGAGTTATAGACCAATTTAATGCCATCTAGGCCTTCGAACCTGTTAGGTAAACTTGACTCAGGATAGAGTCAAAGTTGACCAGGTTAAATAGTGATGGTTTTGGGGCACATGGTATTGTATTCTACCCGTGGTATTATATGTAATGGAGCTTATAAAAGGCTGGAAGGACTTCATTGTAATGCAAGACCTGGAGGTGAGCGGTGAAGGCTCACTTGGTCGGATTGGCTAGGGTTTTGGCCAATGCTAATGAGATCTTATTAGGTTGGGTTTTTCCCCGGATATGGGGTTTTCCCGAATAAACATTTGTGTTTATGTGTTTATGTTTGTTGCTGGTTATTTTTATATTTATTCCTCTCAGTAATTATTTATGTTATGCAGTTAATTTCTTAACAGAACCCACTTTTCTTCATATTCATCCCAAGATGCAACAAGTCTTAAACAACCATCTGCAAGTCTTTGACAAGCCTCATGAGCTTCCACCCTCGAGAGGGGAACATGATCATAGCATTAATTTGGTCCTAGGGGCACAACCACCAAATGTGCACCCATATAAATATACTTTCACCCAAAAGAATGAAATTGAAAAAATCATCAAGGAACTCTTGGAAGTCAGTGTCATTCATCCTAGCATTAGTCCTTATTCATCGCCTATGGTCATGGTGCTCAAGAAAGATGGGGAATGGCGTATGTGTCTAGACTTTAGGGCCCTCAACAAGCTAACGGTCAAAGATAAATTTCCCATCTCGGTTGTTGATGATTTGCTGGATGAACTAAATGGGGCTCAATTCTTTACTAAGCTCGACCTTCGCTTGGGCTATCACCAAATTCGCATGAAAGAAGTAGACATTCCAAAGACTGCTTTCCAAACTCATGAAGGCCATTATGAATTCTTGGTCATGCCATTTGGTCTCTGTAATGCCCCATCCACTTTTCAGAGCCTCATGAATCACCTGCTCAAACCATATCTCAGAAAATTTGTCCTTGTTTTCTTTGATGACATCCTCATCTACAACCTCACCTGGGAAAAACATCTTCAGCATGTAGATCTGCTCTTGCAACTGCTCCGAAAGCATAAATTATTTGTCAAATTGTCCAAGTGCTCTTTTGGCATGGAAGAAGTTGAGTATTTGGGCCACATTGTGGGGTGTGAAGGTGTCAGGGTGGATCCCAAAAAGATCTAGGAAATGCAAGATTGGCCTCAACCAAATACCTTGAAGAGCTTGAGAGGATTTTTGGGTCTCACTGGCTACTATCACAAATTTGTCTCCAATTATGGTCGCATTGCTAGACCCCTCACTCACCTTCTCAAGAAGAATTCATTCCTATGGAATGATGAAGCGCAACATGCATTTATAGCTCTCAAACATGCCATGTGTTGCACTCCCGTATTGGCACTACCCAACTTCACCAAATCTTTTGTGATTGAATGCGATGCTTCAGGTATGGGTATTGGGCCTGTCTTAATGTAGGAAGGTCGACCCTTGGCCTTCACTATCCAACAACTAAGTGGGACAAATCTGGGACAATCTACCTATGAGAAGGAGATGATGGCCATCTTACATGCAGTGGATACCTGGCGACCATACTTATTGGGGTGACGTTTCCAAATCAGCATATACCATCAAAGCCTTAAATATTTTTTGGAGCAACGCCTATCCTCGCCACAACAAAATAAATGGCTAGCCAAAATGTTGGGATATGATTATGAGATAATTTACAAGAAAGGGCGAGAAAATGTCGTAGCAGATGCTTTATCACGCCAATTTGAGGAGGATAGCACCCTGCTAGAAATCTCTCTTCTCATTCCATAGTGGATTGAAAAGGCTCGCAAGGAATGGTTTTCACATCCTTTGCTCTCCCAACTCATTAATAAATTGCAGGCAGATCCAAATTCCACAGCGGGCTACTCTTGGTAGGATGAGATTCTTCACTACAAGGACAAAGTAGTGATATCACCAACATCCACCCTCAAAAGTCGCATTTTGGCAGAGTTGCACTCATCTTCCACTACAGGCCATTCAGGCTTTCAGAAGACTTATGCTCGCACTCGACGTTCATTCTTTTGGATAGGCATGAAAAAGGACATTATTACTTTTGTAGCTGAGTGTGATGTGTGTCAGCGCCACAAAGGAGAAACAATCAAATCCCCAAGCACATTACAGCCATTGCCCATCCCTGCCTCAATCTGGACAGAGGTTTCTATGGATTTCATTATGGGTCTTCCGAAGTTAGGCAACAAGTCAGTCATCATGGTGGTTGTGGACAGACTTACTAAGTATGCTCATTTTTGCGCCCTACCCCAGCCTTTTACACTAGCTTTGGTGGCTCAATCTTTCATGGACCAAATCTTCAAATCACATGGCATGCCCACTTCCATTGTGTCTAATCGTGACCTGATCTTCACTAGTAACTTTTGGCAGGAACTCTTCAGGCTACAAGATACCCAACTACAACTCAATACTTCCTATCATCCCCAAATTGATGGTCAAACTGAAGTAGTCAACAAATTTCTAGGGACCTATCTCAGGTGTTTCACTTCAAAAAAGCAACATCTATGGGTACAGTGGTTACCTCTAGCCAAATGGTGGTATAATACTAACTATCACGCCACCACCAAAATGACTCCATATGAAGCAGTTTATGGTCAACTTCCTCCTTCACCTAATTATTATATCTATGGATGCTCGAAGGTACAAGCAGTGGATTAACTCCTACAGAACCGTGCAACCATGCTGGCCCACCTCAAAGAGAATCTCCATCAAGCTCAAAATCGCATGAAGCAACAGGCAGACCAACATTGTTCAGAGCACAAATTTCAAGAAGGGGATCAGGTATTCTTGAGGCTGCAACCATATAAGCAAACATCACTCAAAGACAAGGGTTGTCAGAAATTATCTCCAAAATTCTACGAACCGTATCAAATACTTCAGCACATTGGAGAAGTAGCCTACAAGCTCGCCTTGCCATCCACTGCAAAAATCCATCCCATCTTCCATGTCTCATGCCTCAAGAAAGTGGTGGGGAACCATTGCAGAATTCAAACTAGTCTACCGGAATTGGATGAAGAAGGTTCAATTTGGCTCCAACCTGAACAGGTTCTTGACACGTGAGAATGGCACCTGCGTGGCCGCACGATCAAGGAAGTCCTTGTCAAGTGGAAAGACACCTCTCCAGAAGATGCGACCTGGGAACCAACCAATGTTCTTCAGTATTTTCCACAGCGTTAGCCTTGAGGACAAGGCTATTTTTATGGGGGAGGGCATGTTAGGGTCCAACCCTAACCCCCTTATTTATGTAATAGGGTCAAGTCATAGTTATAGTTAGTTAAAGAGTCAATAAAGCCCATATTAATAATTGTAAGTGGTTGACCCGCATTTAAAGAAGGGATCACGGTTAGTTGCAAATGGGCCATGGTATTAGATAGATGGTATTAATAAGAACCATGGTACTGACCCATGGTATTGCATGTATGAATCCTATATAAAGGATAGAGACTCCCCATGAGGAGCGTTGTGTCTTATTTTGTAACTGAGCCCAACTCTATTGGAGGTTGCCCCCTCGAAGAGGCAAGTGAACATTGCTTTCCTTTCTAAATAATAAAATACATGCCGTTATTTCTTATTGTTCTGTGTTTTGGGTATATTTCTTTGCATACTTGGTATTTTGGTATCTTCTCATAGGTCAGGAGCATAATAGTGATAGTAGCGATCTCAAATGGGGTAATAGTGTAACAATATACCAATCATTGTGTTGTTCATCCATGATATTCATATTAGATTGTTGTAGTAGGCATTTCAACCTTTGATCAAAATCCCACGCAGACTCATTCACCTTCTTCTTGATCTCTTTGACCTTTTTTACTGACTAGACTTGGAACTTAGGCTTCTTGAATTCATATTTAGCGCGTCCTTCATATCTTACAGCATCACAGATGGATGAGTCGTACAATACTTGATATACCAACTCAATGCTCTATCTTGCAATGCTGTAACCAACTGTGCTTTCTTGAGGGCATCATCCGTTATCTGTTGTAACTTCCACACAACATCTTCTACAAACCAAAATTGTTCAGGGTCTTCTATCCCTAGACCGTTTAATATGGGCATATTCATAGCATTCACCATATTGAACAGGGGAGGTGGAGGTGGAGGAGGTGTAGGTGTTGGTGTGTGAGGTGGAGGTGATGGCGGAGGTGGAGTGGATGGATGTGGTATTCCCACAATACCCTGATCTACCGTTTGCAATGCGCCTTGAGGTGTCTTCAAACTATTACTTTCTTTGTCACTATCAGATGCTCCCAGCAAAGGACTGTATTCAGAACCTGAATCTACATCTCTTCTGAATGGATTTCCACTTCGTGTAGCTCCTGTCAAGTCTCGGCTAAACATCAATTCAATGGCATATAACATTTTAATCCAAGTTTTTAGGGACTTCAAATACTTTTTTTTCCACAGGAAAAAAGTGAACCATCTATTAAAAATAGAAAGTTATAGAGCATATGCTGAGCATTTCTGAAAGACTCATTTTTTGCCTTATAATAGGGAAGAAAACAGTCTCAACTGGTTGAAAATACAAGCATATAGAGTATTTTCAAACCAATCCTGCCATCAAAACAAGAAAAATGACTAGATCTGTCCATGCTCACCTCTCGGATTCCTTAAAAGGATAACACGAAGAAGAGATATGAAATAAGACAGATGCTGTGAGTCTGAGCAGACAGCGAGGCCGTCAAAAAACTCTGAGAATCCACAGTAAACACTATAAGGATTCTCATACAGAGAAAAAATAAAAAAACGTTAATTTTAAACAGTGAGCCCAAACCTCCTATTTTAAAGGAAAACAGCCCAGATACCCTGTTGCAGTTCTTCAAAAATTGTAGCAATAACAAAAAAGAGACAGATTCCAAATATGTACAATAACAAGAAACAATTTTCTAAAAATTAGAATCTTAAAGAAAAATGGGCTGTTCAAGTGGTCGATTCACCCCATTTTCTTCCTCCATAGCTGTCCATGACCCCATATCTTGCTCAACACCCTCTTTAGATAGGCGATCCGCTTCATGGTTCCTTTCCCTATAGATATGGCAAAGAGATATCTCCGTGAATCGACATTTAAGTCGAGAAACTTCTTTAAGCAGAGGATGCAAAATGAAGCTTCTACAATGTTGAGTCCCATTAAACCATTTCACAATGTTCATTGAATCCCCAAAAATCTGGACTGCTCTTACATTCCTAAGGATAAGCCAACATAAGAGGTAGTGTAAGGCTTTCAGTTTAGCAAAATTATTGGATCCCTGACCAAAACCAATAGAAGCTTTAAACATCTTTTCCTTTGATAAATGTATAATCAGACTAGCCCTGCAATGTCCATTAATGTTAGAGGCCCCGTCAAAATAAGCCCACGAAGTTGAATATCTAATAGATTCTTGACAAACAACTCTGGAAGTAGGAGGAGCTTGCGGAATAGGGATACTATCGTAAATAACAGTTCCTTCTACAGCCAGTCTTGCAATCAGGAAGACAATATCCTTATGACCTGATTCCTGGCAAGCCAGGTCCCCCAAGTAATGAGAAGCGGTATGGATCTCTCTCTGTCTTTTGTAGCTTCATTCCACCACCTCTGCCAAGCTTCCAATACACCCTACCCTTCCCATCTAAAAGGAATTTTGAGTAACCTTAGTGTTTCGGCCCATAGGCTAGTGTTAAAGGGGCATAAAAGGAACAAGTGTTGTACTGTTTCGTTACTATCTTTACAAATAGGGCACCAGCTAGGACCAATCCTACTTCTTCTTTGAAGAAAATCCCAAGTGGGAACTTTCTGAAGTAGAACACACCAGAAGAATAGTTTTGTTTTTGTTGGCCCTTTTACCTTCCAAAGCGGTTTAACCCACCGAGCCAGATTCTCCCACCCATTTTGAGACATCAACCATTTATACCCCATCTTTGGAGAGTAAAGCCCATTCTGGGCAAAGACCCATCTGAGTTCATCCAGGGAGTCAGTGAGCCTGACAGATGAGTTGAGTAGGTCCCTTCTATACAAGTCCCATTCCTCCAGCCATTCTTCATCCAAATGCAAATCTCTTCCCTGAATCCACCCTTGACTCCATATGGTGGAAACCCAGGGATCAGCCACCTGATTTAAAGTGTAGAGTCCCCTATCTTTTAAAGCCGATACCAGCCCCTGAGACAGAGAAAAACTCTCGGTACATCCTATCCAGGGGTCTCTACCCAACCTGATCTAAGTTACATCCCCCATACTCCAAGCCAAACCCTTCTCAATAATTTTGACAGAAGTGACCACAGCCTTCCAAACCACCGAGGAGTTTTTGGAAGTCTTTTGCGGCAGTCTAATCCAATCTAGTGTTGATAGAGGATCAATATATTTTCTTTTAGTGACAGAGGACCACAGGTTCTCAAAAGAAATGAGCCTCCAGGCAAGCTTTGCTACTAGAGATTGGGAGAAGCATGCAAGATTTTTTATACCCCAGCCTCCCCACTCTTTAGGTCGAGCCACTTTATCCCAAGCAATCCAAGGGGTAACTTTCTCTAACTTGGAACCCACCCACAGAAACCTGCTGCATAATTTGTCAATTGAGGATAAGATTCCTTTGGGAACCCATGTCAGGCTAGCCCAATAGACTGGAACTGCCATCAGAACAGATTTAATTAACACTAGCCTACCTGCCCTGGAAAGCCACTTGAAACTCCAATGTTTCAGTTTGGATTCGATTTTAGCAAGGATCCATTTCCAGTCATTGATCCTGTAATTATCAGGCTTTAGAAAGAACCCCAGGTATTTAAAAGTATCCTCCAAGGATTTGACTTCAAAATGCAGGACCAACTCCACTCTGCGCACCATCTCTCTGGACAAACCTGAGCATGTGAGTGTGGATTTTCTCTCATTTATGCAGAGACTAGTAGCCTTCAGGAAAAGGTCCAAGATCCTCTTGAGCATCCTACAGTCCTTGAGACTTCCATTGCTGAACAAAATAATGTCATCCATGAAAAGGAGATGAGTGACCCAAAAATTAACAGCTACTTCAATACCTTTGAGAGTCCCCTGTCTTTTTGCGTCATGAATCATAAGACTGATGCCTTCTGCTGCTAGCAGAAACAAAAGGGGAGAGAGAGGGCAGCCTTGACGTAGGCCTCGTTCAAGACTAAAAAAGCTGGAGGCCACTCCGTTGATCAGGATAGCTATGGATGATGAAGAAACACAGCTCATAACCCATCTCACAAAATCATACCTGAATCCCAAATGAGTTAATAGAAGCCTAAGCTACATCCAACTGATTCTGTCATAAGCCTTTGATAAATCAATTTTCACAATGGCTCCTTTTTCCCCCAATTTTTAGACTATGAAGATTTTCTTGAGCAACTCCTACTGCTTCATGTATTTGTCTACCATCTAGAAAGCTAAATTGCTCAGGAGAAATGTTCAGGGAGAGGAATGGTTTAAACCTGGAGGCAATAACTTTGGCAATACTTTTGTATACACAGGTGCATAGGGAGATGGGCCTGAATTCATCAAAAGAGCTCAGGTGGTTAGATTTGGGAATGAGGGCTAGAAGGTGGCATTGAAGGGATGATAGACTGATCCTGTATGCCTGGATTCTTCCACAACTTCCACTAACTCATCTCCAATGAATTCGAAGAAATGGGCCTTTATCGACGAGCTCAGTTCAATAGTAGGCACATATCTCTGAATGAATGGTTGGAAAAGTTCGACAGTCCAGCCATCTGGACCAGGGCTTTTGTCCTTTTGCATTGCTTTGAGAATGTCTTCTACCTCCTCCTCAGAAACTGGTTCTATGATGGAGTCATTTCCTTCCTCCTCTATGAACCTAGGAAATTACTAGGTGACTCTTATAACTTCTGCAATAGTAACTTCCTTTGGCGCTTTGAAGAGATTCTTGAAATAATTGACCCCTAATGAGGCCAACTCTTCAAAAGAGCGAGCCAGTTCACCATTAGCTTTCTTCATTTCCCAGATTGTATTAGAGTTTTTCCTTCCTTCAGCATAATTCTGAAATTTTTTTGTATTTTCGTCCCCCGCCTGCAACCAGATCACTCTACTTTTTAAGCACCAACTTTCCTCTTGAAGTTGGAGGATTCTCCTCCTTTCCGTCTCCAACTCTTGAAGTCTATCCCGAGACTCAACTGTTCCATATCCATTACCACCTAGGTCTTCAAGGAGGGCAATCGCAGAGTTAACATTTTCAAGGGTCTCTTCGTCCTTCAGTTTCTTATGGAGGGCCCAATGCTTATAGGTGACTTTTATCCTTTTTAAATTATCCATAAAAACCTTTCTGTGACTCTCTTCTTCATTGAGTTCATCTTTCTTCCAAGTGTTATGGAAGAGGCTAATAAAAGATGCATCCGAGAGCCATGAGGAATTAAATTTAAAGGGAGTTCCTGGTTTAGTGAAAACTCCCTTTACTTCTAGAAAGACAGGGAAATGATCCGAGAGACCACCTTCCCCAACCCAATGTCTAAAAGCCTGTAATTTTTCCGCCAACGATTCATAGAGCAGGAATCGATCAAGTTTCTTTCCAATCCATTCTTCTCCTATTCTTCGGTTCCTCCACGTCGGGCGCAATTTGAGCAGGGAAACATCCACCAGGAGAGAAGAGGCCAATTTATTCAGAAAGAAATCAGATAGAGGATCTACCCTGGCTCTGACCCCCCATGATTCTGTCATCCCCAAGGAAAAATTTAGATCTCCTCCAATTATAAGATTTGGGTGCGCCAAAAAAGATTTAGCGAAGAATGGGTTCTAGAACCTCTCTCGATCCAAAATAGGTCCATAGAAATTTAGTATAATAAAAGGGATGCATGGCTCGTTGGAGTATAGTTTCATAGCCAAGAAATTTTCTGATCCCCAAGAGGAGGTCTCGCGAAGAACCTTCGTGTTGAAACCAAATGCCACCCCTCCCGAATGTCCATTAGCATCTAAGGCATGGAAGCTCCAACTTGGCAAAATCTTAACGAGGCATCCTATTACTTCTTCCCCCTTCCCCAGAGTTTCTTGGAGAAGAATAATATCAGGTTTGTTGGACCTGACCAGTTCCTTCAGAGCTAGCTTTTTGGGTAAACTAGCTAGACCCCTGCAATTGTAGGATAAGATTATCATCGAAAAATCTCAGGGGGTGGCCACTCTGCTCTAAGCACCCCTGACAGAGACATCCGCTTCTTGTCAGCTATATCAATAAAAACCTTAAACTGTGCCTTCGACAGGTTATTTTTTTTTCCTCTTAGCTTCCTCGGGCCTGTTGACACCAGGTCCAACTCCAAGCCTCCTACAGCAAGCCCTTTCCCCTTTATGTTGGCCAAAGGTCTAAGGTTGTAGGGGGGTTCAGGGCTATAGACAATAGGAGGGGCAGTGGAGACAGCATCCACGTGAATGGAGGACAACTTAGGAGAGGATGGAATGGCCATGATAACACTATCTACTGAGACTTGACCCTTCCTCAGGTCTAGCAGGTCATTCAGGAGCTTCCTGAAAGGACCAGGCTCATCGCAACATGACTGAGATAAAACAATAGAAGTGCATAAGGTAAAAGAAGGGGATACAGGCATACTCACCTGAGATACCCCTGCCTTTTCATAGACTGATGGGGGTCCTAGGAAGGTCGTCGGGATAGAGATAGTCTCAATTGCTGCAAACCCAGGCTGTTCCTGTTCTTCTTCCCCCACCTGCTCCAGAACCAACCCCTGAGCATTTACCTTAGGATCGCTCTCCTTGAGCTGAGCCCCTTCTTCCAGTGTGTACAGATCCTTTTTTGCCTCCAGATTTTTTGCACTTCTCCTTTGTCTTCAGCGGCGACGGTGTCCCAGAGGGCACCCCCGGGCCAGATGTCCATATTTATGGCAACGATGGCATTTGAAAGGAAGATTTTCATAGTCCAGGGTCTGTAAAAACTCTAGATCTCAATACTTCAAGTTCATAGCATTTGCCAAACCCTCTCTGGGGTTTAAAGTTACTAGAATACGTGCAACACTCCAATCATGTGTTCGTAGATATGATCTATCAATGTCAAGAAACTTCCCCAGGGTATTACCAATTGAAATGAAGGCCGAGTCAGTCCAGAATTGCATAGGGAGACCTAGAAATTTGACCCAGACAAGAGATTCCACCAGTTTTTCTTTCTGCACATCAAATAGGGGCGTCCATCTTCTGAATAAAATTGGCCTCTTCCCAAAGCTCTAGTTCTTTTCCAGCAACCATTCGACATGCTCCTTTTGCCCAAAACGAATGCTAAACCAACCTCTGTCCAGATTCTTGATCTCTTCTAGTTGACCTAGAGCTTCTTTCCATTCTGACTGGGCCCAAACCTTGATGTATTCTACCAAGAACTTTCTTCCACGAACTCTGCCAACTAAAATGGTTTCCGAGGATTCCATCACCTGATCTATACGAATATCCACTCCAAAGACGCAAATAGGGTGCTCCTCCCTTTTTCTGATGGGTTTGTTCTTCTTCCGCTTCCCACCCACAACCTCCTTCTTGGCTTCTACCTCCCCTGGATTCTGATTAACAGGAGCATTTTCCTCTTCTGCCCCAAATGACTCAGGTCGCCTACCAACAAGGTCACTGTTGTCTTCAGCCACCTCCACAACTGTCCTTTTTATCCCAACGCCAGAGGCCAGGGCTGGTCTTTGCACTTGACCCACCTCTCCGGATCCTTTCGGCTCCCCTCCTACCTCTTCGTCGGACGTAGACCTCGACCGGCTGTGGAGCAGCCCTTCCAAAATAAGGTTTTTTACGGGGACCCTTTCCTGAGCACCGTTTTTCAGACCCCCTCCTCCCACTGCCTCGTCAATCAAACATGAGTTCGCTGCCATTTTTGGAAAGAAATGTTGCAGGTTTTCTCGGACACATCATGACCCCAACAAGCAAGAAGGTCTTCTGGCTCTGGTTCAAAGTTGATAGACTCACATTCAAAAACCATCTCCCGCTCTTGCATACCAACATCTCTACTCAGGGACTTCAAATACTTACCTCTTGGTCCTTTGAAAAACCAGCATTCAACTTTGCTATAAATGATAGATGTGTCAATCGCAAACTTAGTAATGAATCCACCCAAAATACTATTGATCCAATAATTGACAGCTCTCGCGATCTTGTTTTCTAAACCTTCTAGGCACCTCACTAACTCTGAAGTCCACACAATAAGGTTATCCAACTTCCACATAGCTTGACCATTTGCTAATTTATACAACCATTCATATAACTCTCATGGAAAAGAGCAGAATAAAATTTCGTGTTCTTCTATATACAAGTATCTATTCAACCACTCTTCCTTCAACATGCGCGGATTCTTGTTTTCCTGGGCTGCAAACTCATGCAACTTCTAATCTATCCGCTTGTTGATCTCTTTCTTAGTCAGTATCCACTTATTACACATCATACATTCCTCAGATAGATCCCAATCTTGACAACAGAACCATTTGTTGGCTTGAGGGGCTTGGACCCAAGTTTAGAGTTAGCTTTGCTAACCAAGAAAGCCCTACACTGCTGGCCCTTTTAGAAACAACCCGCATAGCGCAGGTTGTAGTCTCACTTGAGGCAATATTGGGGGATGCTAGAAGCAGGTTTCTGTATCCAAACGACTATGTGATGTATCTCTATTACTTTTAGGGCTTTATTCTGACCTTCACGAACCCTAACCCTTGAAACCCAGAAATTACAGTAACTAACAAATAACAGATCCAAGCTCTTTGTTAACTGTTCTAAACCTTAATAACATCATATAATTAAGAAGATATATGACTTTTGCACATCTATTAAGTATTTTTCATGACAAATGCAGCAAACAGAGTGAACATACAGTAATTTCAAAAGGAAATAATAACACACAGATACACAGTTAATGCTCCAAAATAGTCTTTGTTATGCTTAGATCTTCTATTACATATTCTTTCTACGTTGTGCACATAGCTACAGGGGCCCGCGCACTCAACTGCGGACTTAGTAAGGTCTCCCTGCAGACATATGTAGGAACCTTACCCTTCACCTAAGTACAAAAAACAAACTTCTCTTACTTAGATCGTTCACACATTCACTGAATTCCCTTCCTTACGACTCTCTATGACTCCCTTTTATATCATCTTCTATTATAATACCATAGTTTGTGAACCATGGGCGGGTCACAAAACAACTTAACTCCCAATAATATAAGGGGATTTGACCTTCCTAAAGCCCCTTCGACTCCTATCGACCTGCACGCTCCGCTCCTCAAAATGCGAAGACTTTACAATAATAACAAAATTGTTTACAAAATTGACCCCATGGGACCCTATCCAAACACTTGGTGGATAAGTGTGGTTTGAGTAAGGAATTTCATGTAGAATCTTGATTAGTGTAGTTGGCTACAGGTACACAAAACTGAGTTCATCATTGGTTAAGAGATTGTGCATTTTATTTGAATGGTATGCCTACTACAACACATTTGAATGTATTGCCATTGGGATCATATAGTATGTGTTTGGGAATGGATTGGTTGTACTTTCATAGGACCAAGGTGGATTTTTATGACAAAGCCATTGAGTGTGTGGATGACAATGGGGAACCGAGAGTCTTACAAGGAAAGAAGAAACCCACATTAGTTATGATGGTGACAACTATCTAGGCAAAGTGTAGCCGCATGAAGGGGTGTGTGTTATTTGCCATACAGATTTCTAGTGACAAAGGTAAGGAAGTCGAGGATGCAAATGTTTTGAGCAGGTACCCAGTTCTACAACAATTTTAGGATTTAATTCCTAAGGACATTTCAAATTTTCCACCTCACAGGGAAGTAGAATTTTTTATTGAGTTAGTGCCAGGGGTAGCTCTAACATCGAAAGCACCTTACAGGATGAGCACACCTGAGTTGGTAGAGTTGAATTTGCAGATGAAGGAAATGTTGGACAAGGGATACATTAGGCCAAGTGTATCTCCATGGGGAGCATTGAATTTTTTTGTAAAATAAAGATGGTACTCTCAAATTCTGCATTGACTACAGGCAGTTGAACACAGTGACTATCAAAAACAGGAATCCATTACCAAGGATTGATTACTTGTTCAATCAGTTGAAGGGAGAAGCAATGTTATCGAAGATTGATCTGAGATTCGGATATCACTAGGTACGCATCAAAGAGGAGGACATTTACAAGAAAACTTTCCAAACTAGGTATGGGAATTATGAGTTTGTTATAGTTCCATTCAGTTTGACTAATGCTCCAGCTACATTTATGTGCTTTATTAATAGTGTGTTGTGCTCGTATTTAGATAAGTTTGTTATTGTGTTCATTGATGACATATTGGTATATTCTAAAAACGAGAAGGAGCATGCCGAGCATCTAGCAGTAATGTTGAGGTTGTTCAGAGAGCATCAATTGTATGCTAACCTCAAAAAGTTTAGTTTCTTCCAAACTAAGGTACACTACTTGGGACATGTTGTTTCCAAGGAGGGCATAATAGTGGATCCAGAAAAGAGAAGGGCCATCATGGAGTGGGTAGCTCCTAGAAATGTGGATGAGGTGATATATTTCATGGGGTTGGCAGGATATTACAAGAGGTTCATCAGGAACTTCTCACAGATTTCTTATCCTATTACATCATTGTAGAGGAAAGGTAAGAAGTTTGACTGGATAGAGGAGTGTGAGGCCAGTTTTGAGCAGCTTAAGTAGTTGTTGACACATGCACCAATGTTAAAGATTGTAAATCTGGACAAAGAGTTTGTAGTATGTACAGATGCTTGCAAGAGAGGACTTGGTGGAGTCTTTATGTAGGATGGTCAGGTAGTATTCTATGAGTCATGAAAACTAAACGAGCATGAGAAGAACTACCCGACACATGATCTTGAGTTAGTAACGATCATACATGCATTGAAGATGTGGAGGCATTATCTTCTTGGAAGGAGGTTGTTGATTTCTAGTAGCATCATATGTGCTCCAAGTCTCAAATTTTGCAGGGAGGCTTGGGTGCATGTATTCCAAAGAACCCAGAAAGAGTTTTGGGAAATTCCATCAAGAGACAGTTTTTTTAAAATAATTGATTATTTTTAATGGGTCCCTAAGTCTAAACTTAATAAATTAAAATAATTAATGGGTATTAATCTAACTGTGGGTGTAACTTCTAGAAGAAGACGAGGATCAAGAAAAAATGATATTAGCCATTGATTAGCTTCTAATATGGGTCGTTTAATTTCAACGAGAAGATTATTTAAGGAGGCTTGAGGGTCATTTGGAAGACACACAGAGAGTTGATCAGTCTAATCGAAATACTGAAGCCAGAGACAATGCAGTGGTTTCGTAGTGATCACATAGAGAGGGGCGGAGAGAGTTTTGGTTGGAGGATATTCTCTAGAGCCAAGAATACTCAACAGAGAGGCAAAGAGACACACAAAAGAGGTAGCGTAGTTGGCAAATAAGGTGACGTAGAGCCAAGAAGGGCTCACACAGAGCAACACAAAGCCTTCATGTAGAAGTCCAAATTTGTTGAGGAGGATGACGTTTCTAAGACAAGAGGGATGGAATCAACTCCTAAGAGAAAATTGATTCCCAGAAAAGGTGATGTAGTTCCTTAGAGGTTGACGTAGGCCCACGTAGGGGCAGTGTAGAAGTAGCTAAGGAACTCGTTGGTTCAACTGCCTGATCAACTGGAAATTGCAGTGTAGAGTGAGGTAATCTCACTAATTTTTTTTGCCAAGTGATATTATCTATACTGGATTTCTAGCAAGGCATATAGAGGTTGTATTCAGAAATACTTATTATTAATAATAAAAACCCTAAGATTTGCTACACTGGTTTTCCCGCATTGGGTTTTTCCGAGGACATTTGTCCAAAAAAAACCGTGTCATTTGTGTTGTATCTTTCTCTATTGTTCAATTTCTTGTTTCGGCATATTATTTTAAATTGTGTAGGCTGAAGTGTACGTATTTCGATGTTTGTAATAGGAAACTGCAAATAACTTGTTCATGTAAATCTAACAAGTAGGAGAAATATCATCAGTTGATGCAGTAGAGATTCTGGTTGAAAGATTTTTCATATGGTATCAGAGCAGTGTAGGTGAGACAAGAAGAATAGTGCCAGAGAACCCAACACTGAGTAGAGAAGGAGATCGAATAGCTGTAGGAGGTAGTAGTTCGAATCCCTAGAGGGATTGCACAATCCAAGCCAGGAGGGCTGGATTTTCAAGGAAAGTTTCTCTATGAGAGAGTCGACAGAGAGGAAGGGCTTCCAGATCGAAATATTGATGTGGCAAAGGGAGTAGCGTTGAGCCTCAGCATGAGGAAGAGCTTGTGGGACACAATTTTTTTAGTAGGTAGATTGCTGGGCTGAAAGACATAAGAAGAGAGAGGAGAAGCATAGTGAGGGAATTTTTCCTCAATAGACTTCCTACCAAGAAGTCTGTTTTCTTATTCGCGGAGCAACAATAGTAACAAACAGAGAGGAGTAGTTCGAAATTTTTTCGTGGCAGAGATGGAAACCAGTGGGATGAGAGATCAAGACAGCTTGGATGGAGCATCCAACTATGTCATATGGAATGCAAGGATGTCATTCCTTCTAGATGAGAATTCTCTCAAGACCTATGTTGATAGCGTGGTGGTTGTACCTGTAAATCCATATCCACTGAAGAAGTACCGAACATAAATGACGAAGGCCAAGAGGATGATCCTGGATGGAGTAAAGGATGATGTAGTTTTGCACGTTGCTAATAGAGGGACTGCTAAGGAGATGTGGGATAACTTGGTAATGCTATATCAAGGATCTTCTAAGGAAAAAAAGATGTACTTAGAGTAGAAACTGAGATCTGCGTAGATGTAGAAGGGGGAGTGCATATATATGTTCCTCACGAAGCTTCAGGAGACTCATGATGAGTTAGCAGCTATGGGGTCTACACCTCAAGGGTCTAAGTTGGTTAGATTGGCCCTCAATTCTATATCAAAGGAGTGGCAAGTCTTTGTCCAAAGTATCTTGGGTAGGGCAACATTCCCAAATTGGGATGAGATGTGGGAAGCTCTCAAGAAAGAGGAGATGAGGAGAGATATAGTCAAGTGTAAGTTTGATGGAAGTAGTAGTAGTGGGTTGAAGCCCAGGGAGGAGGAAGATAATGCATCCCTTGCATCCGAGGGGCAAAAGGAGTAGTGGAGGTGGAAGAAGGATGTCTCGAAGATCAAATGATTCAGGTGTGGTGAGATCGGTCACTACACAACACCATGTCCTCTCAAAAAGAAGGGCAAAGATGAGAAGCATGATCTAAAGGCTGCTCCCATGAAGATCGAGGAGGATTAGTTTGACATGATAGCCTAGATACCTCCAGGAGGAAGGTGGGCTAATTTAGAACCGTAGTTCGAAAGAGATACATATGGGCAAGATCCTTGAGGAGTCCATCCCTCAGATCAATACCTTGCTATCAGAGACCAGATAAGTAGTAGTAGGATGGAAAAAGTGTGAGATGGTGCATAGGAGTGTTGGAGCGACAGATGCAATGGCTAGAATGCCAAGTCTAAGTAGCGTAGTGCAGAGTTGCAATAGTGTAAGGAGGCACATTGCAATAGTAGCGACAACGCAGTGGCCTCAGACGAATATCGTAGGACTAGCAGTAGCCAGATATTTAGTATCAAGATGCATCTATGTTGAACACTTGTTCAGTAATTTGGGATGTTTTTCCATTGCTTATGTAGTAGAAGCAGTAGTTTGTAGTGTAGGGGCAGTTGGCTATGGTAATGCCAACAACATCACAGATGCAGAAATTCAGAATGAGCTATAGTATGGTTGCAGTGTTGACAGTGGCAGTGTCAGCACCAGTATAGTTGTAGTAGCAACGCAGTAGTTGGTGGACAACATGTCAGAAATCAGCATTGCAGAGGACGATGTTATGAAGTCAAGGTGATGCTTCAGTGGGAGGCATTGCTAGAGAACATTCCTCGCTAAGAGGGAGTATTGATTTTTGGTAACATCGAATGTGCTCTAAGTCTCAAATTTTGCAAGGAGGATTTGGCGCATGTATTTCAAAGAACCCAGAAAGAGTTTTGGGAAATTCCACCCGGAGACAGTTTTATTAAAATAATTAATTATTTTTAATGGGTCCCTAAGTCTAAACTTAGGAAATTAAAATAATTAATGGGTGTTAATCTAACTGTTTGTGTAATTTCTAGAAGAAGACAAGGACCAAGAAGAAATGATCGTAGCCATTGATTACATTCTAATCTGGGTTGTTGAATGTGAGCGAGAAGATTATTTAAGGAGGCTTGAGGGTCATTTGGAAAACACACAGAGAGTTAATAAGTCAAATCGAATTGCTAAAGCTAGAGGCAACGCAGTGATTTTGTAGTGATCATGTAGATAGGGGCAGAGAGAGTTTTGGCTAGATGATCTTCCCGGGAGCCAAGAATACTCAACAGAGAGGCAAAGAAACACACAGAAGAGGCAATGCAGTTGGCAGAGAGGGTGACCCAGAGCCAGGAAGGGCTCATGCAAGGCCCACGTAGAGCAACGTAGAACTTTCATGCAGAAGTCTAAATTTGTTGAGGAGGCTGACATTTTTGAGCTGGCAGGGCTGGAATCAGCCCTTGAGAGAAAATCGATTCCCAACAGAGGTGATGCAATGCCTTAGAGGCTGATACAGGCCCACGTAGGGGTAATGCAAAAGTAGTTGGGGAACTCGTTGGTTCAGTTACTAGATCAGCTATAAATTGCAGTGTAGAGTGAGGTAATCTCACTAATTTATTCTGCTGAGTGATATTCTTCTTAATAATAAAAAACATCAGATTTGCTACACCAGTTTTCCCACATTGGGTTTTTCGTAAGATTTGTTGCATCAGTTTTTCCACATTGGGTTTTTCCAGGGACGTTTGTCCAAAAACAACTAGATGTTTGTCCAAAAACAACTATGTCATTTGTGTTGTATATTTCTCTATTGTTTAGTTTCTTGTTTCTACATATTATTTTAAATGGTGTAGGTTACAGTGTATGTATTTCGACGTTTTCCATAGGAAACTGCAAATAACTTGTTCATGTAAATCTAACAAGTAGGAGAAATATCATCAGTTGCTATAGTAGGAATTCCGGTTGAAGGAATTTTCACAGAGGTTTGTGCTGATGAGTGATCCCATTGGATTGAGGTATTTGTTTGACAAACCAAATCTAAATGCCCGAAAGGCTAGATGGTTAGCCATGACCAATGAATTTTACTTTGATATCAAGTACATGAAAGCAAAAAAGAATAGGGTGGCAGATGCTTTTAGCAGGCAGGTACAGGTAAACCACTTAGCAACTATGAGCTCCTATGGGACAGACTTACAAGATAAGATCTTTCAAGAAAGTTAGCAGGATGTCAGGTATATGGAGATTATGCACAGGTTGCATCAGAGTATAGGTACATGTACATGTAGTATTACAAGGACAAGTACAGGTAGTGGTACATGTAAAAGTACAGGTGTAGGTGCATAAGATGTAGACTATTGTTTCACAATAGATGGACTAGCTAGATTTAGGGACAATATATATGTGCCAGATAGTAGTGAGCTCAAGAAGGTGATCTTGAGGGAGTTTCATGTGAAACCATATTCAGGTGACCTAGGCTAGTAGAAGACAATGACCATAGTAAAGAAATTTTATTATTGGTCGAATATGAAGAAGGATGTAGCAGATTTTGTGGCTAGGTGTTTTGATTGTTAGTGGGTGAAGGCAAAGTAAAAGAATCCAAGTGGAATGCTACAACCGATTGTGATTCCAGAGTGGAAATGGGAGGTCATTTCCATGGAAGTTATCACAAGCTTGCTGAGGACAGTGAGACAACATGATTCCATCATGGTTGTTGTGGACAGGTTGACGAAGGTTGCGCACTTCATTCCAGTGAAGTCTACATTCTCAGCTAGTGATGCAACATAGGTATTCATTAGAGATGTGGTTAGATTGAAAGGTGTTCCAAAGAAGATTGTGTCAAAAATGGATGAAAATTTCACTTCCAATTTTTGGAAGGAGTTGTTTGCAACTTTGGGCACAAAGTTGGCCTTCAGTACAAATTATCATCTATAGACAGATGGACAAATTGAGAGGGTTAACAAGATATTGGAGGACATGTTGAGGATGTATGTGATGCATCAGTAGTGAAAGTGGGAAGAGTATCTTCCACTGGTAGAGTTCGCTTATAACAATGGGTATCAAGAATCTTTGAAGATGAGTCTATTTGAGGCATTGTATGGGCGGAGTTGCAATACTCCCATCAGTTGGAGTGATCCAATTAATAGGGTGTTGATTGGATTGAACATGTTGGCAGACATGGAATAGGAAATGCAGGTTATAAAGAAGAATCTAAAGGCATCACATGATAGGTAGAAGAGATATGCAAATCGGAACAAGTTGTTCAAGGAGTTCCAAATTGGGAAACAAGTGTCCTTGTGCATCAAACCAAAGAAGAGCTCCTTACGGATTGGATCATGTGCCAATCCTGCACCATGGTTTTTTGGACCCTTCAGTATTTTTGAGAGGATTGGTCCAATAGCCTATCGACTTGCACTGCCTCCGACAATGAAATTCCATGATGTTTTCCATGTGTCATTTCTTAAGAAGTATGTTAAAGATGATGATCATGTGATTGACTGGTCTATATTGCAAGTGGAACCAGATGGAGAATTCCAGCCAGGTCCTTAGTGTATATTGCAGAAAAATGTTCTCATGCTCCAGAACCGAGCAATCGAGCAAGTTAAAGTGCAATGGAATTACTTTGGGCCCGATGAAGCCACATGGGAGATGGAAGATCATATACGAGCTATGTATCCTTCATTGTTTTACAGTTGAGGCAAAGAAATTTTGGTACGATTTTTGGTATATGTTTTGGCACATGTTTAATGATGTTTTGGTATATGTACATATGTATATGGATGTAAATATGGCCATGAGATATGTTATAAAGCTCCAATAAGTGGTTATGATGTCATGTTGTTATGCTATCATGTTGGTTTTCTTTTCAGTAGGGTGATCATTGCAAATACTGCATCGAGCTATGTTATAAAGCTCCATGGGAGACATGTTTGTTTTTTAGTAGGTTTTCTGAGGTATAGGTGTGGTTGAACACGGAGGACAGTGTCCCCCAATGCGGGAGGGTTCTATAACAACCCTGATGTAAATTCCATGTAATAAAAGTTAATAAAGGAAAAAATAATAACCACGATTGATGGGACACTTATTCCAAGCTAAATGTAGGGAAAGACATCCTAGTGGGTGTTCATTTATTTTATTATTTGCTAAGGAATCTGGAAAAGGAAATGGCTAAGGTTTTGGAAAGGAAAAATAGTATTTTTGGCACATTTATTTATGAAAATAAGGGAAATTAGGAGAAAAGGAAGGTGAAATATCACAGGTTTCATCTGAGGAGGAAAATGAAGTAAAATAATGGAAAATAAAGAAAATAGAGGCCTAACTGATAAAAAGGCTTCTGAGGATCAATTTGTAACCTTTTTTCATTTTAGTTTTGGAGCTCTCTCATTATTCTCTCTCTCTCTCTCTCACTCTTGGACACTTAGAGTTTTCATGGAGCACTTTGGTATAACAAAGAAGGCAAGAGGAAGGAAGGAGCAAGCAAGGAAGAGTAGGATCAAGAAACTACAACAAGATTCTTTGTAGGTATCAATTTGCATGTGTATTTTCCTTTCTAGATTTGGCATGCATGGTATTGCATGTGGTTCTTTTGCTGTTATGGCATGAGTTTTTCTAGGTGTGACAATATTTTTAACCTAGCCTCTCCATTTCCAGATAGCCATGGTGTGATGGTGTTATCATGTTTTGGTTGAGTTGGATTTCCAGATGGATTCGAAGCTAAGTGAGGTGGATCTCCAAATGATAGAGCACATGGCCTAGTGGTCCCTAAACTGAACTATGGAGCATGATAAAGCCACTGGACTAGTAACCCCTGAGTCAGACTGTGGGTTGTGGTAAATCCAAGATTGTGTTGCCTCGGTGGGCCTAGGAATCCTTGCCGGTGAATGGCAGGATATACAGTAAAGCCAAGAAATGAATTTCTCTCCGTTGGGTAATCCTGGGTTTGGATATGTGATAAATCCTGGAGAGTAGATCTTGGTTTAGGGCCTATTGATCCAGTGTGGATTGCAGTAAAGCCTAAGAGACTAGGAGACATGAAAATTCCTCACGGTGTAGGTGGAGAGATCCGACGGAATCCATGCGTGTTTGGACTAGTGATCAGGTGGAGATCATGGCAAAGCCTATTATTACATGTTTATTGTGTTGGCCTAGTGACCCGAGATGGATTACGGTAAATCTTGCTTTCTATTGATGAGGGTGAGGTAGTTTAGCCTCGTGATACCCTGGTTGGTTCTTTTGGTTTGAGTCCCACATTCGTGCTTGGAATATGGCATGAGGGTGAATGGCTAAAGAGATATTTGGCTCAACCATTCTATTGTTGGGTGGAATGTGGTAGTCCCATCCTAGGTTTTGATTTTGCATCATCAATATGAGGCTATTTCTCCTTGTATTTCTATGAGTATTATACTGGTTTATATGTGGATCATATGGTTGTGATTTCCTTGGTATTTCTATTACTATTATGCTGGTTATGTATATGTTTTATGACAATGGCTATGTATGGCTCTCATCATGGTTTTACTTATGTATGAATGGACAATGTATCTATGACCTAATAGATGATAATGCAGCAAATGACATAAGGGAACAATGCGTCATAGCGATTCTTATATAAGTATGAGAGACATATGCTTAAATATGTTGTTTACACCTATATATTACATATTTGTGATATGTTTGACGAAATGTCTGTCATGGCTAGTGGGGGTCTGGCTAAGGGCTTGTTCAATTATTTACATTTGCATCATTGTTTCCCTATTATATTTATGTTTTGAAGGTGTCATTCAATTCTGGGCAGTGACCTAGGCTCTGGGCATAAAAACATGTCTCAAATCCCGGGGACGATGGCACAACACCGGGAAAAGTAGTCCTTGGACGCTGGCACGAGAGCGTCCAAAGCCTCCTGGACACTGCTAGGTCCATATCATGGGAGAGTCTGGGGGTCAAGTGGTCTAAAACCTTAGTGGGACCTAGGGGCTAGCTACCTAAGTGGTTGGGATGGTTCTTGGGAGTCATGTAGCTAACGTGGAAGGTTTGTGTGTTGTGTTTCTGTTGATTCAACTTACTTAAGGTCACATAGGAGGTTGGATCCAATCATAGTAGCCTCTCGTCACATGTTTATCTCGATTGTCCAGTTACTTGGGTAGATGTGGGAGGAGGGTGTTACACATACATGTTGTATAACCAATAAATACAATCTTATGCTCCCAAAGGTCCATCACAAAACCTTTTCCTTTGAGCCCATCCAATCCTTGTATTGAACTTGGATGCTCCATATTTACCTTTGTTGGCTTAAGGGGCTTGGACCTAGGTTCAAAGAGCACTGTGCACCAACAAAACCCTCAACCACTGGCCCTTTCAGAAATGACTTGCAAGCAGATTGTAGTCTCACCCGAAGCGTTATGGGAGGTTGCAAAACCAGGTTTCTTCATCCAGAGGGATATTGCGCTGTGACGCCCATGTGTTTTCTTATATTTTATACTGATCTACAACTTTTCATACATAAAATAATTTTCACTGATGCTTTACTTCACATATTTAAACTTATTACATAAAGATACCATAGAACAGTATAACATGTATTATTCGCATAAATAAGTAAAAATCATGGATATTGGTACATATGGACACATATTAAGAATACAGATACACAAGACTTCGTCATTTTTTTTTTTATATTATAAGATGGATCCTTTAGTACATAGAACTTCTTCAACTTGCGTACCCAACTGTAGGTGGTCTACACACTCAACTGCAGACTCTTCCAAGGCCTTCGTGCACTTAGCTATGAAGCCTTTCTTTAAGGCCCAAAATACAAACTAAAGATAGAAAGTAAGATCAATTCATCCATATCTCACGTCCTTCGACAAAGCATTACATATCCTTATATATATTTCATTACTAGAAAACCATGGTCCACATACTTGGTTTCAACAAAAAAATGAGCTAAAACCTCAACACCCGTTACAAAATTAGGGGCTTTGACCCACCCCAAAGCTCCTAGACACTTGCGCGGTAAATACAACTTCGTGGATTCTGCGCACTCCGCTCCTCAAAATGCAGAGTCTTTGACCAAAATTGGACAAAGTTGGGTCACGCCCAATAGGCCCCTAACACTCACATGTGATTCATCTCGAGTCACTTAGCTGTGGTGCCATTTATCTTTGCTACAATGCCATTTTAGATGACATTGCATTGTTGGACTATTTCTGCTACCTATTTTTCCTCTCGACGCACTTCTTCCAGCAATGCCTCTATGGTTGGTCCGATAGTATTCTGTAGCATTTATTTCTCCATATGTTGTAGCTCACTAAGCCTTCCATGTACTACTTTCGAAATATGGAGGGCCTCATCCTACCATGGATGAGTCCTCTCTGTCAAAATCTATGCTTTCCTCCGAAGATCTTCAATTTGTTTATGGAGAATCTTCCCTTTAGTGATACTGGCGAGCCTTTATGAGACTGGTAGAGTTTTCACAATTGCTAGGATCTCTTCCTGCTGCTTCTGCTTTACTTGCAACTCCTCTTCAATCCTTTAAATCTTTGGATCCTCCTGTAGTGCAGTCCAAATCTGCATGGTTTCATCTAGTAGTCTGGCACAGTCTGCTATTGTGTCGCCGATGCCTTTCAATGCAGATTTCAAATACTTCTCCCTATGATCCCATCCTTCTAGTGGCATGACTGGATACAACCTCATTTGCATCTCAGTAATATTGACTTCATGCTAAAAATTCATCTCCGCGAGCTTATTCTTTGAGTCTCTTATCATGAGGGAAAGCTTCGCGACCTTCACTGCTGGTGACTCCTCTACTCAAAACTTCACATCTGGAACTGTGCTACAATATCTACAATGCATTTTTCCAGCTACTGTTGTTGTTGGCATGCTCCATACATTTCCTTTATCAATTTATCGAGATCATTATTTAGCGAAGCTCTATCCTTCTCCACCTGAATGCTTAAGAATGAAGTGCGCTGTTCTCACTCCTTTAGTTCATCTGTAGTATTTTGAAGGAGTTCATGTAATACTTGATTCAGCAGCGCATAAATGTTCATGATGATGCTATCCCAATATTTTGCTCATTCTCCAGCTGGTACGTGCAAAATCCTTACTTTGAATGTTGTTTCTATTCGTCGCTCTGGCTGCGGTAGCTGACCTATCTGTGCTAGTTGTCTAGCTATCTGTACTAGCACCTTTAACTCTGTGATGCCTTGCTACAACTTTATCAAAATCATTTTGTAACAATCATTGAACTTGGCCTAGGGCTCAGTCGTTACTTCTTGGACCTTCTCCCCAATCTCATCGATGTCCCCATCAATGAGGAAAAGCGATATCGTGCCCTTAGATTTGCTCACCTTATGTTTCTTCCTTTGGCCCGATGTAGTTACTGTAGGTACCCTCTTTTTTATGATGAATGGTGATTCCTATGTTGGATCTACGTCGCTGAGAGGGTCCTGAATATCTTGTTATGTCTCTGGTTTTGGTTCCTCTGCTTCTTTTCCTTTTTCTATCCCACTTGGACCCGTGTGTTGTGCAGTGCCCCATGTTGCTTCAATGTCGTCTATGGTTGGAATCATTCATGCATCTGAACATTGTTGTATTACTGCAAGTGGGTCATCTTCAGTGACCAAGTATGGCAGAGGGTGTCATGTCTTTGTTGGATCCTTCTTTGCCTTGATGTAGACTCTGTGAAAATCAACCTTGAACGCTATGATGTTGCGATAATTCACATACAAAATAGGTGATAACCTGGGATACTGGTTCACCACCATGTAAAAATCCATGCTCAATAGCACAAAAAAATTTATGTTCTCTTGCACACACAACTCCTTAGTATGCCACAGTGAGGCAAATGCACAACTTCACTTACATTTTTTTCAATAGGAGGAAACTGTGAGTCCTCTGACTCCTTCCATGTGATTAGCACAATGATCAATATCAACCACGCGTAATGAATTTTTTTTCCTTCCTCCTGCGCTTCCTGAAAATCCTCCAAAAACTCCCTGCATAAGTACCCAAATTAGTTGAACAAAACCCCATCACTGCACTGCACAACCAAAGAAACCACAACTGCTAGAACTTCATTCGCTCTGCACTTCCTCATTATTTTTCCTACTAAAATATGTGTGGTGAAGCGCACCCCTTGGTCACTGATAGAGTTGATATCATAACCGTGTGACTTCTTGATAATCCTGAACTTCTCCTTCATGGTCTATGCCATTGCCTTGTCTTGGTTTTTACCAATGAAATCTTCAACGGGGTCCTTTCCTTGGTGAGGTAGCCCAGTAATCCTTCTTATCAACATTTCATCGATTGGGATCCTCGTCCCCAGCCAGAGGCATCCATCATGCACCAATGCTAGTAACTATCACACACATGCTGTGTTGGATGTGCTTCTACCGAAGTGTGGCACATATAACATGTTTAACAAGCATGATCTTTGTAATCCTGCAGCCCACTGGTGCAGCTCCAACCTCGTAACTCCTCTCTTTGGATAATAGACCTGGTGTAGGTACTTGCTTGGTTTGAACTGTAGATATTTACTTCTGTCATTAAAGTCCCAATCCTCCATTTTCAATTGCGAGATTTTCCCCAACACTTTGCCTTCAAATGGCACTTTCTTCAGTAGAAACAATGTGAACGTACCAAACTTCACATCTTTTGGATCCTTGACCATTTTGGCGCTCAATTTTCTCAGTGGAAAATATGGTGGCAGTACAGAGGGAATTTTTGCGCCCTCTGTCTCTATCTGAGGCATCTTGGCTTCCTCCTCACTGTCATGGATTTCCTCTAGTTCTTCCTATTGTACTTTCTTCTTTGCCTTCTCCTTAGGTTTCTTATCTTGCCTGGGCTTCATCTACTACTCTTTTGCTGTGTTCTTTCTTGAGGAAGTTTTGAGATCTACTCCTTCATCTGGCCTCTTTTCAGGTTTTTTTTCTTGGGTTGTTCTCTTGGAACTACATGTTTCCACGATGACCTCACACACCTTGGGGACATGGGTACATTCACCACTCCGGTTCAACCAGCCTAGGCTTCCATGACTCCTATTAGCCCTTTCTTTGCAAATTCTCTAGCAATTTCCTCAAAGCTTCTCTCAGACATACAACAACTCACTTCTCTCACACTTAGTTGCAAATTCTCAAACTGAATTCTCCAAACAACAAAGTGTAAAATGTGGCACGGGACATGGCTTTTATAGTGAATTTGAATTTCGAACCCTATAATTAGCTTATATTTTTTTCATTTAATGAAAGTATGGCGCTATATTCGGCTAGGTATTCCTCATAAATGCATTTCTCCCTCGCCTTTTGATGACAACTTTCTTTTAACGGTATCTTTTTCCTTGCAACAGTCATATTTTTCTGGTTATCTTCAAAAATCACACAGTAATCTACCCTTCATCATAGTTCTACTGAACTTCTACATAATTATGAATATTGCGAAGTAATCCTCCTTTGGCATGGTTCTTTTGGACTTTACCATACCCCTGAATATTACACCGTAGCCTTCTTCGGCTAAGTCCCCTTCTTCAGAGTAGTTTATAGTCTAGTTCCCACTTTCAACTGTAGGTGGCACAAAGAATATTCTCCTTTCGTCTTTCAACATGAAGCTTTACGGACAAATTCATCCCTGTATATCTTCAATCTGCTACCATTCACTTGTCATGGAATCATTTGGCTATTTAACTTCGCGATTTGAATTGCACCACCATTAGAGACATGTTTGATGATATATAGTCTTAGCCAATGTGTCTTAAATTTTCTTGGGAACTTCACAAATTTTTTATCATATAAGAGTACAAGATTTCCTTCCCGAAATGTCTTTTTCTTGATGTTTCTATCATCCCAGGCTTTCCCCCTCGATTTTTGTACTTGTTGATGAAACCCTGCTATAAACCTATCCTCTTCGAAAGAAAGCAATTGCGCCATCCTCTCCTTCGTTATATTGGAATCTATCGTGTCTGTGAAGGCTACAATTCTTAAACTAGGCACAATGTACTCCATAGGCATGATTGCTTCTTTTCCATATACCCACCTAAAATGTGTCTGACCTGTCAATTTCTTACATGTTTTCCTATATTCCCACAACACTGCTGTAATTCTCAAATCCCAGTCATTCCTGTTCACATTGCACACCTTTTTGAGTGCGTTGTCCAAAATTTTATTGAAAGCTTCGATTGTCCCATTCACTTGAGGGTGATATGGGGTACTTTTCTGATGGTTTACTTGGAATTCCTCAGATAATGCTTCAATGGTCTTATTCAAGAAATGTGACCCTTGGTCACTCATCAATATCCTTGGACACCCAAATCTCGATAGAATGTATTGAAAAATGAAGTTTGCAGTGGTATCTGCACTACAATCCTTCACTAGCTATGCCTCGGCCCATCTCGTCAAATAATTAGTTGTAGTGATTATGTATCTTGTGCTGGTCTTCTTTATTGGTGGGTTAATAGGTCCAACAAAGTCAATAGTCCACTTGTCAAATTCTTGCAACGTTACCTATAGATTTAATGGAATTTCATCTCTTCTAGATGGCCTTTTTCTCCTTTGACATATATCACATGCTCGAAAAAATTCTTTTGCATCCTTATGTATAGTGGGCCACCATAACCCAACTCTCAATATTTTCTGTGCAGTGGCCTTTCCTGCATAATGTGCACCCGCGACTCCTCCATGAGCTTATGCTAGAATAATCTGCCTTTCATGTGCTAGGATATATCTTTGCAGTATTTCATCCGGTCCCATTTTGTACAAGTGCCCTGCAATCAACATGAAATCAACTGCTTTTATCACCAACTCCTTCTTCTACTATGTAGTGTACTCCATAGGCGCCATTCATATGGCCAGAAACTAAATAATATCGTGAACTGATCATCTGCAATCCTGATTGCGAACAACTGTGTGTCAGGTAGGTTATCTTCGATACTGGTGGGTTCTTATCCTGTCTCCAATTTCGACAGATGATCAAGCTCGACATTCATTCTTCCTAGCTTGACTACAACTTCAAAATCATACTCCTGGAGAAACAACAACCATTGACAATTTTTTCCTCCTAAAACAGGCTTATTCGCCAAATATTTCAGTGCTAAGTGATTAGTGAACATCTTAAAATGTTCTCCCAACAAGTAGTGCTTGAACTTCTGTAATGCATAAACCATAGCCAACCCTTCTCTTTTTGTTGTAGTATAGTTCTTTGCTACCTTGGACAATTTTCTTCTTGCAAAAGCTATTGGTGATAAACTTCGCTTTCTCTTGATTGTGCCAACACTATACCCAACACTATGCAAGATGTATCGGCATGTACACTAAATTCCTTATTCCAGTTCAGAAAAACTAATATCAACACAGTTACCATTTTCTCCTTCAATATATCCAGACTCTTATAACATTCTTTGTCCCATTTAAAAGTGACATCTTTCTTCAATAACTTCTCCATTGGTGCAGTTATCTATGCATACCCCTTTATAAACTTCCTGTAATAGCCAGTGTGTCCAAGCATCATGCGTAGTTGTCTCACTGTTTTCGGTGCTGGCAAGTTCACAATGACTGCTATCTTTGCGGGGTCCACCAACAAACCCTGTTTTCACACAATATGCCCCAAGAGTATGCCACAAGGCACACAAAATATACACTTCTTCAAGTTAAGTGAAATTTGATGCTACCTACATGTATCCAGCATAAGCCTTAAGCTCACAATATGCTTCTTTAATAGCCCAAAGACTGTCCAATCATCAAAGTAAACTTCCAAGAATTTGTGTATGTACTCCTTAAATGCTATGACTACAACTCTAGAAAATATGGCAGGCACATTCTTCAAGCCAAAAGGCATCACCGTGTACTGAAATGAGCCCCACTCTATTGCAAAAGTTGTCTTATGTCTATCTTTTGGTGCAATTTTGATCTGATGGTAAGCCGAAAAGTCATCTATGAAATAATAGGCCTCATGACGTCCTACATTGTCCAATAATTCATTTGTAAATGGTGTATGGAAGGGGTAATGCACACGCATCTTTTAGTTTCCTCAAGTCAACACAAATTATGATCTCTCCTTTAGTCTTATTTTCCTGAACTATCATGGGACTTACCCATTCAGACTCTTCGACATGTTCGATGATCCCTGCTGCTAGCATTTTGTCTAGTTCTTCCTTCACTTTTTCCTTGTATTTTGGGTTCAACCTATAGGGTATTTGCTTCATAGGCTTCATGTCAGGTTTCAGAGGGATCCTCATAACTCCTAGGTTCTCTAATATGCCCTTCATTTCTAAAAACTTCGTAGGGAAAATATCTCGATATTCATGTAGCAGCTCTATAATTTTACTAACTGTATCTGTGTCCCAATTGTCTCGAATTGTTGTGAACTTCAGGCCTTCCTCTGTCCCAATATTCACTTTCTGTGTTTTAATTAGCTGCGTTATATCATATATTTCTGGTTTTGGTCCAACAACTTCGTGATATCCTTTCGATTCTGGTATATCAATATTTCATGGATCTTCATCTTCTTCGGCAGTGATATTATAACATTCCAATGCATTATATAACTGTGCAGCCTAATCATGTTGCCATGATAATTAAGCTTCATTCTCAAAAATATTTACTCTAATTTCCTAAAGAGCCGAGTCTATATATGGGAAATCATCATCAAAACTGAATGTTAGTACGAACCCTTCAACCAAATCTGCCTAGTTTGCAGTTCCATGTTGCAGTCCTGTTTCAAGATACTGATTCATAATTATCATTTCTAGTGTGTGGATAGATCCATGTACCCACTCTTGTTCTGGAATTTCATTCCAAACTGAAGTGCAAAGATGAATATGCTCTTGAGGATCAACCTTACCATCATACTTTACTTCAATTTTTGTGTCGATTGAGCAAAACCTAATCGACATTAATCTTCAACATTGCTGCCAATCTGCTATATTTCTTTTATGAGTACCCCACCATCTAGCAGGTGTAGAACTCAGGGCAACATCCAAAGCTTGCAACCTCTATTCTTCTAGTATTTATCTTTCGTATTCTTTAAGAAAAATGCTTACTTCTTTGATCCCATCATAATAAGGTAGATTACATACCTCAGAAGTTATGCAATGAAGTGATTTTGTGGTAGAAACTTCATATAACCTGTTCTGCCAATTTTCCAGTTCTTCCTTGGAATCTAAAGTACAAGAACTATCATGTTCCCAGCCCAATTTTCCATATGCATTAGGATTAATCCAATATTCATCCTTAGTTGTTATCTGATAAATGTTGTCGACATCTATGTCGCAGTATTGATCTTGGACAGACTCTGTATAGCACACTCCTTTTGAGGGATCTAGAGGGATAATGACCCTCATATCGTCTCTTTCGAACACCATTTGTCTCTTCTTAAAATTGATTATTTCCAACTTACTGAAATCCCAATCTAGTCCAAGCAGTGCCGGATAAGGGTTGCTATCATCTGCAATTTCCATCACTTCGAAGTATGCAACGGTTCAGACTCCTTCGATGTCTACTATGACATGAGGTAACCTTCCCATAGGGACGATCTTCTGTTGGTTAGCCATCCTCAACTGTATTGGTGACCATTGCAACTTCGGTCTTCCCATTGACTCCCAAGTTTTCTTAGGTAACACGTTGGCATCAGATCCTAAATCCAGGATTACCTAATCCATATCATATTCCCCGATCTACGCAATTAATCTCATTTCCTTCTCCATTCTCTTCTTGTGTCGATGTAAATTGTTTACTACACGTAGACCACTTCGTGGTACCTATTTATTAGCGCAAGAGTCTATTAACTCCTAGAGTCATTCGAAAACCCTATGATTCCTTAACAACTTCATGCAAGTCTATAAAAACAACTTCAAAATACTTGGATCTAATTCTTGCATCGGTGTAGACACTTTGTCGCAGTCCTTCTTTAGAATTAACTTTAGTTGCATATTAGATGTTGAAGCCCCAACATCCATGAGGCTTCACTTTTCTCTGATGAACGTTTCTTTTTCCTTTTGGATACTAAACCTAGGGGAATTTTCTGTGGTCTTTCTTACCCATGTCTCTTCTACTTTCTTCTTACCTTTATCATATCTCATTTCATCTCCACTCCTTGATACGATGTTGATGCACAGTTCATCCTCCCTTGGCTCAACAATCATCATTTGAACATTTACTTTGGGCTATTGGTTCTGTTTCTCCTGCATCTTCACGATAAGGACGTGACATTCTTTTATCACGTGATCAAAATATTTGTGGTAGCTGCAAGTTGTAGTAGGGTTCTGACAATCTCTTACAAAGTGTCCTGTCTGTCTATAGTTATAAAAAATAATCTAGCTGCGTCCTCGACCAACTCCTCGTCCTCGTCCTTGGAAGCCTCCTCGACTAGCATGCCGTCTGTCTCCTTGCGTCTATGTCCTTCAACTTGCAATCTATAAGCATCAACAGTGTGCTCCATCATCAAGTCATAACTTTGATAATTTTTCTCATCATGGCACACTAACTTACAAAAGTTGCAAAACAACTTCTTCGGGGTCTGCACATACTTTTGTAATAAATAGTAATCTTCGGAGTGATGTTGGCCTCTTGTTCTACAAATATTGCACCACAAACTTGATCCTGGGTTTATTAGATTAGGTGATATGCTTGCAAAGTAATCTCTGAACATAGTGCATTGATCCCTATAATGGCCCTCTTCTTTGCATTTTGTACACCACACTTATGATATAGTTTCTTTACCTTTCTTGAGATCTTGAAATTCCAAGGTCAAATTTGCTGGCTGACTCTAAATTTTCTATACTCCTGCATGGGTATCTCCAATTGGCGAGGCTTCTAGCTTCATTGTGATATCCAATACCTCGCCTTGAGTCACTATCTTCTGTTGCATCAAGGGTAACCTAATATGTGGTTGCAGCTTAGCTATAAACCATTCTTTATGCTATTCTAGGGGTATGTTAAAGCTTACTTGTCCCATTAACACCTTGAATTGTTGATCCAATTCCCACACAGACTCTGTAGCTGCCTGCTTGATTTCCTTCAGCTCTGTAATGCACTGTGATTCTGATTTCGGATTCTTGAATTCTGATACTAATGCTTTCTTAATATCATCCAATGAAGCATCCTGATTAGTCATAGAATACTTCATGTAACATGTCAGTGATATTTCTCGCAACGTCATGATGAGTTGTTCCTTCTTTGCATCTTCGCCAATGATCTGTCTTGCTTTCCATATTGTATCAGCTGTAAACCAGAACTAGTCAGGATCCTCTGATCTAAGGCCTCTAAATATAGGCAGCTTAATGTCATCGCCCATTTTTCTTCTTGGGGTGTTAGAGGGAGGGGGAGGGGGGTGATTAGGGAGAGAGGGAAGGGGTGTAGGGGAATTATGGGGAGGGGAATGGGTGGAAAGGGGAATAGTTGGATGGGGAATCCCAAAGATGCCCTGATTTTTCTCAACTCCTAACTTCAACACACCTTCAGGATGGGAGGGGGAATACCATGGGGTTAATTCCTTCTTCTTCACTCTCGGACACACCTAACAAGGGACTATATTCAATCTCAATAAATTTCTTTGGTCCGTGATCTACTCTATATCGCTTCCCACTTCACGTAGACCCTGGTCCTGGTTTAAACTTATTCCCTCTTCATCCAAACATTAATCTGACTGCATTTGTAGTACGCCCTTTTCACACAAAATCATTTTAATCCACAACTTTAAAGAATTTAGGTACTTACCCCACAGACCATCGAAAAATTTGCGCTCAAATTCATTGTAAGATACAATTGTGTCTATTGCAAACTCAATAATAAATATTCCCAGGATACTGTCAATCCAAAAATCAACCGCTCTTGATATACTATTGTTAGTATTCCTGAGTTTCTATATCAATTTAGGGCTCCATGCAGTAGGCTCATCATTTTTGAAACAAGTCTTATGCTCAGTCAAATTTGATACCCATTCATATAGTTCATTAGAAAATGTCGCAAAGAAGATCACGTGTTGTTTTGTATAGAGATACTTCTACAATTAGGCTTTAGTCGATAATCGCAGATTTCTGTTGCTATTATGTTGGTTATGTATATGTTTTATGATAGTGGATATGTATGGATCTCATCATGGTTTTACTTGTGTATGAATGAACAATGTATCTATGGCCTAATAGATGATAATGCAAAAAATGACATAAGGGAACAATGCTTCATAGAGATTCTTAGATAAGTATGAGACCCCTATGCTTAAATATGTTGTTTACACCTGTAGATTACTTATTTGTGATATGTTTGACAGAATTCCTGTCATGGTTAGTAGCGATTCGGTTAAGGGCTTTTTCAAGTATTTACATTTACATCATTATTTCCCTGTTATTTTTTTTGTTCTGAAGGTGTCATTCAATCTTGGGCAGTGACTTGGGCTCTGGGCCTAAAAAAGTGGCTCAAATCCTGGGGACAGTGGCACAACACTGGGAAAATTAGTACTTGGATGTTGGCATGCCTTGGCATGATAGCATCCAGAGCCTCCTGGATGTTGTTAGGTCCATATCATGGGAGCATCCAGGGGTAAAGTGGTCTAAAACCTTAGTTGGAACCAGGGACTAGCTACCTGAGTGGTTGGGATGGTTCTTGGGAGTCCTGTAGTTGATGTGGAAGGTATGTATGTTGTGTTTTCATCGATTCCACTTCCTTAAGTTCACATAGGAGGTTGAATCCAATCATAGTAGCCTCTCATCACACTTTTACCTTGGTTGGCCGGTTACTCAGTGAGATGCCTTATTCATCCTGAATAAGGTGAAAATGTCGACATTGTGCTAGAATATGACGAAGCCTTTGTTGTCCCCTGTGCCCAAACCTGGGGTCTCAAACCTTCCATTATTTTTTTGCCAACAAATGGTTCCATTGTCAGGACCTAAAAATTTCCAAAGGGGTTTGGAATATGGTGTCAAGGATCTTTAAGAAGGAACTACAAGATTGGTGGCATGAATAAGTAGAATGATTCACCTCTCAAAAATCTCAACTCCATCAATGAAGTGTGAAGCAGTTGAAGGAATAAGTCTTGTATGAGGAACTTGCAAGTGATAAATATGAGATCTTCTGGTGCAAGTTCCTAGAGGATCTCTACAATTGGTTGCAGAGATTGCAAGTAAAAGGGAAGACCAACGGACATAACTGATCTCTTCATAGCTAGACTCAAGCAGTTTTTGTTGAGCTACATTGACTTGACACAAATATGATGTGAGTTGTAGATTTATGGGTGCTAACCACATTAGAGGGATACATTATTGAATTTATTGCAGAGGGTCATCAGTCCTTCTCTAAGGCTGAGGTTGTGTTCAAGTCAGGGATGTGGGAAAGACTACTAACGTAAATCCCACTATGGTTTAAGGTTTTGATGGTGGAAGGAAACTTATTGGTGTTCCAGAACCCACCCATGGTAGCTTAAAATCTTGGTACTAGGGGAAGGACCTAAAGGGAGGGATGCTACCTAGCGGGGAGCTTTGGAAATATTGAGGAAATGAACGTGAATGACTTACAAAAGGCCAAATATTTGAGGGCACAAAGGAGAGTGTGGATAGCTAAAAAATGGTGGGAACAAGCTCTACGAGAGATTGATAGAAGGTATGAAAAGCTACACCAAGCAATAGAAGTGTTAGGACATATTGGAGAGAAAGAAAGAGAAGGAAGTCGATTGAAGTTGTGGAGTGGTGGGAATAGAGAGAGAGTGGAAGTTGGCCTTAGGAAGAGCAGAGATGGTTGTAGAAACCGTGGGTTAGAGAAGTGATAAGGACTCCACCCCGCCGACAATGATGGGAACGTCAGATGGAAGGGGCTTCATAAGTCCTGAGGAAGGCCCGAATGATAACATGCACTTCACCATGAGAAGATTGTTTGTTGAGAATGATGTGTACCCCATGAGTAATGATTCGCCTCCCCGCAGCTCAAGTAGTATCTTCCCCAAACTTCTCTTGGTACTTTATCACAACCCTGATCAATTTTTTTCTAAGTTAATCAAATCCATTAAGATTCACATTGTGCACGCTACCTAAAAGGTTGGTACCACTAGTAGTAAAAATAGTAATGGTAGTGCAAGTCTCAAAGGTTCATTGCAACCTAGTTATCAAGGATTTATACTCCTCCCACAAAATAAATCAAGCATAGAGGGATCCTTTACTCAATATCTCGAATTATTTGGAAGAGGGAATGAGGATGTAGAGCAACATTGGTACTTATGCAAAGCCATCTGGAGGGATCGCCACACCCCAAACACTACAAATCTAATTGAATTTAAAACCACTCTTTAGGAGAGGGCATTGATATGGTTCGTCAAATGGTATGAATTACACTAGAATCCAATGATATATGAAGTCGAACGGGAATTTGTTCAAGAATTTAAGCTTCCCCAGACCAACCAACAAGGGTTGTCTGAATTATGGGAAATCAAGTGGAGGGAAGGGGTAACTTCCTAGGAGCTCATGCAGGGGTTTAAGGATGTGATTGGCAAGTTGACTTACTCAATTGACCCCGATCATCAACTGGATTGGTTCATTAAAGCATTATTACCCCCTACTTGTACGTCATTGACTCAATAGAAAATTGATACTCTCCAAGACACTCTGGAGTAGGCGAATTGAATCGAGGCTATGGCTGGATACCCACATGAATACCAAGGGGGACAACCTCACACAACTCCTCTCTATTAGGTCTACATCATCAAATTGCAGATTTAATAGAGAAGCTGAGGGACTTGCAGTTGGCACGACCAGGGTAACTGCATGTAAGGTATACCAACTACCTTGTTGAGGGGCATCATGCTACAGAGTGCCCAAGGTTGTAGGGCCCGAGCACTCCTTCTACACCGGAGGGGCCATCCACAGCTTTAGTTGTTGCAAGAGTTGCGCAAATTGGTACACAAGGTCTATATATAGGACGAACCTAGTTTCATGCATTTCCAAACCAGCAAAGTACAACACCATCAGAGTACTGTGAAATATGCAGAACATATGGACATCTCCCTCGCCTCTGTCTAATTCTACAAAAATATTTCAACATTCCAAACAACATTTTTTGTGAATTTCATATTTCGTCAACTCACCATACTGATCAATTTAGAGCGTTGGGTGTTTTATCTAACTGATTGGCTTGATAGACTTATCAAATCAATGAGACTCCTCGAGGACGAGGAGGTGGAGGAACAAGGGGGGAAAGAACAAGAGGTATAGCTATGGTCTATTGTTACAACTATGATCGGCAGGGGCATGTCACAAGAGACTGCTCGATACCCAGAAGACCTTGGTGCTCTCAGTGCAAGGTTAACACACATGCAATGGAAGACTGTCCAAAGCTGATCACTAGATGGGAAGAGCACAACTGCCAAAAGGGAGCAAATTTAATCAATGTTGAACCAAGGTTTTTGGAGAGAACTCCCCTCTCGAAGATCAACATAGTCACCCGAGGAGGAAAGAAGACTGGAGCTGACGTTGGAGCCATTAAACAACCTAGAATCATTAAAATGACCTCCCCAAAATTCTCATATGACTCTAAATAACAAAAGTGGTACTACAAAGAAACCTCAAATACTTTTAGAAAATTGACTTTAAGTGGTGAACCCCAAGGAGAACTGCTAGGATTTTCAAAATATAGGAGCCCAGACCTACTTCAACCAATGTTTGACCCATAGAAAAATGGTTCAGGATATTTCTGTAAATTGTGAATGATGATAAGATGTTTTGAAAATTGTGGGAAAGTCATAAATCTATTGTCAAGGATGGAGTGATTGAGGAAGGAATAATTTCTGCCAACTTACCCGAGAGACACTTTCGCAGGGTGCAAAGGAACAAGAAGAAAACAAAAAGGGAGTTTCAAATTGATGCTGAGATTGCAGGCTTCCATATCAAGGATACAATGTTGGATATGGGATCAAATGTGAATATCCTACCGAGAAAAACCTGGGAAACCCTAGGAAGGCTAAAGTTGGCATTTTCTCAATTCAGATATGTAATGAAAATAAATATTGTATCCTTCCAGTTGGAAGGTTGGAGGACGTAGAAGTTGAAATAGCAGGGGTGAAAAGTTATGCTGACTTTGAAGTAATAGACATTATGGGGGAAAAAGACCCTTATCCAACATTTCTCGGAATAGATTGGGCCTTTGAGAATTACATGATAATTGATATAAAGGAGTTGATGACATTTGAAGTGGAGGGAGTTAGAGTGATCTAGCCCCTAGATCCATACCAAGGACCAAGGTTCATCGAGCCGATAGATAACAGGGAAGAACCTGAGTTGTTGGATTAGTTGTACCAACTGACAACGGGAAGAAGAGAAGACTATATCAATATGATGGCAGAGGGATTGATCAATTGGAGGAGTATTCAGAGCTTGGAGGTCGGCTCCGAGGCTGCTTGGGATGAATGGCAGCAAGGCAGGTATGATATCAACACTAGGCATTGCGCCACGATCCATCATATCGACTAGGTTGGTACTAAGGTATGAGAATTCCCTATTTTTAATGGCATGGACTCCGTTAATCATTTTATTTAAAAGAGTTGATGCAATTGTCTCTGAAGAACACAAAGTGCCCTTACTAGATGTCACCTTACAAGTGACACCAGCAAGGTGGTGGGGATCTCACTGCAACCATATTAGGGAATGACAAGAGATTAATACATAGATGAGAGTCATATTTGGGAATTTATAGGTTTACCCACATATCTTCATGAAGTACAGGGGGAGCTATGACCCTTGGCAACATCGGCAAGATTGTAAGGCTAGTTGAATTAGGGAAGGGATTCCAGAGGACTTATGGGTGCACAAATTTATACACACCCTGGGGACATTTCCAAAGGCATGGTATGTAAAGGATGAGATAAGGAAACAAAATAGTGATTGAGACTGTATGGAAGCTCAATTTATTAAAGATTTTTCCTTTACTAATAGTGATGAACGAATCACGACTACTTTGCAAGTCATTAATCAGGGTCTGCTCACGACACAATAATTGATAGAGGGATGTATAGACTAGGACACCCTTGAGCATCTATATGAATCCAGATTCCAAGAAGTCGTAGCTTATGGAAAGATCGAACATGAGCTGGATGAGGATGACTTGGAGGAATTGAGACATTTGACGTTTAAGGAAACTGAGGGGGAAAAATGTATTGAAGACGGGCCTATAATTAATGGTCCATAGCTATTACCATTAAAGTTGTGGAAACATAATATCAGCATTGATGAGAAGCTGAAGCTAGCCTCAATCAGAGATTACTGGGATGAGAAAAATACCAAAGAAATATTCAATCTCCTAAGAGAGTATAAAGATTTGTTCCTTGTGTCTATTGTAGAGCTTAAGGGGATCAAGGGAGAGTTAAGGGAGATGAAGATTGTGCTTAAAACTGATGCAAAAATAGTGAAACATCGACTGTATAGGCTAAATCAAAGAGTGAAGGAGAAAGTGAAGAAGGATATAGATAAAGTGTTGGTGGCATGGCTTATATTCCCATTCGATAAGGCTGAGTGGGTCAATCCAATTGTTATACAGAAAAATAAGGACACTGAAGAAATTTGGGTCTATGTGGATTTCCGTAGTCTGAATAATTCCTATGTTCATGACCCATTCCTTACCTCGTTCAGAAACAAATTTCTATACAATGTGGCAGGAAATGAATCTTACTCATTTACAGATGGATTCTATGGTTACCATCAATTGTGAATTGGGAGGAATACAAGAAGAAGACCACATTCACCACTGAATGGGGATCCAATGCATACCATGTTATGCGTTTTTGACTCAAGAATGCGCCAAAAATATTCTCAATAATTGTAATTGTTTCTTTCGGGGATTATATTCACATGTTTCTAGAAGTCTACATAGATGAGTGAATCATCTACAATTTGTTAAAGAAGAATTCTATTTTTCTCTGAGTGATCTTTGACCATTGTAGACAGCTGCATATTTCCCTAAACCTGAAAAAGTGCATATTCACTGTCCCTTTCTCGACACTTCTGGGCCGTATAGTCTGCAAAGGTGGAGTATGTGTTGATCTCGCTAAGTTCGCAGTGATTCTGAATATGGATTCGTTAACAACCGTTAAACAACTGAGATCCACCCTTGGTCACACACGATATTACACGAGGTTCATCCACAACTATGTTTTTATCATTGCGCCACTAGAGAAGATATTGAAGAAAGTCGAAAGGTTTGTTTGGTAAAATGAATGTGAAGCTTCTTTTAATGTGCCAAAGGAAAAAATAGTAAGTGCACCAATCCTAGTTTGTACATATTGGAACAAGAAATTACATGTCCACATCGACACATCGGGTATTGCCTTGGGGGTTGTCTTGGCTCAACTTAGAGAGAGAAATCTTGATCACCCCATTTACTTTGATAGTAGAAAATTATACACAACATAAAATAATTATACCACAACTAAGCGCGAAGTTCTTGAGATGGTATATTCAATACAAAAGTTTTGGCACTATCTCTTGGGAAGTCCATTCAAATTTTTCACAGACCATTTTGCCTTGAAATACTCGGTCAATAAGCCTGTACTTGAAGGAATGATTTATAGATGCATTTTTTTGTTCCAGGAGTTCATACTTGAAGTAATTTTCAAGCCAGGTAGACTGGACGTGGGGCCTAATCACCTTTCTCGATTAGATTCAAGCGAAAATGGAGGGTCAATAGATGATTAACTACTAGATGTTGACCTGTTTCGAGTCGAAGCCATACCATACTACTTGGAGGATATTGCAGTATTTCTAGCCATAGGTAAATTCCCATAGGGGTACACAACGACATAGTGAAGTAACATGGTGGTTTGTACTGCAGATTACCAGTTGATTGTAGGACGACTATACAAGTTGGTCCTTGATCATATATTGCGAAGATGTGTTCTAGATCATGAGAGATAGGATGTGTTACGGGAGTGCCACTCGGGAGTTGCAGGTGAGACTCTGGGGGCCCATAGTTTTCTGAGACGCAAAAAAATACACCAATAGGTGTGACGTTTGCCAAAGGGTTGGAAAGCCCTTGCACTGGGATGAACTGTCTTCACAACTAGTATGAGCACTATAGGCTTTTGAGAAATGGGTAATTGAATTTGAAGAACCTATTAACCCACCAGCATACCACTCCCACACCAGATATATTATCATTGCCACAAAGTACCTTACCAGATGGGCTGAAGCTACCCCAGTCAAATATTGCATTGCAGACACTACCGCCATATTCATTTTTGAGAATATCGTCACCTGATTTGGGTTCCCTCAAAGTCTCACCAATGACCGGTGGAACCATTTCATTAATGAAACAGTCACCTCATTACTACAGAACTTTATGATATAGCACCATAAGAGCAGCATGTATCACCCTCAAGAAAATGGTAATGTGGAAGCTTTTAACAAAACCTTAGAGAGGCGACTCACTAAGATATGCTCGGCCAATAGACATGATTGGGATGAGCAGGTGCCAACTACACTATGAGCGTATCATACAATTGTCAAGTGCTTACACAAGTATACTCCCTTCCAGTTAGTGTATGGATGAGAAGTTGTGGTACCTGTCGAGTTTACCATTTCCAACCTCTTCATTGCGCAAGCCACTCACATGATGGAGGAGGATTCAATTCCAAAGTGGTTGGAAGAGCTCTAGGAACTAGATGAGGCTAGGTTTCTGGCTGATTTCCACCAAATTGTCGAGAAGTAGAGGCAAAAGGCATGGCACGACATGCATATCAAGTGGAAATCCTTTACAGTTGGAGTACATGCTTTGCTATATGACAATAAATTCTTAAAGTTTCTTGGGAAGCTACAAATGCATTGGTTGAGACCATTCATTGTTGCAAAAGTGAAAGAATTAGGAGTTTTCAAGCTTGCACAATTGGATCGTGTCTTACTGTTGGGATGGGTGAATGGTGCACACCTAAAACCTTTCCATAGCTCGAACAATTATGCACCAAATTGATGGGATCTTCGAAAGGGGATCATAGGTAGGATTAGGTAGAGTCAGTCAGTACTTTGTAGTATATTAGTTGTGTCAGTTAATTTTGTTGGTCAATTGTTCTAGTCGAATTCGGTCAAGAATAAAGTTCCGTCATTTCTTTTAGTTGTGGAATTATTTCCACCCTGTCACAATTTCTTGTGGTCAGGGAGTGACACGTGTCAATAGTCATATCCATAATAATTAAGCAATAATTCCCTATGTTAGTTTGAATTTGGGCTAAATATTTCTCGTAATATCCCTAATGTGGTATGTCATCAACTTCTAGGCATCTGTTGTCATAGCGCCATAATTACCCATCAATTCCACCCTCCTTGTACATTTTTGTGTCATCTGAGTCAGGTCCGACTCAGCCATATTCATTTCTTCCATGGTTGGGATGAAGTGGGGAAAGTTACCATATTAATTAGTTAAGTGGTCTAATAAAAAACGTCATGTCGAGCTTTTCTATTTAATTTTCATGGAAACGACAAGTTTATTAGAACCAAAATCCAAGGTGGTCGAATTGCCAAGTCTAGAGTTTGTATCTAATTTTCCTTGTTCCCAGCCCAAGTTCAAGCCCCCCATGTTCTTTTTCTATCACCGTTGCTCTACAACAATGATGAAGACTGTAATTTCTATTCCAGAAGTTGAACCAGATTCAAGAATTATGAAGAAAGAGCATCTCTATGGCAAGTATGATAAAGTTATGCTTGTAGACAATGACCTCTCAGATTCATTCCAGTTTCCAACACTCAAGCGAGAGGTCTACATAAAACTTATAATAAAAACTAATGAAAGCCAGCCAATAAAAGTTACAGAAGACTTTAGGGGAATACAGAGGTCAACATTGTTGAATTTAAGGAGTCTTCCAATATTCGGCATGATAGGAGAAGCTATGCAATGCACGAAATTCCTCATCAACAGGATGCATGGAGGGTCATTATGGCTAGACAAGCAATACCTGTTTCATGTTTTTGACGTTTAGAGACTAACAATCTTGCCTGTTGATTGAGCCGCTGTATAAACTTCTTTTAAAAATTCTTCCAAGCGAAGGAATAAAACAGGTGATGACAACTAGTATAACATGTATGGTACCCAACGAGGAGTCAAGGGTGTTGTGATAGAGAAAATTAATAAACCCAACATCAAATTCGCATGTTACACAATTGCTCGGAAACTCATGTGTCATTTTTCAAAAGGTGAGTGCACGTTGGACACCATTTCAGTTGCGGAGGCTTGTGTGCAAGGAATGCAGTTGAATTGGTGTAGCTTTCTGCTACAAGAACTTTTTGATGTGTATAAAAGGGATACTCACTTTATTTATGGATATCTCATTGTCACATTGGCCATGTGGAAATGGTGCCCACTAGAGGGCCGAGAGATGGCAATGGTTACTGAAGACCAGCCACTTTCTCTCAGGTATGTACCATGGTGGACCTCCGGGGATCCTAGCAACAAAGAAATCAATGAGGCCTCCTTTGCCGAATGGTATAAGAAGATGTTGGAAGTCACCAAGGCCACACCAAGAATCCTGAAGTCACTCCTTGATGACTACTCACAGGATATCTAGTTCGGCATCAGCCATGGAAATACCTGGATATGACCTAAGTGCATCCATCCTGACACATTTTAGATGCGTACCAAAAATTTTATGTTAACTGAAGAAGCCTTTCATATTGAAGTCTCTTCCTGGCCATGGATTTCTAGTGAATTTCGGGAGGGGAGGCATATATACTTGTTTGGAGGAATGTTGCCTTAGTCGTTACTGGGAGAAACCTCCGCAGAATCAAGGAAGTGGCTGGACAAGGATACACTGAAACTGATCATAAAGAGGCTCAAGACACAGTTGCAGTCCTTTCAGGAAACTATGTTGAATCTCGGTGCCTTAGTGATCAGGTGCTCAGAATTATGCCCAAAAAATCAAAGTGTTAGAATCTTGTCAAACTTTTCTTCAGATTGAAGATCTCATCATTCTGAATCCAATGGTGCGAATGACACTCAAATTTGAGTTCGTATGCAAAAGTTAGAGAAAGTCAAAGTTCAGGTTTGACTTGCCTACATGGCAGGATTGGGATGATGTGGCAAGGTCTTCAGCGTATGACGAGGCACCAAGTGGAAACCTACCATTGGCCCTCGCATATCACATATCGGAGCGGTAAGTGTTTCGGTGTTACAAATCTGCCCCGGGCAGGTTCAGGGTTGCAACGCAATGAGACAATTTCCAATCACAATCGTAATCGATGAAGGGGAGAACATAACAGCTTATCGACCCCAGCCCCAGCAAGGTTTGGAGTCGTGATGTGATGCGATTGCATATCGCAATTTCAGGAAAGAAGCGGCAATAAGAATTGGCCTTGGCGTTGTTGAGTTCTGAATGCGATAGACCCGGACGTGATAATTTTTATGCTGCAGTTTAAAATACCGGTGGGTCCGTGAAATCACAATCGCGGTGTTCGGCCAGGTAAACAAGACCTTCCGCCTGCCCAAACTCGCCAATTGCGATGAGAGGGAGGTTCCAGATGTGGGAATATTATGTGTTACAGTTCATTATCCCGTCGGGTTCACAATACTGCATCACAACGTTTGCTGTGTTAAAGAGCCTGTAGCACTGTCGATTGCCGATTGCAATAAAGTCGACAAAATATAGCCCGCCAAACACCGAATTTCACACTTCCTTAGCAGATTTTGAAGTAGAAAAGGGGTTTTTGGTCGGTTTTAGAGCAATTTGTGGAACAATTAGTGGAGGAACTGGGAGAAGTCATAACTTCTTCAATTCTTATCCAAATTGGATGCAAAAAGAGGCTAGATAGCCATTTTGGAGTATTCTAAACTCATTGAGATAGGTTGCAGAGACATTTGAGCATTGTAAACACATTTTTGATGTAATTTGAGAATAATAGAGAGGCCCAAGCCATTGGAAGCTGGACCAAGGAGACATAGCCCAGGACGAGTGAACTCCTTTATCATGTGCTTGTTGTGTGTTGTATTTTGATGTTCATTTTTGTTATATTGCTGCTATTCAACATATGTTTTTATGTTAAATTGTTCATAACATTTACATAAGAAACTCTCATGAAAATCTATTAATTAAGAAAAAGTTTAGAATCATTAAGCAATTGAAAAGAAAATGATAAGCATATTGGGTTTAATTCTAAATGGGAAATTAGCACAACATTACTAATCTGCTCCATTTTAGATCAAGTTGGTATCAAAGCTCTGGTTTTGCTTACTAGATTTTCTTTGTGAAATAATGATTTAATTGTTTGCAAGTTTATGTCATGCTTATAAGGTTAAAGCTCAAAAAAGGTGAAGGAGAGATGGTTGAAAGCCCTGAAATTGGGTCAAGTGGAAGAAGAGAAAGGTTGCTTCTACACCAGTACATCCTCAAGTTGCAGAAGTTGTAGCTGAGATTCCAACACGAGTAAAGCCTCAAGTTGTAGTTGAGTCTTCAGAGACTATGTCTCATGAAGGAGAACCTATCACGACAGAAGATGAGAAAATGTTCAGAAAGGCTTTCTTTGATATGACATAGATGGTTAAGGTCCTCTATGAAGAGAGGAATAGAAAATTTCAAGGAGAAAGTTCCAAGCCTCCCAATGGAGAAGACTCTTTAGAAGGAGGTAATGGAAAATAAGATAAAGGAAAGGAGCTAATGGGAATGGAGACAAACCTCCACCATATCCACCATCTTCTTCATCTTCTTCTTCGAAAGCATATTCACACTCTTCCACAAATACCACCGTTACTCATACTCATCATCATTCTTCAAAAGGGGTTGGTAAATCACCTTTTCTGAAGCTTGATGTTAAATTTGAGTTGCCTGTGTACAATGGTGAAGTTAATGCAGAGAAGCTGGATAAATGGATTCATCAGTTGGAGGTGTATTGTAGAATTCAACACCTTCAAGAGGATGATATCAAAATTCAGTTGGCTTCATTGAGAATGGAGGGTGCAATACTTGTATGGTGGGAAGCAATGACTCAAGACGAGATCAAGAAACATGGTAAGATCTCCATTACTTGGTCTAATTTCATTGCTTCTATAAAAAGACAGTTCTACCCTTTAGCTCATATGAAAAAAGCTATCATGAATTGGCAAAATTTTAGACAGTTGAAAGGTCAAAATGGGCAAGAGTATACTCAAGAGTTTAGGAAAAGAGCTCTTATGCTAGGAGTAGAGTTACAGTCACAAGATACCTTGCTGAAATACATAGGAGGGTTGCATAGCTATCTTTGACATATTATTCTTATGTTCAGTCCCACGAATCTTGAAATGGTCTTTGTTCAAGCTACACACCTCGAAGCAAGAGGGAAAAATATACAGGGAGAAGGTAAGAAGAATCCATTTCAAAGTGGTGAAAAAGGGAAGAAGTTTAAAGGAAAGCAAAAGAAAAATGCTTCTGTTAAGAAAGAAGGGGAGAAACCTGTGTGCAAGAATTGTTCTAAGGAAGGACATGATGAAGCAGATTGTTGGAAGCTTCATCTAGAATTACCACTGAAGAAATTTAACAATAAAGGGAAACAAAAGACTAACGTTTCTGCACAACAAGACTTGGGTTCAGACTCAAGAGATGAAAAAAAGTCACAGCCACAATCACCAAGGGAAAAGTCATGGAAAAAACAAGCAAAGAGGCAGCCGTAGCAAGTACTAGCACAACAAATAACTCTCACAATGTTTCAAATGACGAAAACCGAATCGAGATGTTCCACATCCGAGTTATTTACAAACATATGAAAATCGATATGCTGTTTGGCAATGGATCTCGGGCCAACTTGATTTCTATGGATTTGGTTAAGAAAATGAATTTGGAAATCGTGCCTCATCATAAATCGTATCCCTTGAGTTGGATAACCAAGGATGCCAATTTGCAGGTCACAAGTAAATGTGTTTTCATATTTGCAATCACCACCAATTTCATTGATGAAGTTGAATTAGATGTTGTGCCATTGGATATCTCAGGGATTGTACTGGGAAGCCCGTATCTGTATGACAAGAGAGTTGTTATCCATATATTTGAGAAAAAATACCATTTGTTCAAATACGGAGTGGAGTACATTGTGATAGCCCATCACAGGTTACTTAATCTGTCTTTGGAAAGCGCAGGTGAAATGAAGCGACTAGTTAATTCCAGCAAGAGTCTCATGCTCCTCATGATCAAGTAGAAGAATGACACAAAGTAGGAATGATTTGTAGGTTGTGATGTGAATCTGAAAGATGAATTGGTTGATGTGGTCAATCAATATGGAGACATGTTTCAAGAACCAAAGGGATGACCACCAAAAAGAGGAATTCAGCTACAACAAGACTGTCCACTCCCAAAAATCGGTATGTATCGAATGTCAATTCTGGAAAGATTAGAAATTAAGAAACAAGTCTAGGAATTGTTAGATAAAGGAGTAATTCGTCCTTCTACTTCACCATGTGGTTCACCAATTGTATTGGTACCCAAGAAAGATGGACCCTGGCACATGTGTGTATATTATCAAGCTTTGAATAAGATTACAATAAAGAATTGATACCCACTGCCTAGAATAGATTATTTGCTAGATCAGTTGAAAAATGCAAAGTATTTCACTAAATTAGACTTGAGAAGTGGATATCATCAAGTAAGAATAGCTGAGGAGGACATTTGAAGACTACTTTTAAAACCAAACATGGATTGTTTGAGTGGCTAGTTATGCCTTTCGGTCTTTGCAATGCTCCAGCTACATTCATACGAGTTATGAATGATGTTTTAAGATAATTTCTTGATGAATTTGTAATTGTCTATTTAGATGATATTTTCATATTCAGCAAATCATGAGAAGATCATGTCAAGCATGTTAGGAAAGTATTATATGTCTTGAGAAAAGAATAGTTATTTCTAAAGATGTATAAATGTGAATTCAGGAAAACTTCCTTAGTGTATTTGGGCCACAGAGTTGAAGGAGGCGAGCTGAAGATTGATCCCTCTAAATTTTCAGTCATTGTGAATTGGCCAATACCCAAATCAGTCACAAAAGTAAGGAGTTTTTTAGGAGCTGCGCAGTACTTGAGGAAGTTCATCTCCAATTTCTCCTCCATAGAAACTCCACTACATGGGTTGACCAGTGTGAAGGTTGTCTTCCAATGGGGAGGTAAACAACGAAAAGCATTTGATGCTTTGAAACAAAAGATCAGTTCAACCCCAATTTTAGCATTGTTGGATTTGAAACAACCCTTTGAAATACAGACAGATGTAAGTGACTATGCCATGGGTGCATTTCTTTTACAGCATGGTAAGCGCATTTCATTTCATTCTGGGATTTTTAATGGTGCTATTATAAACTATCCCACGTATGATAAAGAGATTTACACATTGGTACAAAGTGTGAAGCAATGGAAGCATTATTTGATAGGAAAAGAAACAATTATTTGCACTGATCATCAACCTCTGCAATATCTGCAATCTCAAACTAAATTGTAGCAGTCAAGGCACTTTTGTTGGATGGGATTTTTACAACAATTCCACTTTGTAATCAGGTACAAGAAAGGTATGTATAATAGAGTTGTTGATATTCTTTCTAGACCGATTGTAAATGTAGCCATTTTACTGAAGAATAATTTTGTTATGCTTGAAAGTTATGTTGAACAATACGTACAATATGTTGATTTTCAAGAGGTATATTTAAACTTGAGTCAAGGCCACCAAGTTGAGGAATTATACTACCATGTTCATGATAATCTGTTGTATCATTTGGGAAAACTTTGTGTTCCACATGAAGAGAGAGTAAATGTCACAAGGGAAGCACACACTTCTCTTATTGCTGGAAATTTCAGAGGTATTTTTATTGGCCTTGAATGCTTGAAAGTGTGTCACATTTTATCAGAGGTTGTTCATTGTTTGTAGACAATAAGCCTAGTAACAAGAAACTTGGATTGTACATACCACTTCCAGTGCCTTCACGACCATGGGAAAGTGTTTCTATGGATTTTGTAGGAGGTCTTCCTTTATCAAGGAAAAGTCATGATTATTTGTATGTAGTTGTGGATAGGTTCAATAAGATGTGCATATTAATGCCCCGTGAAAAGCAAATTACAGCTGAACAAATAGCTCAACTTTTCTTTCAAAATGTATGGGTTCATTTTGGATTGCCTACTTCTATTGTAAGTGATCGTGATTCTTGATTTGTTGGGAATTTTTGGTCAAGTTTATGGAACTTAATGGACACCAAATTGAAGAAAAGTACATCCTTCCATCCGCAAATAGATGGTCAAACTGAAGTGGTTAACAGGTTAGTCATTCGTTTTCTAAGAGGATATTGCAGAAAACATATCCTAAGTTGTGGGATGAACAGTTGCATTATATTCAACATGCTTACGATCGAACAAAACACTCTTCTAATATAGCTTCACCTTTTGAAGCATGTCTTGGTTATTTGCCTAAATCTCCTTTGGATTTCATCTTTGAGAAAGATGTAGCTGTAGATGGACATAGCAACATAGACAAAGCAAAGAAATTCATAGAGAACATGCAGTTGATTCATCAAATAGTTCAAGAACAATTAGAAAAGAGTCAAGGAAAGTATAAGGCAAGGCATGATAAGCATTGTGTGGATCATCAATTTCAAGTAGGTGATGAATTTTGGCTATACATTAGCAAGGAAAGGCTAGAAGGTGAAGGTAAAAAGCTGAAACCAATTCGTTATGGTCCATTTAAAATTTTGGAAAATATTGGTAATAATGCTTTCAAGCTTGATTTGCCTTCATATATGCAAATCTATTCCAATGTACATGTTGAAAATTTGAGATTGTATGAACCTCCTTTGGTTGAAGATCAAGGAGAGAATGTTCAAATTCCATCTATTGAAGACTTTTCTCCAGAATTCCTTGATGTACTTCAGCAAGACACTATACTTGACAGAAGGACAAGGACAACTAAAAGGGGAAGTATTGATTATCTTCGTGTGGGTCACACATCCATCAAAGGCCAAATGGATTGAAGTGGGGAAGGTGAGGGAACAATACCCTCATCTGTTCAATAACTAAAAGTGATCCTTTTGGGGCCCAAAAGGCTTCCAGTGGGGAGTGATTAGGTGCTTAGAATTATGCTCAAAAATCAAAGTGTTAGAATCTTGTCAAACTTAGCTTCAGATTGACAAGGCCACCATTCTGAATCCAATGGTGTGAACGACACTCAAATCCGAGGCAAGGTCTTCAGCGAATGAGGAGGCGCCAAGTGGTAGCCCGCCATTGGCCTTTGCATATCGCATATCACAATGGTAAGTGTTATGGTGTTACAAATCATCCCCCGACAGGTTCAAGGTTGCGATGCAATGAGGCAAACACAAATTGCAATCGTAATCATAAATTAAAATATTCTCGCTTATTGGCCCCGACCCCGGCAAGTTTTTGAGTCACGATGCAATGCGATCGCAGAAAAGAAGCGACAATGGGAATCAGCCTCGACGTTGTTGAGTTTCGAACGTGATAGACCCGAACACGATAATTTTTATGTTGCAGTTCAAAATACCGGCGGTTCGGCAAAATCGCAATTGTGATGTTTTGCCAGGTAAACAAGACCTTCCGCCCACCCAAACTTGCTGATTGCGATGAGCGGGAGGTTCCAGAAGCGAGAATATTATGCGTTATAGTTCATTATCCCATCGGGTCCGCAATACCGTATCGTAATGTTTGTTATGTTAAAGAGCCCACAACATTGTCGATTGTCAATTGCGATAAGGACAACAAAATATAGCCCACCAAACAATTAATTTCACACTTCCTTAGCGCATTTTGGAGTGAAAAAATGGTTTTTGGTCGGTTTTAGAACAATTTGTGGAGAAATTAGTGGAGGAACTCAGAGAAGTCATAACTTCTTCAGTTCTTATCCAAATTGGATGTAAAAAGAGGCTAGCCATTTTGGTGTATTCTGAACTCATTGAGATAGGTTGTAGAGACATTTGAGCACTGTAAGCACATTTTTGATGTAATTTGAGCATAATAGAGAGGCATAAGCCATTGGAAGCTGAACCAAGGAGACATAGCCCAGGAGGGGTGAACTCCTTTATCATGTGTTTGTTGTGTGTTGTATTTTGATGTTCATTGCTGCTATATTGTTGTTGTTTAGCATATGTTTTCATGTTAAATTGTTCATAACATTTACATAAGAAACTAACATGAAAATATGTTAATTAAGCAAAAGTTTTGAATCCTTGAGTACTTGAAAAAAAATGACAAACATCTTGGGTTTAATTTTGAATGGGGAATTAGCACATCATTACTAATTTGCTCCATTTCAGATCACGTAGTATGTCCATTTCCCACTTTTTCTAAATTTCATAGTTCAAGGCTGCTTGTTTCTTTGACTTGTAGCCCTCTTGTTGCTTCGATTCCTATAGTGGGCCCCCACTCTCAGTCAGAACCTACAATTATGAATCCTCAACCTATTACCACCAAGCCACCATCTGGGCCCAAGAAAAAAAACCAATACCACCTCCACCCCAGTTGTTTATCTCATAGATGAGGAACCCCATTTGCACACCACCACACCCATCATCGAGGAAAATCTCCCTTCCACTTCCACTGCATCACCATAGTCGTGCAATTCATCACCTCAAACTCCTCCACATCCACCACTGTTTCAGAGATCCTGTCATCTAGAACTTTTCCTGGTATAGTAATGGAAATGGAGGTTGACTCTGTTATCTAATCAATTACTGCAAATACGAATGGGACACTTACAACCCACATTACAAGAACGAAGACCATTCAAACATCTATGTTGTCTTTGTTACTTGAATCAGGTCTGCTCACGGTCACTGGGCAGATTACTGCCCCTCCCCTTCCAACCACATTCCATGCATTTCCCTTGCCCTTTGATCCCATCTTGTCATCACCACCACACCCCACCTTGATTTGCACTGATCCACATACAATCGAACCCTTGTAGTGTAGGTTTTAACCCCATACAAAAATTACTTGCATATGAATTCTAGAACACGTAAAATAAACAATGCGAGAGCATAACACATAAAACATATATACACAAAAATTTTCCCCTGGATCCCAAAACCGGGACTACCAGCTTGATTTTTCATTATATTACTTTCAATGTTACAATACACATATATATACATGCCGAAGCATCCAATACCATGGACCGAAAACCATCGCGTCCAAAACCATGGACCGAAAACCATAGGTAGGTTCGCCCAACCTAATATAGGGTCCAAAAAAGAAATTTCTCGAGGCGCTGCCCCAGACCCCGTAGAGGGGGGATACCTGCCCCCCTCAAACCCCCCTGTGACCCCCCCGCTACGCAATCGGTACAACGAAGGGGGACTCCGCCCCCCCTCTAACCCCTGGTTCACTACGTAGGTTAGTCGTGGAAAGAATATAACACAACCCAACATTCTCCCACTTGTTGTTTTCTTTCCATAGGGGGCCACAGGAAAGCTTAGTCATTTTTTCTAGCCCTGAAACGCCCATTGTTTCTCTACACCAAGAGAACTTCTCAGAGCTCACATATTTTGTTAATGCATCTACAGTATTCTTCAAAGTGTCCACCTTTACCAGCAACACCTTTTTGTCTTCTATCATATCCCTCACAAAGTGATACTGAACATCAATGTGCTTTGTCTTTGAATGGTAAGCAGGGTTCTTTGCCAAGAAAATTGCACTTTGGCTGTCACAGTCTATCCTTATAGCTACCTATACTAACCCCATACTTGAACACAATCTCTGCAACCAAACTGCTTCCTTGCTTGCATGAGTGGCTGCCATGTATTATGCCTCTGTAGTTGATAGTGCCACTACATATTGTTTCTTACTCATCCGACTGACTGCACCTCCAAATAGGTTAAACACATACCCACTTGTAGATCTTCTCTGATCTAGATCTCCAGCCCAGTCTGCATCAACAAAGCCACGAATATCCAACACTCTGTCCAATCCTGGTCTTACTTGGTAGCACAAACCATAATCACTAGTTCCATGAAAATACCTAAAAACCCGCTTCACTACTGTCCAGTGCTCCTTCCCTAGTTTTGACATAAACCTGCTCAATACTCCCACTACATGTGCAATGTTTGGTCTAGTACAGAACATTGCATACATCAGGCTACTGACTACACTTGCATATGGAACACGGGACATATCCTCTTCCTCTTCTTGTGTCTTGGGGCACTGTTCAGCAGATAACTTTACACCTATAGGAATAGGAACCTTCACCGGTTTACTATCCTGCATATTAAACCTCTGCAGTATTGTCTCGACATACTTCCTCTGGTTTAACCAGAGCTTCCTCTTTGCCCGATCTCTTTTAATTTCCATGCCCAAAATATAGTTTGCAGCACCAAGATCTTTCATGTCGAATTTGGAGGACAATTGGGTCTTCAAATCGTGGATAATTTCTTTGTCATTTCCAACCAGCAACATATCATCCACATACAAGACCAAATAAATAACACGATCACCAATTAATTTAATATACACACAGTGATCTGCTTTGCTTCTGGTGAAGCCAAGTCCCTGTATAAATGTATCAAATTTCTGATACCACATCCTTGCTGACTATTTTAACTCATACAAAGACTTCTTTAACTTGCATACCAGTTCTTTCTTACCCTTCACTGCAAAGCCTTCAGGTTACTTCATGTGGATCTCCTCTTCCAGATCCCCATGAAGAAATTTTGTCTTCACTTCCATCTGTTCTACCTCAAAATCAAAAGCAGTAGCAACAAATAAAAGTAATCTAATAGAAATTACCTTGGTAACAGGAGAAAAAATATCACCAAAATCAATTCCCGACACTTGGGAATAACCTTTTGCTACCAATCGAGCTTTGTATTTCTCCACCTTTCCTTCTGCATTTGTCTTCTCCTTGAACACCCATTTGCTACCAATGGGTTTCCTTCCAGCCGGCAACTCCACTAGATCCCAAGCCTCATTTTTGTGCAAAGATGCCATTTCATCAACCATGGCCTCTTTCTAGAGTTTTCCATCCTCTGAATCTACTGCTTCCTTCACAGTTCTGGGATCATCATTAGTAATAGATAAAGCAAAATTTGAACAGAAAGCAGATGGACTATACCTTTCTGGCTGCCTTCTTTCTCGAACTGATCTTCTCACACCCAGAGTTTCTGGCTCTTCATCTTTTGATTCCTCCTTTTCTGTAGAGTCCGATTCTTCCTCCTTTAGCTCAAACTCTATCTTCTCAGGTTCCTTTGGTTGGACTTCATGTTTAATAACATCTTTCACCTCTCTGAACACCACATCTCAACTGTACACAACCTTCCTTGTTACTAGGTTCCAAAGCTTATAACCCTTTAAACCATCTTTATACCCAATAAAGATGCACTTTTCAGATTTATTATCCAACTTGGTTCGTTTCTCATTTGGAATATGTACATATGCATCACATCCAAATACCCTCAGATGTGAAAGAGAGGGTTTCTTACCAGTCCATACCTCTTGTGGAGTCTTATCCTCCAACACTGATGAAGGTGATCTGTTGACTAGGTAACATGCTGTCTCCACTGCCTCTGCCCAGAATTCCTGTCCTAACCCGGCACCACTGAGCATGCTTCTTGCCCTTTCCATCAACGTCTTGTTCATTCTTTCTACAACTCCATTTTGCTGAGGTGTATATGGAGTAGTATTCTGCCGTGCTATACCACACTTCTTACAGAATTCTTCAAATTCATTGCTACAAAACTCTACACCGTTATCTGTCCTTAGCACCTTTATCTTCTTCTCTATTTGGTTTTCCACCAGAGCCTTAAATTTTTTAAACCTATCAAAGACTTTAGATTTCTTCTTAAGGAAATATATCCATGTATTCCTTGAGAAGTCATCTATAAATGATACATAGTACACAGACTTACCTAGTGATGGAACCTTCACAGGTCCAAACACATCATTGTGCATAAGCTCTAATATCTGTTTCAACCTCTTACCACTAGAGGGGAAACTCACCCGATTCTGCTTCCCATATACACAATTTTCACAGAAATCAAAATCCAGAGAGCTATTATTCATACCTTCTACTATACCTTTACCATGAAGTATTCGAAGGTCCTTCTCTCCAATATGTCCAAGCCTTTGATGCCATAGCATGGTCTTCTCTCTAGAGACCATTAGATTTTCTACTCCACTTTCAGGAACCACAGAACTGTTGCACCCATCAACAACAGTGCTACCTTGCAGCTTGTACAGAGTTCCAGTCCAAACTCCTCGCATCAATACTAGTGCTCCTTGAACCATCTTGCAGGTATCCTTCTCGAACACTGTTTTTACACCTGCATCATCTAGCTTGCTTACAAAAATCAGATTTCTGGCTAATGCAGGAATATGTAGAACGCCCGGAAGTGTTCTAACCCTTCCACCTTGCAACTTCAACTTTACTTTCCCACGACTAATGATTCTAGCCTTCCTATCATCCCCTAAGAAGACATCACCACCATTTTATTTATCATACTCACAGAACCACTCTCTATGGGGAGTGAAGTGAAAGGATGCACCTGAGTCAATCAACCATGCCTCATGATCTACATGTGTACTTGAAGAAGCCAAGTACACATCCCCACCTTCATCTGAGGTGGTTTTTGCCTCTGCAAAAGGAGCATCATCATATCCCTTTCCTTTATCAGGAGGTTTATATTTATAGTCCCTTTTGTAGTGCCCTTCTTTTTCGCATTTCCAACACACAACCTTTACAGGTTTTCCTAGAGATTTAGATCTCCCTCTAGATTTAGATCTCCCACTCGATGACTTATTTTTGTTTATGTTCTGGGACCGTCCTCATACAGACAAGACATCACCATTTTGGCTCTCCATATTTTTCCGTCTCATCTCCTCCATCAACGAGGATGAGACTATTTCATCAAACTGCAAGGCAGTTGCGTTGCTACCTATTGCAATAACCAGACTATCCCACAAATCTGGTAGAGAACACAACAAACTGATGCACTTATCTTCATCTGAAATTTTAGTATCAACAGATGCTAACTGACTTACCACAGTATTAAATACGTTCAGATGCTCTGTCACTGAGTCTCCATCTTTCATCCTCAGGTTATACAACTTTTTCCGTAGGAACAGTTTATTCACCAGAGACTTAGATTGGTACAAGGTCCCTAACTTGTCCCACAAAGCCTTCGCTGTAGCTTCCCCTGATACATTCAACATTACTGAATCTGAGACACACAATCGTAGTGTGCTCTTTGCCTTCTGATCCAACTTCTTCTATTCTTCATCTGACACTCCCATTGGTTTAGTACCCGGATCTACCACAATCCACTGATCTTTATCGACCAATAGATACTCCATCTTGAGTTTCCAAAACTCAAAACTTTGACCAATAAATTTCTCAATCTCTATCTTTCCACTACTCGCCATCTTCTTTCACCACCAGAATCGATTTCGCAGATCTCCCACTGAACAGGGTCTACCACAGGCCCGAGCGAAACCCCTCAGCAACAAAGGCGTCCCCTTGAAGCCAAAATATCTCTGATACCAAATGTAGGTTTTAACCCCGTACAGAAATTACCTGCATATGAATTCTAGAACACATAAAATAAACAATGAGAGAGCATAACACATAAAACACATATACACAAAGATTTTCCCTTGGATCCCAAAATCGAGACTACCAGCTTGATTTTTCATTATATTCCTTTCAATGTTACAATACACATATATGTACATGCTGAAGCATCCAATATCATGGACCGAAAACCATCGTGTCCAAAACCATGGACTGAAAACCATAGGTAGGTTCGCCCAACCTAATATAGGGTCCAAAAAAAATTTTCCTGGGGCGTTGCCCCAGACCCCATAGATGGGGGCTACCCACCCCCCTCAAACCTCCCTGTGACCCCGCTGCTACACAATCGGTGCAACGAAGGGGGGGCTTCGCCCCCCCTCTAACCCCTCGATTCACTACGTAGGTTAGTCGTGGAAAGAATATAACACAACCCAACATATAGAGTGAGACATTTCCCCAAGCGCAATTTGAGAGATCAGTTGCCAGTGGACAACTGTTGTAGAGTCAGTTCCTTGGATGTTCCACAATGAACCCTGATAAACTCTAGGGCTAGTCCTCAGCCTAATTGTTTATTTTCATTCAACTGGATGCACACCAAGCAGAGGCGTTGCACAACGTTCTGACTACTGAACATGAGCAAAAACAATAATAGATTCTTTCCCTTACAACGAAAAAAGAGCATCTCCTCTAGGAGAAGCAGACTCTCTAGGGTCAACTCAACCAAATTACTGAAAAATTCTAGGATCTATGGCCCTCAGTCGCAGATATAGTCACAGATGATCCGGAATATTCCTCCACCTACACTCTTCTTAAATGTTGTGAACACATAAAATCAGTTTGCGTTGACCTTGTTTCGACCAACTGAGAGCTTAAGAGAAGTATTACTACCACTCAGAAGGCACTACCGAATCCTGTGACCCAGTATGCTAGTGAGATTGAGTAGAAAATAATAGAAGTGGTTGGTCTGAAAGCCTCTATCATATAGGCTACGGAGGAAGCTCAAGGACTCTTGGAGAAAGTGCATGATTGGTCATCTTCCTAGCCAGGAAAAATCAACCTGTTTACCCTTTACACCACCATGCTAATCATTTATTTAACCAAGTTATGGGTACCAAAGATAAGACGCGGCATAAGGAGATTCTAGCATAGGTGGGTACCCTCGAGGCCTAGATCTAGCAAATCAAAGATGAGTCGAGAAAGGTTGAGCATATCCTTCATGACCTTAAGTCGTCAACACAAGCTCACTTGGAGACACTGCAACAGATCAACAAGGAAACAAAAACATAGTGGAATACTCTCCTGAGGACACGCCCTGCTAATCCTACTGTTGAACTCACGACGCAATTCCTCGACCAAGCACATACCCTTACAGGCTCATGGAAGACAACCCTCGATGCATACATGCAGTTCAAAAATGCAACCATTGAGTTCGTCCCAAATTTGGGTCCTTCGTTGGAAGGAACCATTCAAGAAGTAACATCATAGGAAGAAGCACCAGCAGCATCGACTGAACCACCAACAATGAAAAATGATTGACTCGGGGGACGAGTCAATGGACTGTGGTCGAGGCCTATTGGATCCTTTGTTTTGGGTTGTGACACATTTTGTAGGTTGACCACATTTTGACCAAAGGTAACCATTGGGAAGTCGTGGAGGATACAAATGGAGAAGAAGAAGGAACACACCAAAGGCCAGTAGTTGCGGAAGGAAGGATAGAGAAACCTAGACTTAGGCAGTCACAAATGAGATGAGAGGAATGATGATAGCTAAGGAAGTAGACGAAACCAAGCAATAAAGGCAGCCGAAAGAGGAAAAAGGTGGAGCATCTGAGGGAGAAGTAGCAGTCCAAGTGAGTGCAAAGTTTAAGAAGGTCAGGGGGGAAATCTGAGGAGGAGGGAGATGGGGAGTATACTGAAATGTTGTTGCGGAGCTGTTCGAGCCTGCTTTGTTCCTTATTATCTTGTTTATGTATTTCTCTATCATGTTAGTTTTCCTATTATGTCTATGAGGCCTTCGAGCTAGATGAAATGTTGTAATGTTGCAAGATTTAATAGAAGAAGATATTACAGGGATGCATGAGTACCTTTGTGTATGGTCTTATGTGGCTTTTTCAAAATTTAATATGCTTGTACCTGTGTGATATTACTTCTCTATGTGCACTTGATCTATTATGATCGGGTCTCTAACTACTATAGTTTGGGGTTTACTGGGTATTGACAGCCTTCATGTGGTTCATTTCGACTCCGAATTCCAACCCATTAACTAACTAAGGTCACGACACGTCTCGGGTGAGATGCCTTATTCATCCTGAATAAGGTGAAAATGTCAACGTTGTGATAGACTATGATAGAGCCTTTGTTGGCCCCTATGCTCGAACTTGGGGTCTCAACCCTTTCATTATTTTGTCGATAACAACGACTATGGGTAAGAAAACTTTATGATGTGGGTATGTAATTTGTTTCCTCTAACAAAGGGTGTAACATGGTCTAAGGAGCTATCATGCACACTTAGGGTGTTCATGTGGGAACTTTTTTACAGCTTGATGCATCCACTATTTAGTATAATAGTTTATCAAATTCTACAACAAAGAGATATGTAGAATATAGACTTTCACAATTACAACTTGTATCTACTTCTAATGTTCATGTTTTTTTGGTACCTATATGAGCTTTTGTTTTAGAAAACCAATTACCTACATAAAAGAGAATGATATGGCACTAGAGATTGGGCCATATAGGTGACAAAGGCCTATGGGCATTGGAAAATAAAATTCTTGTTGATGAATTGAATGATTAAAAGACATTAGAAAACTCCATAAACCCCACAACAAAATGGATTTGCAGAAAAAATGGATAGAAATGGAAAGAGATAGGAGTATACTTAATGGGGTTGACATTGAGAAGAATTTTTGGGTAGAAGTGGATGTTGATGTGTGTTACTTGATGGACAATTTTCCCACATCAACTCTTATGGATAATACCCTTACAGAGCTTTAGATGGGCAAGAAACTCTCACTTCAACATCTTTATATTTTTGATTGTGAAGCGTATGCTCATGCGCCTAAGAAGAAATGGTCAAAGTTGGATAACAAGGCAGTGAAAATGTATCTTCACTAGCTATGGCACTAATGTGAAAGGGTAGAATTTTTGGAATCTTGTGGATGGGAAATTTTTCTATAGCAAAATTGTTATTTTCAAAGAATTTGTCTTCTTCCACAATGGTGAAACCATAAGAGGACGAGAAGAAATTAGTTGTTCAACTACCACCGAAGATCAAGAAAGATGAACTAGAAAATGAACAAGAAGTTGACGATGGACCTAGTGAGGAGGAGGGTTCAAAGAGTTTGGGAGTCGAGGAAGAAAATCCACCTCAAACTTTAAGAAGGTTTGCTTGGCAAAGAAGACAACTAGACATATATGATTATATATATATATATATATATATTTTTTTTTTTTTTTTTTTTTTTATTTTTTTTTTTAATTTCAAATGTATATTTGCTTTATTTGTGAATGCCAACGAGCCTATAATTGTGAAAGAGGCATTGAAGATGGAAGATAAGGAGTCCTAGAGATTGGCCATGGATGATGAGATAGATTCACTTAGAAAGAATGATAGATAGGACTTGGAAACATTGTATGATGAACATAAACCCATTGGTTATAAAGGGACTATTCATTCTAAACAACTAGACTTAAAGCCATTACATTAAAACTCATCATATCATGTGAGTAAATTAATTTTGAATAGGAAAGATTTCACTTCTTCCACAAATCACCCAAATAAACACAATTAACAACTTTTTAAAAATATATATACTATATTTTTTAAAAATTTAATATATAATTTTAATAAAAAACCATATTCTTAATTATTAAAAAAATAAAACTCAAAAACCTTAACAACAGTGACGTATTTAAACTCCTATATGATAATATGTTATGATAACCACAAGATGTCATGTATATAGATATACTTTACCTTTTAAAAATATATGCTTCTCATCATAACATAAAATATGGACATTATTATTCGATGTAAAAGATAATGTGCCAACCTAAAGTGGATGAATTTATAGAAAGCATTTCGGATTTAGGATTGGTTTCTATAATGTAAAATGTAACGTGGGTTTTATCTTTTATAAATTATAATATAAGGTTTAGATATAAAATTTTGGTATGCTCATTTCTTTTTCTTTTTACTTTTTAATAAAAAGTTTTATATTATATTTTAATATTAAATTAATATGATTAAATCATAATGATGATAGTGGGAATTTGGAAGTAAGTTTAATATTCACTAAAAAGTTTTAAGATAAGCATTTTTAAATTATTAATAAAATGAAGTTTAATAAAATAATTAATATTTTGAAATTGTGATTTAATATTGGAGTATGTAAAACATTTTATGAACAAAATGTGTTTAATTTTCAAGGTTTTTAGTGTCACAAAGATAATTCGTGATGTCTTAAGATTTTTTTAACATCTTAGTTCATTATGGAGTTTGTGAGAGTTTGCTATTATTTTGGTAATGTTGATTTTCTTCTTTATGTTGATTAAAATATAGATATATTTTTGATCTTCTAGATCACGATTTTATATTAGTTTAATTTTTTTATCATATAATTCTTTATCAGACCACACTTTCTCTTTATTTTTAGATCTAATAATATTTTTAATATTATTGTTATTCTATAGAGTGACCTCTTCCTTTATTACCTAATCATTTAGCCAAGATTTGGCATCTTCATGCTGACCCCACTTGGTTGTAGGTGGTTTTGGTTGGAGTTTGAAGCAACCTTTAAAAGCCTTTTATCTTCCATGTTGTTAATCTTTTTCTTGTACATTAGGTACCTAGTCATAGTTGTGCTCTCAATGGCCCAAAGAATCACTTCTACAAAGATGATAGGATAATGTGTATTGCATTTATTTTGAGATTATAGTTATAAATTGCTTTTGGATTTGATCTATCTTTCTCCATGATTATCTGTAGATGCCACAACCCCAAACTTCACAATTATACAATGATGAGAGTATCAAAGAGAAGTTTTTTCTTAATGTGTAACCAATGGTCCAGTGATTTACAACTGTTTTCAAGTTCAAAATAAGTTTTTTCCCTCCATTTATAATTTTTTCAGTGCTATAGTTCTGGTTAAATTTTAAGCTTATTATGAAGATTGATTTCAATATACTTGTATGAAGTCACTTCTTATAAGTTGTTGTTGTCATACATGAAACTAATGTAAGTGACCTTTTTGAATTTAATATCATAACATTTGTTGTGTCAATGTTATTAGTCATATCCATATTAGAGGAAAAACCATTGAGAATTTTTATTTTCTTATTGATATTGTAGGGACTCCTTGCCATAAGAACAATATCTTCAACATAAAGAAGAAGGATGATGACTTTACTAGCTAGAGTAAAGTTGATAAAATTTGTTTTTTTTTTAAACACTCTAACTTGTTAATGCACATGCCAAAAATGGTAGGGGGAAAGGGTTAACCTTACTTAACTCTTATATTACAATTATTTTCTTTTGACCAGTCTTCAATATTCTTAAACTTGACAATAACATTCTTATACAACCTTATCACAATAACTCTCAACTAGAAATGAACTTTTAGTTCTTCTAATTTATTTCAAAGGTTAGTCTTAGGTACCATGTCAATTTTTTTTTTTTCTAAAATCAATGAAACAATACAAGAGATTGGTTTTATTATTGTGACACTCCTATACAATGATCCTAAGTGTAGTAAAGTGTTCCACAATTGAATGATGGCTCTTAAATCTAACCTAGGTCATTTCACTCTTTTTCCATAACTTTTTTTCCATACACTAAGCTTCTTTTAAAAAATAATTGCATATAACTTCGCTAAAAAGGGACTAATCATAATAGTCATATAATTAGAGATCATATTTTACCCACTTTTAAAATTGGGTAGAATGGGGCTTTGAGTCTAATGTTTAGGGGAGCCTAAACAACTTGTGGATGTGAGGGATAACAATAGGCCCTTGAAATTTTAAGATTCTACTTGGTAGCCTTTGATGTCCTTAGTTTCTCTTTTTGCAAGCTACTTACCACAAACTCTATGTCCTATATAGAAAATATTTTTTCCTTTGTAGAAAGGGTTTAGATATTGTCCATGACATAAAGGGATTTATAAAGACATTTAAGGTGGGAACTATAGTCCCTAAAGGGAATCATATTGTTTTCTTTGGTTTTATGACTAAGAAATTACCTTGAGAATTAGTATCTAACTTAGATAGGTGCAAAAGCTTCTCATGTTTTCTATCTATATGACATTTTTTTCCCTTTTAATTAGGGAATTGTACCTATTTATCCTGTTGGATTTGAAGGACTCATTAGAAGCATCCCTAATGATTTTTCTAGCAATCTTACAATCTTTATCATAGCTAGAGTTGGTTGTTCTATTTTTCTTTTTACAGAACACCTCAATAGAGAACCTTTTAATGGAAGTAGTGAAGGTTGTAGTAAAATTATGATAGAGGGTTTTAATATTGTTCTTATTTAATAAGAGATTTAACATAGTATTTAAAATTTTTAAAGAAATATCGACTTTATTATTATTAAAGATCAAGTACTTTTGGTTATTAGAATATCTTTAATGAGGATTTTGTGCATGAAAAATTTAGATTTAAGTTAAAGGTGATCTGTAAACAGCCATGGATATTCCACTGGACAGTTCGTCACAACAGATATGATAATATTATATTAAAAATCTGAGATTCTACACTATTACAATTTTATTTAATTTCTAGATCTGTAAAATTAACTGTAATTAGTGCATGCATGTAAAAGTAAATCAAGCAGAAAAGTAGAGAATGACAAAATAAGCTCACACACACATAATACACAAGATATGCTCTCTGGGAAACCCTTTCGGGAGAAAACCCAACTAGAAGGTGAAGCCACTTCGCTCTCTTTCTTTGTTTGGAAATATGGTTGCAGATACAAAGAAGTAATGTCTGTGGCCCATGGGCTACTATAGTGCACAAATCTTCTCTGTGTGCTCTACCTCCTATCACTCCTGGCTATCTTTTCTCAACTATGGAACAAAATGCTCTTGAAATAATGGAATGCCATAGCCTACTAGGGGTTAAGTTTGATTACATCAACTCTTAACTAGAGTTACAAAATAGACTCTCCTAGAGTCTTTTACATCATAAACACATGGATAGCCCCTTTTCCATGAATAATGGGGGCTAGCATGATATCCTCCCAAACTATAGGTGTGAAAACAGGAAGGTCAATTTCTGAGTGGGATAACTTTAGCATACGAACTCCGTTTGATGCGATTCTTGCATCGTAGGAAAGCTCTTTATGTGTATAATAACATGAAAAGGTTTTGCACTTTTGCGGAAAATTTTTACACCCACAAAACATAGTTTGATGCCTCAAAACGCTGTCAGAAGGTTTCAAACCCCATTTTGCCAAACTAGGTCCTGCTAGTACAAACGGTCCCGTGAGCTTATTCCTCCACTTTTTCCACTCCAAATGCATCAATATGGATGTAAAATAATATAATGATACAATTCGGGTCAAAAGGTCTATAATCAAAGTTGGGCTCATTGTCATTCTACAACACTACTACTAAGGCCACGAATACAAGTCATCTAGTCAGATTTTGGCCACTTCATTAGACCATTGCAAATTATAGATCTTGAAAATTGTAGACCTTGATTAGCTTGGTACCAAATTTTTTTTAATCAAGGTTTTCTTTTGTATATGTTAGCTAAAAATAGGTCATCATTTAGTTGTCGAGGATTATGGTTCGAATCATTGTTTAAAATGATAACTTGATTAATTCCTGTTCTAAAGTAAAGGCTCCTAGCAAGAGGCAATGCCTTCATTTCTTAGAATGTAAATATCTCATTCTAAGATAGTGTAAGGACAATTTCTATCTACATTGTTTTTCTTACAAAAGGTAGAACCAATAGGGGGAAAATGACATATTGTTATATAAGTCTTCTTATCATTAACATGGAATCTCCAATTATAAGTATTAGTTGAAAGACTGTTTCTTGTGAAGCCAAATGCGAGGAAAAATGTTCTTTAACACAAAATAACATTTGCTATAAAAACATTCTTATCATTGATATATGAAATCTCTATCCACATAATAATTAGATTGCTATTGCTTGAAGAATAAGTTGTGAAGTAGATCGTTTCCATCAAAAACACTAGCAAAAGTTGTGCGTTTAAGGGAGCAATGAGTTGTTGAATAGAAGCTGACCAATATAGAGCAAAGCAAGCTGAGAGTCCTATATTCAAGGGTGTGAAATTTTAGTGCATTAGATCTATTGAAGCCTGTCACATTTGAAATTGAATGACCTTGGATGAGGTCCTGAGATTGTTTTTGTCATTATTTTATCATGGATACAATGATCAATCATAAAGATGAAACTTTAGTTTCTATAATTTGATTTTCAAATATTTCTAGAGAGAAATGGTAGTGAAGAGAAGATTTTTTAAAAGGGCTGAAGCCATTTCCAAGTTGGACATTTTGTCTCCCAAGGAAAAAAAGTAAGCCATTTTATTGTGAGGATGCCTTAATTGGAAAGTTCGCAAGTCTTTGACCCAACCCTCAAGTAGACTAAGTATGAAACATAAAACATTGAGATTTTGTTCCATACCATGTCTCTCATTTTTATTTTGGAAGAGGTTATTATTTGTTTTTGTTTAGCAACAAAAAGGAGAGGGACTAGATCTTCAAATTGGGTCCCTATTTCATGGGTTCCAAGAATGTTCCTTATGGAAGGGACTTTAGATTTTGATTTAGACATGGAAATTGTGTTGCCCTTATATGGATCAAGTTGTTGCACATCCCCATCATATTTTGGGATGGAGCTTCTCATAAATTTACTAGAGATAACTTTTGCTGCTATATTGACTGAGTGAGCTGAAAGGGAATATATTTTCTTGTGCCAAAATTTGTGAGGAAATAGAGTTATAGAAGGGCCTTCCAAAGGTGATTCAACTAAACATGGAGGGTTAGATTCATTTACAAGCCCTTAATTAGAAGTATATCCACTTTAAGTGTAACTCCTGCCACAAGTATGGACACTTCGTAAAAAGTTGCCCAAGAACTCAAGGAACACAACCCCTTTCAAAGTAGTTTTTAGCTTCCGAGAACGATAATGAGTAGGAACTATTCAAACAAGTTTCCAAAAGACATAAAAAGTAGTAATCCAAGAGATCACAACTTGAAAAAAGGCCTTGGTTAGGCCTGTCAATCCCATCCAACAACATATTTGAAGTTCTTGAATAGGAGGAAGTGGAAGAGGAAAGGGTAGAGAGAGATATTCATAAGACCCACTTCGATCTTAAAACTAGATCAATAATTAAAGTTTAAGAGGAAAAAAAGAACATAACACCAAATAATATCAATAGGATCCCATTTAGGTAAAGATTGGTATCCCCCAACATAAGGATTTAGAATTGAATAAGGAGGAGTTGGAAGAAGAAACAAAGAAAAAGGATGAATAAATGGGTGAATATGAAGTCTTATGTTCCATCTCCTTTATAGAAGTTTTGAAGGAAGACTTGCATCCCTTTCCCCCTCTAACAAGGAAAAGAAAATCAAGCTTAAAAAAAAAAAGCACAATCAAACATTAATTAGTTAACTAATGAACTCTAAACTTCACTATATCTAATAAGAAAAAACTTTCAAAAAATATATATTTTTACATTATATTATAAAAACAATTTATTAAAAATTAGATCTTCTCTTTCATCACTTTCATAAGAAAAAGTTTGTATTGTAATATTTAAACTCTTTGATGTAATGTTGTTGTAAATTTTATTATAATTTTTATCAAAATAAAAACTAAAAACTATGATTAATTTTTTTATTAATTTAATTAATAAAATAATTAATTTATAAATTAAATTTATTATTATTATTTATATAATAATATTATGAAAAATATCCACTATCCTAACACATTTTGAAAAGAAATTCAAATTGAAACAAGGGACATAACCGGATAAAAAAAGTCAAAACTAACACCATAAATGCAAATGTATCATCGGAACAAGATGCCTATTGAAAGCTTTACTCCATCATTATTTATGGAATACAAAAAATGAACTTGTTAGAGTTATATAATATCAATGTTTTCAAAATCTTTTGTTGCATTAAGATTGTTTATTTTAACCCTTCAAATTTGTGATTTTAGTAATATTTTTAAATTTGATTTTGAATAAAAAATTAAAAATTTTAAATTTTATTAAAATCTAAAAATATTTGAGCTTAAATAATATTTACAATTTTTTTTTTTTTTTTTAAATAGTTGTTTTTTAATAGTATTTAATTTGTAAACTTAAAACTACATATATAAAATTAAATATTCTTTTAATTATCATTTAATTTATTAAATTATATAATCATAATAAACATCAAAAAATTATTTTATGATATATCTCACATTACTAAAATTTAAAATTTTCATAAAAATTAACTAAATTATATTTTAAATTTTAAATTATTATTAAGATTAAAAAAATTAATATAAGTTAAAGAGATATATATGAGTGGAGTTTCCACCTGAAATATTAGTTATTTTCTCTCTAAGAAAAAACACATTAACCCCATAAATTTTAAATTTGAAAATCTGCACACTCATATATATATGAAAAACATAATAAAGTAACAATAAGCAATAAAAGTTCAATGAATGGCACTCATAGATATAACATTTTTAAAATTAAAGTGAAAAGTAAAAAGGTATAACTAATTTTAATATAAATCTTAATCTTGTATTCTAATTATTATTAAAAATATTGCATGAAAGTTAAATCCCTATTTATCCACCTAATAATTATTGATAATTAAATTAAAATTTCTTAATCATTATTTCAAAATAAACACAGTATCAACATTATATATATATATATATATATATATATAACACATACATCATTATATATAAATATATGTAGTTTAAAAGTCACAAGTTTTTTTTTTTGGACAATTGTTCAAGGTAATTTTGGATGAAATTTAATAGGGAATTTTTAAAATCTTAAATTTTACTGTTGTAATCTATTGAAATAAAATACCTTAGAAATTTTCAAAACACGAAATTCATTTATATACTCAAAAATACATTTTGAACAACTTAACAAAAAAAAATTATATCATCGAATTCCAAAAAACCAAAAACAAACCTACACTTCTATAAATCAATTTGGCTCCCACAGAAACTCATCAATCATAAAATCAAATAAATAAAAACATGACTACACCTCTATAGATCAATTTGGCTCCAAAGAAACTCGTCAATCATAAAATCCAGTCATTGAGACCATGGTTGCAATGAAGGGATGGTCATTGAGAAAACAGCTTTGGTTCTGCTAAATCCTCTTTGCAGAATGGCAGGAGGATGGTTGTGTTTTTGGCAGATGCTTAGCCAGCCTCACTATTATATCATTGGAGGGATTTTCCTGGCACTTTTTGTCGCTCACTTCGTCTTCTCTCACCCACTCTGCTGCAACCCACGCCATCCTGAGCCTCCAGGAAGCCATGGTTGGCCTTTAATTGGGGAGACTCTGGCCTTCATTGCTGCGAATAAAAGCTCGAAAGGGGTCTATGAATTCGTAAGGGAACGCCACCAAAGTTCAGTATGTAACCTTCCTTTGCTATTAAAACATATGGGTATCTGTGGATTAATGAAAAATTTCATGTGGGTCTCGGTTGCAGGTTTGGAGAGGTGTTTAAGACAAGAATTTTTGGAAAAACTCATGTATTTATACCAGGCATAGAGGTGGCCAAGGTCATTTTCCGGGGAGAATTTTCACAGTTTGCTAAGAGTTATATTAAATCCATGCACGATGCGGTAGGGGATCAAAGTCTGCTCTGCGTTAAACAACAAAGCCATGGCAGTCTGAGACAACACCTTAGTGCTCTGTTCTCCACAGAAGCCCTGGCCAAATCTCTGGAACGAATGGACAAGCTTTTTCTTCTTACAATCAGCCAGTGGGAACATAAAAAGACCCCAATCCGAGTGATCGATTATACCTTGAATGTATGAGTAGTTTTCTGTGATTTTTATTTTTTTCATTTCCTGTTATCAGGATCAAACAATTTCTTTTAGCCATGGCTGAGTGTGATAGTATTATATGATTTGCAGATTACCTTCAAGATAATATGCGATATGCTTATGAGCGTGCAGGGAGATGAGAGGCTCCATCATCTTAGGAAGAATGTTGACTGCGTCTCAGATGCAATGCTGTCCCTTCCAATCAAGCTTCCAGGCACTCGCTTCTACAGAGGCATGAAGGTATAGGTATAACTGTTACATATCCATCTGAACTTTAGATCTGAGATGATTACACTCCGCAGCTGTCAGATTAAGTTTCGGAAATATTATGAAATTAATTATTTCTATTTAGTTGGTGGATTTTGGGAACATTTTGAAGTAATATTTTATCTCGTTTTTTCTATTTGATCAAATTTCAGAATATTTCCAAAATAGATAATTAAAGATTTAGGAAATATTATGAATTAATTATTTTTATTTAGATGGTGGATTTTGGGAATATTTTGAAATAATTTTTTTTTTTGGTGTATGTCTACTAAATTTCAGAATATTTCAAAAATAGACAATCAAAGTAATACCTATTTTAAATCAATTAACTAATAAAATGGTTGCACTTTAGAGCTATTAAATAAGACTTGTAAAATAAGTGTCTTATTGGGAATAATAGTTTTCCTAGTATCTTTATTTTAGTGGAGGTCTAAATTTGCAATCAACATATTGACTAGGTTTAATTGTAAAGAAGTTACAAATTCAAATCAGTTAAATAAAATTATTATGATACCAAATTGGTGTATGAGATCTTCTTATTTGAGGGACAAGGGAGAATTGTTATTATTAGTATCCAAAGCCAAGCAAGACACCAAATTGGTGTATGAGACCCCCTGTTTGTGGCACAAGGGACCAAATTGGTGTATGAGACACCCTTGTTTGTGGGACAAAGAACAAGGGACCAAATTGGTGTATGAGACACCCTTGTTTGTGGGACAAAGAACCCACCTCCGTGCAGCTATTTGACTGCTAAGTCTACTAAGGCATACATATTCTACCCCTCTAGTTTTGAACCTGTGACCTTTTAGGAAGAAACACATGCTCTTAACCATTAGGCCCACTCAATAATGAGCCAGACGAATCAAATTTTCTAATCTCTGTAACTGAATAGGTGGAACTTGGTAATTGTAGTTTGAATCTGCTTGTTATTATTGGCATGTTATAATAATAAATTAATAATTTGATTTCACATTAATCTAATTTTAAGATCATGATTAAGTTAAATATCAAGTTGGTGTCTAAGATTTTTTTATTTTTTTGTTTGTGGCACAAATATTTTTTTAGGATCACGAATTTCATTGGTAAAGCCAAACATCAAATTGGTATGTAAAATTGTTTTGTTTATAAAATAAGAAACATTGTTAAAGCTTATAGAGATATACCTATTTTACTCTTCTGAATTTAAATTCATCTACTCTTAACATCATCAAAAAAATATATTTTCTAATGATTGGATATTATTTCCTCCATCTAATTTTAAATCCCACAAAAATACATTATCCTAATAAATTTGTTTCCAAATTTTTATTTTAATACATACCATGTAAAAAACTTATGAATTTATAATCATAATTTATAACTTTGTATCTGAACTTTCATTTTGATACATGCACATCCAATTGTAACTTTGTATCTAAATGCATTATCTTGATATTGTATGATTTTTTTTTTTTTTTTTCATTCCTCTACTTTAGAAGAATTCCAATCCATTCCTCTGCTCCAGAAGAATCCCAAATGCAAGATTTAGATAAATCTATTATATTAGATTTTTTTTTTCGTGCAGGCCAGGGAAAAAGTCATGCAGTTTTTTGACGAAGCAATAACCAGAAGGAGGAACAAAGAGGAATGGCATGATGACTTTCTTCAGTCCATGTTGAGAGATGATGAGTGCCCAGAGAATGAAAGAGTGACTGACACCCAACTCAAGGATAATCTTCTCACTCTCATTCTAGCAGGGCAGACCACCACCGCAGCTGGTATGATGTGGGCGGTCAAATATCTGGACGAAAATCCAGATGTTCAGGAGAAACTGAGGGTAAGTTGAAAGTGTGGTATATTTGAACAGATGAAATTTAAAGCAGCAGTGAAATTTTCCATTATTTTTTTGAGACAGCTGGAGCAACTGAGGATCATGCAGAGGAAAACAGCAGGCAGTTCACTAACACTGGAAGATGTGAAAAAAAATGACATATGTCTCACAGGTAAGTTATGGAAAAACATAATTTCATTATCGAAAGAAACCTCAGAGTACAATAGAATAGCTTCACAACCACTTTGCAAAATGAAGATTACAAAACTTTGTTCAATGCTCATCTCATTTATGCCAAAATATTTTTATTACTAAAATGTATTTGTTTTCCATTAATTTTTTTTTATTAAAAAATTTAAGAAGTTATTTTATTGAAAATTATGAGGGTTTTAAAATTTAATATAGGGTAGGAAATTTTGAATTATTAAATTTTGTAAATGGGTTGATTTTCCATGTTTTAAGAAAATAATTGATTTGTTAATTATTTTTTTTGGAATTGTTTGGACGGTTAAAAGTGATCAGAATCCAGGGAAAAAAATTTCAAAAAATCATGCAGTAGCAGTGTTTGAATCATGTTTTTGATGGTGGAAATGGATTCAGCACCATCAAAAACCACTAGGGCACCCAAAATATTGAAGATTAACAATTATAACTATGTATAAAGAGTTTTTCGGAAGAAGTCACATTGAAGATTTGGGTCGACCGGTTTCGAACCAACAAGTGTGGTTCATCCGGTCGACTGAAATCTTCAATGTGACTTCTTCCGAAAAAACTCTTTATACATTATACATTATGATATGGATCACAAAAGTTTGAATTCGAATTATAACTATGATTTAGAAAAATTCCTGAATTTCCATGATATTCAGGGAAAAAAAGCAATTTAGTTAAACTACTGCATTTTGTTTTTATCTGAAAATGATTTGCCTAATTTTTAAAATAAAATTATTTTAGCTTGAAAATTACAAAAAAAATTATGAAAATGATATAAAATCATTGGAAACTTAAAATATCTTTAAAAATATTGCAAAACAATTTTAATATATTAACAAAAATATTTCCAAATATTTTACATTTTACACATTAAAAACTAATAAAATTCACTAAGATTTATGCACTTTCAGATAAATGTTCATCCCTAAAATTTTCCACATGAGGTATCGTTATCATTTCTCATTCTAAATATTAGATCTTTAACACAAAAAAGACAGTATTTTTAATATTAAAAAGCACATTGAATAAGGGGAGTTGTTATATATATATATATAGAGCGTAACATTCAAATGGTGGTTTAAAAAGACTGAATTTAATAGTGAAAAGTATTTTACCATTAAATAAGCTTATTCTTTGTAAGAGTGTAAAAAGGTTATGGTTAAAATCCCAAAATAAACAAAATAAAATAAAATCCCAAAATTAATAAAGAGCTCCCATATGAATTTTTTATATAGAAAATTACAGAAAATATTCCCAATTGTTGAACCGTTCAATTTATGAATTTGTCAATTAGGTTTCAACGTCAAGAAGGGCTGGACAGTGAATATCGATCGCTTCATGCACTTGGATCCTTCTTTATACAACCAGCCCAGGGAATTCAATCCTGCTAGGTTTACAGTAAGTTGCATTTTTTGTTTGTTATTATTGTTGTTGGTAGTTTCAATCATAATTACTAAGCTTGAATTACGATTCGATTAGGTATCAAAAAAATTGCCCCTTTAAGAATCAATAAAGAAAACACATCAACATGAATTCTCCAATATTGATTTATAGGGCTTAAAATGCTATAGACATTTTTAATTTAAAATGGTCTAACAATGTTGAAAAATAAAATGTATTAAATTTGTTAATTGTCGGGAGAGGCTCTATAATCTAGTATAGAGTAGATGTGAAGGTGTAATGTAAGTATGTAAACAACTCTAAATGTCGATTTAATAAATAAATAAATAAAAAAGTTAAAAGTGATCAGGGATGCGTGCAAATTTTTAAATGTTGAATTAACTAATAATAAAAAGTTAAAGTAATAAAAATAGTAAAATGCAATTTGTTATATTTTGATTTCGTTATTAACTTGTGACTAAACTTTGTTACAATAAGATGGGCCAATAACATGGTTTATCAATAACGTATGCCAAAAAAACTATAACTTATTTCATGACAACCAAAATATTCACCCCACTTTGTCATTGATATTATGAACTCAATGTGAACAAGATTTATTACAATAACATGGGCTAATACCATGGCTAAACAATAACACATACCAAAAAGCATAACTTATTTCACAATCAAAATATTTTATAATAATATGACAAGATTCTTAACCATGAGAATCCATCCCCCTTTACCATGGATATTATTAACTTGTAAATAGGATTTTTTACAATACCATAGGCCAATACCATGGTTTATCCATACCACATGCCCAAAAACCATAAATTATTTCACAATAAAAATATATTATTTTAATTTAATTTTATAACATTTTTCTAATTGAAGCTAAAAATATTCCCATCTAAACCCTCTATCCTCATGGCTACTAAAAATATTCCCATAGAAATTAATTTAAGGTTTTAATAAAATAAAAAATGAGATTACTTTTATACTTAAAGATGTGAAATTTATATAATACAAATAGTATTAATAAGAACTAACATAGATCCATCTTAACCAATGATCCAAGCGATGACAACAAGCAAGGTGAAGGGAAGAGAAGGGGAGGGGGAGAGAAGGAGGGAGATAGTGACAAAGCTGGAGGGCGCAGAGAGAGAGAGAGAAAGAGAGGGAGAGAGAGTGATCAGGGAGATGGAGAGAGGGAGGTGGGAGATAGAGGGATGGGACGGGAGAGAGAGAGAGATGGAGTTGGAGGGGAGAGAGAGGGAGGAAAGAACAAAGACATAGAGAGGTAGAAGTAGAGAGAGAGAGGGAGGAAAGAACAAAAACATAGAGAGGTAGAGGTGGAGAGAGAGGGAGTGACAACTGAGATATGGAGAGAGAGTGAGGGAGAGAGGAGAGGAGGGAAGAGAGAGAAGAGGAGGGGAGAGAGATAAGAGCAAGAGAGAGAGAGGGAGGCACATAGATGGAGGGGAGAGAGAGAAGGGGAGAGGGAGGGAGATAGTGATAGAGTTGGAGGGAAGAGAGAGAGAGAGAGAGAGGGAGGCACATAGATGGAGGGGAGAGAGAGAAGGGGAGAGGGAGGGGGATAGTGATAGAGTTGGAAGGAAGAGAGAGAGAGAGAGAGTGATGGGGAGAGAGATAAAGGGAGGTGAGAGAGGAAGGGAGAGATAGGACTCAAGATAGAGAAGCAGAGAGAGATTGAGTTGGAGGGGGCGGGAGAGGGAAGGAAGAAGAAAGGCATAGAGGGAAAAAGGTAGAGAGAGAAAATGGGTGACAAGGGGGTGATGGAGAGAGAGTGAGGGGGGAGGTTGGATAAGAGAGAGAGAGGGAGAGAAGGGGAAGAGAGAGAGGTAGAGAGGAAGAGGGAGGGAGAGAGAGAGAGATAGATATGGAGAGAGTGTGTATGTTTGGGTGGTGAGATAAAGAGAGGGAATAAGAAAGAGACACATATATACGAATATAGATATTATATAGTAATATATAACCAACCTAGATCCATCTTAACCATCTATCAAGCACCGAGAGAGATCAAATCTCTCGAGGTGCAAACTTTTACTTAAGTTTTACACTCAAAAAAGAAGTTTGCACCTTGTGAGATTGGATCCCTATGGGGGCTCAACTTGTGAGATTGGATCCGTCTTGGAGCGATCCCTATGGGGGCTCAACTTGTGAGATTGGATATCTCTTTGAGCTTGACAAATCCAGGTTAAAATGGATCTAAGCTGGTATTACATAAAGACAAAAATATAATATAAAATTTGTTATTTACAATAACAAAATCTCAAAGATCTAGATATAGAGAATATGTTTAAAGTAATCTACATATATCCAAAAATTTATCTCTCAAATATTAAATAAATTCATGTAAGACTAAAACTATTTATAGACTTTGAGACCATATGATATAAATTTATTCAGCAACAAACAATTTTTTTTTAATTGTGATCCATAAAAGATAGATTTCTATTTTTTATAATCAACACTAATGCTCACAATTTCAGTGAATAGGGACCTCGTAATCATAATCTATAGTCTTTACTATTTCACAGTGGACAGGGACCTGGTATGGTTATTGTTCACAAGAATGTTTCGCTAAAAAGCAAAATGAGTTTTAGTAAACAAGTTATTCCTCTCTCAATTTTTTTATACCAAAAATATTTGGTTTCCCGAGATTTTTATGGTTTCAATTACGGTGATTTCAATCTTAAATAATATAATTTACCTGACACTTCATAACAAGACTATTGCAGTTTAAATTGCCCCAATAAACTTACAATAAATTGCACTAAAAAAAACATAGCTAAAATTTTTGGATTCTTCTAACTGTACTAATACATTAACTATCAGTAAAAGCACGCTTAGTCGATTCAATTTCTATGAAAGTCGATTCAATTTCTATGAATCCGTGGTTGCAGGAAAACCCAAAGCCTTATAGTTTCTTAGCTTTCGGAGCAGGTGCAAGAACATGTCTGGGAATGAATTTTGCCAAACTTATGATGATATTGTTTCTGCATCACCTTGTTACTAGTTACAGGTAAGTTGCCACTTCTACGATTTTTTACTCTAAAGATAGAATATACAGAACTTGGATTTGCTGTATGATTCTATTTCCATTGAAAATTGTTATCCCAGAATCCAAATGTCCAAAAATTCTCTCATCAGAATCACCATATAGGATTGAAGTGTTAGATAAAGGAGGAAAATGTGACTGCTGATTTCGGTATGTCTTGCAGGTGGAAAGTTGAAGACCACGATCTCAGTTTGGAACCATGGTCACATTTTGCCAGGCTTAAAAGTGGCTGCCCTATCACAGTGAATCCCATTTGATGAAATGTAAGATCAAATGCAAAATCTGCCATTACCATTAATATTTAAATGACACTATTATGACACATATTATAGTATTATGACACATATTATAGTTTTATGAGGTTACCTTTTATAATATTTTAAGTATAGTTTTATGAGGTTATTTTTATAATATTTTAAGTTTTAAGTTTTTGAATAGAGGTTTTTGTGAGTAGAGTTATTTTGAAATTTGTCTTTTTGATTGACCCATCACATCGTTATTTTAAATTCAATGAGGCTCAGTGAATGTAGTTTCATGTGAAGCTCAATCCAATGGATATCTATCTCTATTTAAAGAGCATGGAGGGTCATGATTGAAGATTGATTGTGAGAGCCCTCTTATGTAAATATTTTTGTTTTGCATTGATAAATTTACCGCAAGTGACTAAGTTGGCTAGGGTCATGGACTAGGGTTTTAACCACATAAAAACACTGGTGTTATGATCTCTCATCTATTTGTGTGAGTGATTATTGAAGGTGTTTCTATGTGGAATACCCTTTTTCAAACATGGTATGAGAGGCTATTTGAAGAGCCCATTCTATAGTTGATGGAGATCTTGACCCTGCATTGTCTATGATTATTGGAGCCCAAGTGTGCTTTAGGGTACATAAGGGGAGTTTTAATTAGAAGATTAAATGCAAAATGTAAATGTAAAATGAGATATAAATGAAATGAAATGTAAATTCCATGGGATGTGAATTTCTAATGGAGGGAAAAACAATTGAAGATATTTTCCTTAAAATATTCCCTTTTTATGAAAACAAAATTTAGAGTTAGGGTTTTTTTTGGAGGGTGTGTCTGTGGTTTGATTCTAGAGTGTACAACCTCCCTGCCCCCATGGTAAGGAGGGTTGTCTCTTATGTAAATTTTTGGTTACAGGAATCCGGATTCTAGTTCTTGTTCATTTGCAACAGTTTGTATGTAATATAATTTAATAGTGCTGGTTTTATTTGTTGTTAGTTTGAGTGTGGGAGAAGAGCTTGGAAGGGAGCATAGCCTCCCTACCGCCATGGCAGAGAGGGTTGTGTATTATGTAAATTTTTGCTTACAGGAATCCGGATTCTAGTTCTTGTTCATTTGCAATAGTTTGTAGGTAATATAATTTAATAAGGTTGGTTTAATTTGTTGTTAGTTTCACTTGCTATCCATGTATTGTGTTTTTTTTTTTGCAATTTATTTTTTCTTTCTTTTGTTGGCCCTCCTTGAAAACGGTTACTCTGCTGTCAGAAGCAGAAAACTTTGATCCCATGCTTGCCTAGAGGGCATCAAATCAATTAACAATTCAGATCAGAGAGATTAGGCTCCGAGCCTCTTAGAGCTCAGGAGCATTGTAAACAGGTTATAAATAGCTGAAAGTAAGATGTAATAGAGGTTCAACTTCTGGAGATTATTCCTCCTCTGTTCCTTCAAGCTTCTCATCTTCACTCTAGCAATATAAGCTTATTTTTCCATTATATGTTCAATGTCCATTATCTTTGCTATTCTATGCTTGCACTTGAACAATTTGTTCATGTTTTCTTTGTGTCTAAGGCCAAATAATTGTCATCTTATCTCTGTTTTGATAAATTAGATTTGCAAGCTTCTTTGTTGCCTATAGCCAGCCCTCTATATGTGGTTATATATGCATCTTCCAGTACAGTCAGTATTCTTTTTTGCTGCCTGTAGCTAGCCATTCATTTATGTTTATGTATGCAATCTACTGGTATAGTCAGTATTCTCCATCTATCCATTGAATTGATAAATTATTGAGCATTAGTGGTCTAAAGCCTTGTATTGGTGAGAGCATTCATGCATGACTTGAGTGAAAACAGAGCTGAAATGGTTATCTAACTTGATCCAACCATCATTTATTCCAATAGTTCATAGAACAATATTGAAGATTATATGTTACCAGGCATCTCCGATCTAAAACCTAGGAGAGTTTCTTGGAGTGATAATAGGTCCTTCGTTGGAAGGAACCATTCAAGAATTAACATCATAGGAAGAAGCACTAGCAACACCGACTAAACCACCAGCACTGAAAAATGATTGACTCGGGGGATGAGTCAATGGACTGTGGTCGGGGCCTGTTGGATCCTTTGTTTTGTGTTGTGACACATTTTGTAGGTTAACCACATTTTGACCAGAGGTAACCATTGGGAAGTCGTGGAGGAGACAACTGGAGAAGAAGAAGGAACACGCCAATGGCCAGTAGTTGCGGAAGGAAGGATAGAGAAACCTAGACATAGGCAGTCACAGATGAGATGAGAGGAACACTGATAGCTAAGGAAGTAGACGAAACCAAGCAATAAAGGCAGCCAGAAGAGGAAAAAGGTGGAGCATCTAAGGGAGAAGTAGCAGTCTAAGCGAGTTCTAAGTTCAAGAAGGTCAAGGGGGAAATCCAAGGAGGAGGGAGATGGGGAGTATATTGAAATGTTGTTGTGGAGCCGTTCGAGCCTGCTTTGTTCCTTATTATCTTGTTTATGTATTGCTCTATCATGTTAGTTTTCCTATTATGTCTATGAGGCCTTCGAGCTAGATGAAATGTTGTAATGTTGCAAGAGTTAATAGAAGAAGATATTACAGGGATGCATGAGTACCTTTGTGTATGGTCTTATGTGGCTTTTTCAAAATTTTAATATGCTTGTACCTGTGTGATATTACTTCTCTATGTGTGCTTGATCTATTATGATTGGGTCTCTAAATACTATAGTTTGGGGTTTATTGGGTATCGATAGCCTTCATGTAGTTCATTTCGACTCCGAATTCCAACCCGTTAACTAACTAAGGTCACAACACGTCTCAGGTTAGACGCCTTATTCATCCTGAATAAGGTGAAAATGTCAACATTGTGCTAGACTACAATAGAGCCTTTGTTGGCCCCTATGCTCGAACTTGGGGTCTCAACTCTTCCATTATTTTGTCGCCAACAACGACTATGGGTAAGAAAACTTTATGATGTGGATATGTAATTTGTTTCCTCTAACAAAGGGTGTAACATGGTCTAAGGAGCTATCATGCACACTTAGGGTGTTCACATGGGAACTTTTTTACAACTTGATGCATCCACTATTTAGTATAATATTTATCAAATTCTACAACAAAGGGATATGTAGAATATAGACTTTCACAATTACAACTTGTATCTACTTCTAATGTTCATGTTTTTTTGGTACCTAAATGAGATTTTGTTTCAGAAAGCCAATTACCTATAGAAAAGAGAATGATATGGCACTAGAGATTGGGCCATATAGGTGACAAAGGCCTATGGGCATTGGAAAATAAAATTCTTGTTGATGAATTGAATGATTAAAAGGCATTAAAAAACTCCATAAACCCCACAACAAAATGGATTTGCAGAAAAAATGGATAGAAATGGAAAGAGATAGGAGTACACTTGATGGGGTTGACATTGAGAAGAATTTTTGGGTAGAAGTGGATGTTGATGTGTGTTACGTGATGGACAATTTTCCCACATCAACTCTTGTGGATAATACCCTTACAGAGGTTTAGATGGGCAAGAAACCCTCACTTCAACATCTTTATGTTTTTGGTTGTGAAGTGTATGCTCATGTGCCTAAGAAGAAATGGTCAAAGTTCGATAACAAGGCAGTGAAAATGTATCTTCACTACCTATGGCACTATTGTGAAAGGGTACAATTTTTGGAATCTTGTGGTTGGGAAATTTTTCTATATCAAAATTGTTATTTTCAAAGAATTTGTCTTCTTCCACAATGGTGAAACCAGAAGAGGATGAGAAGAAATTAGGTGTTCAATTACCACCCAAGATCAAGAAAGATGAACTAGAAAATGAACAAGAAGTTGACGATGGACCTAGTGAGGAGGAGGGTTCAAAGAGTTTGGGAGTCGAGGAAGAAAATCCACCTAAAACCTTAAGGAGGTTTGCTTAGCAAAGAAGGCAACTAGACATATATGATTATATTATTTTTTATTTCAAATGTATATTTGCTTTATTCGTGAATGCCAACGAGCCTATAATTGTGAAAGAGGCATTGGAGATGGAAGATAACGAGTCCTAGAAATTCGCCATGGATGAGGAGATAGATTCACTTAGAAAGAATGATAGATAGGACTTGGAAATATTGTATGATGAACATAAACCCATTGGTTGTGAAAGGACTATTCATTCTAAACAACGAGACTTAAAGCCATTACATTAAAACTCATCGTATCACATGAATAAATTAATTTTAGATAAAAAAAAATTCACTCAATCCCCAAATCACCCAAATAAACATAATTAACCACTTTCTAAAAATATATATACTATATTTTTAAAAAATTTAATATATAATTTTAATAAAAAACCATGTTCTTAACTATTAAAAAAATAAAACTCAAAAACCTTAAAAACAGTGACGTATTTAAACTCCTATATAATAATATATTATGATAACCATAAGATGTCACGTATATTAATATACTTTACCTTTTAAAAATATATGCTTCTCATCATAACATAAAATATGGACATTATAATTCGATGTAAAAGATAATGTGCCAACCTAAAGTGGATGAATTTATAGAAAACATTTCGGATTTCGGATTGGTTTGTATAATATAAAATGTAACGTGGGTTTGATCTTTTATAAATTATAATATAAGGTCTAAATATAAAATTTTGGTATGCTCATTTCTTTTTCTTTTTACTTTTTAATAAAAAGTTTTATATTATATTTTAATATTAAATTAATATTTTTAAATCATAATGATGATAGTGGGAATTTGGAAGTAAGTTTAATATTCACTAAAAAGTTTTAAGATAAGCATTTTTAAATTATTAATAAAATGAAGATTAATAAAATAATTAATATTTTCAAATTGTGATTTAATATTGGTGTATGTAAAATATTTTATGAAAAAAAATGTGTTTAATTTTCAAGATTTTTAGTGTAATAAAGATAATTTCTGATATTTTAAGATTTTTTTAACATTTTAGTTTACTATGGAGTTTGTGAGAGTTTGTTATTATTTTGATAATATTAATTTTCTTTTTTATGTTGATCAAAATATAGATATATTTTTGATCTTCTAGATCACGATTTTATATTAGTTTAATTTTTTTATCATATAATTCTTTATCACACCACACTTTCTCTTTAAATTTAGATCTAATGATATTTTTAATATTATTGTTATTCTATAGAGTGACCTCTTCCTTTATTAGCTAATAATTTAGCCCAGATTTGGCATCTTCATGCCAACCCCACTTGGTTGTAGGTGGTTTTGGTTGGAGTTTGAAGCAACCTTTCAAAGCCTTTTATCTTCCATGTTGTTAATCTTTTTCTTGTACATTAGGTACCTAGTCATATTTGTGCTCTCAATGGCCCAAAGAATCACTTCTACAAGGATGATAAGATAATGTGTATTGCATTTATTTTGAGATTATAGTTATAAATTGCTTTTGGATTTGGTCTATCTTTCTCCATGATTATCTGTAGACGCCACAACCCCAAACTTCACAATCATACAATGATGAGAGTATCAAAGAGAAGTTTTTTCTTAATGCGTAACCAATGGTCCAGTGATTTACGACCGTTTTCAAGTTCAAAATAAGTTTTTTTCCCTCCATTTATAATTTTTTCAGCGCTATAGTTCTAGTTAACTTTTAAGCTTATTATGAAGATTGATTTCAATATACTTGTATGAAGTCACTTCCTATAAGTTGTTGTCATACAGGAAATTAATGTAAGTGGCCTTTTTGGATTTTATATCATAACATTTGTTGTGTCAATGTTATTAGTCATATCCATATTAGAGGAAAAACCATTGAGAATTTTTATTTTCTTATTGATATTGTAGGGAATCCTTGCCATAAGAACAATATCATCAACATAAAGAAGAAGGATGATGACTTTACTAGCTAGAGTAAGTTGATAAAATCTGGTTTTTTTTTAAACGCTCTAACTTGTTAATGCACATGCCAAAAATGGTAGGGGGAAAGGGTTAACCTTACTTAACTCTTATATTACAATTATTTCCTTCTGACTAGTCCTCAATATTCTTAAACTTGACAATAACATTCTTATACAACCTTATCACAATAACTCTCAACTAGAAATGAACTTTTAGTTCTTCTAATTTATTTCAAAGGTTAGTCTTAGGTACTATGTCAATTTTTTTTCTAAAATCAATGAAACAATACAAGAGATTGGTTTTATTATTGTGACACTCCTATACAATGTAAGTGTAGTAAAGTGTTCCACAATTGAATGATGGCTCCTAAATCTAACCTAGGTCATTTCACTCTGTTTCCATAACTTTTTTTCCATACACTAAGCTTCTTTTAAAAAATAATTGCATATAACTTCGCTAAAAAGGGGTTAATCATAATAGTCATATAATTAGAGGGATAATATTTTACCCACTTTTAAAATTGGGTAGAATGAGGCTTTGAGTCTAATGTTTAGGGGAGCCTAAACAACTTGTGGATGTGAGGGATAACAATAGGCCCTTGAAATTTTAAGATTCTACTTGGTATCCTTTGATGTCCTTAGTTTCTCTTTTTGCAAGCTACCTACCACAAATTCTATGTCCTCTATAGAAAATATTTTTTCCTTTGTAGAAAGGGTTTAGATATTGTCCATGACATAAAGGGATTTATAAAGACATTTAAGGTGGGAACTCTAGTCCCTAAAGGGAATCATATTGTTTTCTTTGGTTTTATGGCTAAGAAATTACCTTGAAAGTTAGGATCTAACTTAGATAGGTGCAAAAGATTCTCATGCTTTCTATCTATATGGCATTTTTTTTTCCTTTTAATTAGGGAATTGTACCTATTTATCCCGTTGGATTTTAAGGACTCGTTAGAAGCATCCCTAATGATTTTTCTAGCAATCTTACAATCTTTATCATACCAAGAGTTGGTTGTTCTATTTTTCTTTTTATAGAACACCTCAATATAGAACTTTTTAATGGAAGTAATGAAGGTTGTAGTAAAATTATGATAGAAGGTTTTAATATTGTTCTTATTTAATAAGACATTTAACATAGTATTTAAAACTTTTAAGAAATATCAACTTTATTATTTTTAAAGATCAAGTACATTTGGTTATTAGAATATCTTTAATGAGGATTTTGTGCATGAAAAATTTAGATTTAAGTTAAAGGTGATCCGTAAACTGCTGTGGATTTTTCCACTGGATAGTTCGTCACAACATATCTGATAATATTATATTAAAAATCTGAGATTCTACACTATTACAATTTTATTTAATTTCCAGATCTGTAAAATTAACTGTAATTAGAGCATGCATGTAAAAGTAAATCAAGCAGAGAAGTAGAGAATGACAAAATAAACTCACATAGACATAATACACAAGATATGCTCTCTGGGAAACCCTTTCGGGAGAAAACCCAGCTAGAAGGTGAGGCTGCTTCGCTCTCTTTCTTTGTCTGGAAATATGGTTGCAGATACAAAGAAGTAATGCATGTGGCCCGTGGGCTGCTATAGTGCACAAATCCTCTCTGTGTGCTCTACCTCCTATCTCTCCTAGATATATTTTCTCAACTATGGAACAAAATTCTCTCGAAAGAATAGAATGCCTCTTCCTCCTAGTGGCCCGGTCATAACACAACCCGATAGCCTACTAGGGGTTAAGTTTGACTACATCAACTCTTAACTAGAGTTACAAAATAGAATCTTGTAGAGTATTTTACATCATAAACACATGGCTAGCCCATTTTCCATGAATGATGGGGGTTGGCGCAACATCCTCCCAAACTATAGGTGTGAAAACAGGAAGGTCAACTTCTGAATGGGATAACTTTTACATACGGACTCTGATTGATGCGATTCTTGCGTCGTAGGAAAGCTCTCTATGTGTAGAATAACATGAAAAAGTGTTTCTCTTTTGCGAAAAAGTTTTACCCCCAAAAAACATCATTTGATGCCTCAAAACGCTCCTGAAAGGTTTCAAACCCCGTTTTGCCAAACTAGGTCCTGCTAGTAAAAATGGTCCCGTGAAATGATTCCTCCACTTTTTCCACCCCAAATGCATCAAGATGGATGAAAAACAATATAGTGATCCAATTTGGATCAAAAGGTCTATAATCAAAGTTGGGCTCATTGTCATTCTACAACACTACTACTAAGGCCACGAATACAGGTCATCTAGTCAGAGTTTGGCCACTTCATTAGACCATTGCAAATTATAGATCTTGAAAATTGTAGACCTTGATTAGCTTGGTACCAATTTTTTTTTTTTTTAATCAAGGCTTTCTTTTGTATATGTTAGCTAAAAATAGGTCATCATTTAGCTGTAGAGGATTAGGGTTGGAATCATTGTTTAAAATAATAACTTGATTAATTTCTATTCTAACAGTAAAGGCTCCTAGCAAGAGGCAATGCCTTCATTTCTTAGAATGTAAATATCTCATTCTAAGCCATTGTAAGGACAATTTCTATCTATATTGTTTTTCTTACAAAAGGTAGAACCAATAGGGGGAAAATGACATATTGTTATATAGGTCTTCTTATCATTAACATGGAATCTCCAACTATAAGTATTAATTGAAATATTGTTTCTTGTGAAGCCAAATGCGAGGAAAAATGTTCTTTAACACAAAATAACATTTGCTATAAAAATATTCTTATCATTGATATATGAAATCTCCATCCACATATAATAATTAGATTGCTATTGCTTGAAGAATAAGTCGTGAAATAGATCGTTTCCATCAAAACCACTAGCAAAAGTTGTGCGTTTAAGGGAGCAATGAGTTGTTAAATAGAAGTTGACCAATATAGAGCAAAGCAAGCTGAGAGTCCTATATTCAAGGGTGTGAAATTTTAGTGCATTAAATCTATTGAAGCCTGTCACATTTGAAATTGAATGACCTTGGATGAGGTCCAGAGATTGTTTTTGTCATTATTTTATCATGGATACAATCATCAATCACAAAGATGAAACTTTTGTTTCTATAATTTGATTTTCAAATATTTCTAGAGAGAAATGGTGGTGAAGAGAAGATTTTTTAAAAGGGTTGAAGCCATTTCCAAGTTGGACATTTTGTCTCCCAAGGAAAAAAAGTAAGCCATTTTATTGTGAGGATGCCTTAATTGGAAAGTTCGCAAGTCTTTGACCCAACCTTCAAGTAGTCTAAGTATGAATCATAAAACATTGAGATTTTGTTCTATACCATGTCTCTCATTTTTATTTTGGAAGAGGTTATTATTATTTTTTGTTTAGCAACAAAAAGGAGAGGGACTAGATATTCAGATTGGGTCCCTATTTCATGGGTTCCAAGAATGTTCCTTATGGAAGGGACTTTAGATTTTGAATTAGACATGGAAATTGTGTTGCCCTTATATGGATCAAGTTGTTGCACATCCCCATCATATTTTGGGATGGAGCTTCTCATAAATTTACTAGAGAGAACTTGTGTTGCTATATTGATTGAGTGAGCTAAAAGGGAATATCTTTTCTTGTGCCAGAATTTGTGTGGAAATAGGGTTATAGAAGGGCCTTACAGAGGTGATTAAACTAAACATGGAGGGTTAGATTCATTTACAAGCCCTTAATTAGAAGAAGACTCACTTTAAGTGTAACTCCCGCCACAAGTATGGACACTTTGTAAAAAGTTGCCCAAGAACTCAAGGAACACAACCCCTTTCAAAGTAGGCTTTAGCTTCCGAGAACGATAATGAGTAGGAAGTATTCAAACAAGTTTCCAAAAGACATAAAAAGTAGCAATCCAAGGGATCACAACTTGCAAAAAGGCCTTGGTTAGGCCCGTCAATCCCATCCAACAACATATTTGAAGTTCTTGAATAGGAGGAAGTGGAAGAGGAAAGGGTAGAGAGAGATATTCATAAGACCCACTTCGATCTTAAAACTAGATCAATAGTTAAAGTTTAAGAGGAAAAAAAGAACATAACACCAAATAATATCAATAGGATCCCATTTAGGTAAAGATTGGTAATCCCCCAATATAAGGATTTAGAATTTAATGAAGAGGAGTTGGAAGAAGAAACAAAGAAAAAGGATGAATAAATGGGTGAATATGAAGTCTTATGTTCCCTCTCCTTCATAGAAGTTTTGAAGAAAGACTTGCATCCCTCTGCCCCTCTAACAAGGAAACTTAATTGATTAACTAGTGAACTCTAGATTTCACTATATCTAATAAGAAAAAACTTTAGGAAAAATATATTTTTACATTATCCATTATCTTATAAAAACAATTTATCAAAGATGAAATCTTCTCTTTCATCACTTTCATATGAGAAAGTTTATATTGTACTATTTTTATGTAATTTTATTGTAAATTTTATTCTAATTTTTATCAAAATAAAAAATAAAAACTATGATTAATTCTTTTATTAATTTAATTAATAAAGTAATTAATTAATAAAGTAATTAATTTATAAATTAAATTTATTATTATTATTTATATGATAATATTATGAAAAATATCCACTATCCTAACACATTTGGAAAATAAATTCAAATTGAAACAAGGGACATAAACGGATAAAAGGAGTCAAAACTAACCCCATAAATGCAAAAGTATCATCGGCACAAGACACCTATTGAAAGCTTTACTACATCATTATTTATGGAATACAAAAAATGAACTTGTTAGAGTTATATAATATCAATGTTTTCAAAATCTTTTGTTGAATTAAGATGGTTTATTTTAACCATTCAAATTTGTGATTTTAGTAATATTTTTAAATTTGATTTTGAATAAAAAATAAAAAATTTAAATTTGATTAAAATTTAAAAATATTTGAGTTTAAATAATATTTATAAAAATAATTTAAAATCGTTATTTTTATAATAGTATTTAATTTGTAATCTTAAAATTACAGGTATAAAATTAAATATTTTCTTAATTATCATTTAATTTATTAAATTATATAGTTATAATAAGTATCAAAATATTTATTTTATGATACATCTTATATTATTAAAATTTAAAATTTTCATAAAAATTAACTAAATTATATTTTTAATTTTTAATTTTTAATTATTATTACTATTATTATTATTATTTGAAAAAATTTAAAATATTAGTTAAAAAGATATATATGAGTGGAGCGTCTACCTAAAATATCATTATTTTCTCCCTAAGAAAAAACACATAAACACTATAAATTCTAATTTTGAAAATCTGCACACTCAAATTTTAACTTTGAAAATATGCACGCTCAAATTCACACACACACACACACACACATATATATGAAAAACATAACAAAGTAACAATAAGCAATAAAAGTTCAATGACACTTGTAGATATAACATTTTTAAAATTAAAGTGAAAAGTGAAAAGTAAAAGGGTATAACTATTTTTAATATAAATCTCAACCTTGTATTCTAATTATTATTAGAAATATTGTATGAAAATTAAATCCCTATTTATCCACCTAATAATTATTGATAATTAAATTAAAATTTCATAATCATTATTTCAAAATAAACACAATATCAACCTTATATATATATATATATATATATAACACATACATCTTTTATATAAATATATGTAGTTTAAAAATTACAATTTTTTTTTTCCTAGACAATTGTTCAGAGCAATTTTAGCTAAAATTTAATAAAGAATTTTTGAAATCTTAAGTTTTACTGTTGAAATAAAATATCTTAGAAATTTTCAGAGGGCAGAATTCATTTATATACTCAAAAATGCATTTTGAACAATTTAAACAAAAAAATTATATCATCAAATTCCAAAAAAATAAAATAAAAATTAACTACACTTCTACAAATCAATTTGGCTCCCAAGAAACTCATCAATCATAAAATCAAATTAAGAAAAACATGACTACACCTCTATAAATCAATTTGGCTCCAAAGAAACTCATCAATCATAAAATCCAGAGTCATTGAGACCATGGTTGCAATGAAGGGACAGTCATGGAGAAAACAACTTTGGTTCTGCTAAATCCTCTTTGCAGAATGGCAGGAGGATGGTTGTGTTTTTGGCAGATGCTTAGCCAGCCTCACTATTATATCATTGGAGGGATTTTCCTGGCACTCCTTGTCGCTCACTTCGTCTTCTCTCACCCACTCTGCTGCAACCCACGCCATCCTGAGCCTCCAGGAAGCTATGGTTGGCCCTTAATTGGGGAGACTCTGGCCTTCATTGCTGCGAATAAAAGCTCGAAAGGGGTCTATGAATTCGTAACGGAACGCCATCAAAGGTCAGTATGTAACCTTCTTTTGCTACCAAAATATATGGGTATCTGTGGATTAATGAAAAATTTCATGTGGGTCTCGGTTGCAGGTTTGGAGAGGTGTTTAAGACAAGAATTTTTGGAAAAACTCATGTATTTATACCAGGCACAGAGGTGGCCAAGGCCATTTTCCGGGGAGAATTCTCACAGTTTGCTAAGAGTTATATTAAATCTATGCACGATGCGGTAGGGGATCAAAGTCTGCTCTGCGTTAAACAACAAAGCCATGACAATCTGAGACAACACCTCAGTGCTCTGTTCTCCACAGAAGCCCTGGCCAAATCTCTGGAACGAATGGACAAGCTTTTTCTTCTTACAATCCGCCAGTGGGAACATAAAAAGACCCCAATCCGAGTGATCGATTATACCTTGAATGTATGAGTAGTTCCCTGTGATTTTTTTTTCATTTCCTGTTATCAGGATCAAACAGTTTCTTTTAGCCATGGCTCAGTGTTATAGTATTATATGATTTGCAGATTACCTTCGAGATAATATGCGATATGCTTATGAGCGTTCAGGGCGATGAGAGGCTCCATTATCTTAGGAAGAATGTTGACTCTGTCTCAGATGCAATGCTGTCCCTTCCAATCAAGCTTCCAGGCACTCGCTTCTACAGAGGCATGAAGGTATAGTTATAACAGTTACATATCCATCTGAACTTAGATCTGAGATGATTACACTCCACGGCTGTCAGATGAAGTCATTGTCTGATTTAGGAAATATTATGAAATTATTATTTATATTTAGACGGTGGATTTTGGGAAAGTTTTGAAGTAATTTTTTATTTTATTTTGTTTATTAAATTTCAGAATATTTCAAAAATACACAATCAAATTAAGTTTAGGAATCAAATTAGGACCTATTTTAAATCAATTTACTAATAAAATGGTTGCACGCTGAGCTATTAAATAAGACTTGTAAAATAGAATGGTTGCACGCTGAGCTATTAAATAAGACTTGTAAAATAGGTGTCTTATTGGGAATAATAGTTTTTTTAGTATCTTTATTTTAGTGGTCTAAATTTGCAATCAACATATTGACTAGGTTTAATTGTAAAGAACATATGTTTATGTTTCTGGGTAAGAAGTTACAAATTCAAATTAGTTAAATAGAATTATTATGTCACCAAATTGGTGTCTGAGACCTTTTTGTTTGTGGAACAAGGGAGAATTACCCCCTTGTTTGTGGGACAAGGGACCAAATTGGTGTATGAGATCCCCTTGTTTGTGGGACAAGGCACCCACCTCCGCGTAGCTATTTGACTGCGACTCTACCCCTTTAGTTTTGAACCCGTGACCTCTTAGGAGGAAACACATGCTATTAACCATTAGAGCCACTCAATAATGAGCCAGAGGAACCGAATTTTCTAATCTCTCTAACTGAATTAGTGGAACTTAGTAATTGTAGTTTGAATCTGCTTGTTTTTTTTTCTCGGTAAAAGACTAAATCTATTAAGTAAAGTATTGTACAATCTGGAAAGGCAAAAGACCGTCGGACCGGAAATGATGGAGTCATCAACCTCGGTCCCGGAAGAAAAAAACAATCACAGAGCTACAGGAAAAACAAAAGACCGACAGACCGGAAATGATGGGATCATCAACCTCGGTCTCGGAGGAAGATACAAGCTCAGCTACATCAACTGATTCGCTAGCAAATACAAACTGTTAGGCTGTTACCCCTGCGGGGCAATGACTGCTCCACAATGTTTTTTCCCTTTCTTTTTGTTGACTTTTGTCCAGCCATCCTGGGGAGGATGGGCTAGAACAACTTGAAGACTGGAGTTCTCTATCATCGGGGTCTCCTTCTCTGAATCCGAGGAAGAAGTCTCATGGGGACGTTTCTGGGAGATAGCTGAGACCTGGGAGATCCCCATGTTGACCGGTGGCGGTTCCATCGGCTGCTGCGTCTGATCTGGTTCTGACTCTCTTTCCTCCTTCTCCATACAAGGGGAGCTGGAGCTTCCAGCTGGCTGCTGAGGACAAGGAGCCCAACGTTTGGGCTTAGAATGAGCGAAGAGGCCCTTTTTCGCTCTTGCTGACAGCGATGGGCAAGAGTGATGCAGATGCCCTGTTAGGTGACAATGACGGCATCTGAAGGCAGTGTTTTCGTACTCTAAAAACTGGGTCCAGATAAAGTCCTTGATCTTGAGATTGATGTACTCTGGCAATCCCTTGCTTAAATCAAGCTCCACACAAACTCTGGCATATGTATAGAGCCCCTGCCTCTCTCTCTTATAGTCTCCCGTGAGAAAGCTACCCAAGGTATTGCCGATTTGCCTGTATACTTCTGTACGCCATAGGTGAACAGGGAGATTTGGAAGTCTGATCCATACCGGGGCTTTGGTGATAACTGCTGTGGCTGGGTCAAAGTCTGGAAACCATGGAGTGAGGAAGAGGCCAGCTTCTCCCAAGAACCAAGGTCCTTCGTCGAGGGCATTGTAGCAATGCTCGAGGTCGTCAAACAGCACTATGAAATATCCTTTTGCACAGAAATAAACCTTGCAGCGGTCAGTCCAGTTATCTTTGATCCAGTCATACAGATCCTGTGAGCGCGGCCAGAGCCCATTGAATCTGCAGATGATGGCTCTTTCAGCAAATTTCTGGGTTTCGTCTTCAAGATCAGGGTAAGAGATCTCAACTGAGGGGACTTCCTCCACTTTGTCAACCAAGAAAGGCTTGGGTGAATACTGCATTGGTGGATCTGTCTTTTCAGACTGTTTGGCATGGACAGCATCCTTATACGAAAAAGCCTTAGCTGAAGAAGGCTCTCCCAAAGCTCCTCCTCGAAGCCGAAGGGTTAAGATAATAGATGCATCTTTCACAATGTCGTAAGAAGAAATAGGGAAGAGATCCTCAAGATGTTTACCTTCGAAGAGAAGCCTTTGAGCTGCAGACGGGATCCCCAGTTTGATGTCCAATGCATGCTTGAGATTCCGCACTAGATCCGTCTGGCAGACCCATTGAAGCATAGTTTTGCCAGAAAGAAGCCTGATTTGAATCTGGAAGGAAGAGGAAGTCTCTGAAAGCCTTTGTCCCCAATCGATCTGTGGAGGGGCAAGGCAGATGCCTTGATAAATTTTCGGATCCCGCAGTTGTCTAAGTGGCAGGGGCTCCGTGCATCTGATAGACGCCATTCCTTCCTTTCTGGAAACTCTGGACCGAGGATAGGCCAATGGATCTGCACGATCTGTCTTGTTCGCTGCTCCAACCATCGAAAGGGGCCTGCATAGGCGCGTCGTGGAGACAGGGGGCCGGATCCAGGCTTTCCGGGAGCATTCGGCCAAGAGGATTGCAGGTTCTTTTAGATCTGCAGCATCCGTAATGATGGCTTGGGAATCTTGTGTGCCTGCATGTGAGTGAAAGCCCTTTGATCTTTGCCCAGATCTCTCCGTCCCCATCGCAGCCGGAACAATCTGAAACCCTGCGACGGCATAAGGCATGGAGGCGTCGGTGCTGGGGTTCAAGCCGGTGAACATGGCTAAATCATGCTGCTGATCTGCTTCTGAGAGATAGCCTTTGAGTCTTAGCTTAGAACTCTCAAACCCCTTCTCACGCAGAGCATGCCGAGAGCCGACGGCGGCCGAGGGCACGGAGACAGAGGATCTAGGGTTCGCCATCGCTCAACCTGGTGCTTCTATGTGTCCCAAAGGCTTGCAATTGTTAGTTTGAATCTGCTTGTTATTATTGGCATTTTATAATAATAAATTAATAATTTGATTTTCACAATAATCTAATTTTAAGATCATGGTTAAGTCAAATATCAAGTTGGTGTCTAATATTTTTTTGATTTTTTTGTTTGTGAGACAAATATCTTTTTATGCTCAGGAATTTCATTAGTAAAACCAAACATCAAATTGGTGTATAAGATTGTTTTGTTTATAAGACAAGAAATATTGTTACAGCTTATAAAAATATGCATATTTTACTCTTCTGATTTTAAACTCATCTACTCTTAACATTGTTAAAAAAAATATATTTTCTAATAAGATAATTTATGGGTTGGATATTATTTCCTCCATCTATTTTCAAATCCCAAAAAATAAATTATCCTAATAAATTTGTTTCCAAATTTTTATTTTGATACATACCCATCTAGAAACTTATAAATTTATAATCATAATTTATAACTTTGTATCTGAACTTTTATTTTGATACATGCACATCCAGTTGTAACTTTGTATCTAAATGCATTATCTTGATATTGTTTGATTTTTTTTTTTCATTCCTCTACTTTAGAAGAATTCCAATCCATTCCTCTGCTCCAGAAGAATCTTAAGATAAATCTATTATATTAGATTTTTTAATTTTTTTCGTGCAGGGCAGGGAAAAAGTTATGCAGTTTTTTGACGAAGCAATAACCAGGAGGAGGAACAAAGAGGAATGGCATGATGACTTTCTTCAGTCCATGTTGAGAGATGATGAGTGCCCAGAGAATGAAAGAGTGACTGATACCCAACTCAAGGATAATCTTCTCACTCTCATTCTAGCAGGGCAGACCACCACCGCAGCTGCTATGATGTGGGCGGTCAAATATCTGGATGAAAATCCAGATGTTCAGGAGAAACTGAGAGTAAGTTGAAAGTGTGGTATATTTCAACAGATGAAATTTAAAGCAGCATTGAAATTTTCCATTACTGTTTTGAGACAGCTGGAGCAACTGAGGATCATGCAGAGGAAAACAGCAGGCAGTTCACTAACACTGGAAGATGTGAAAAAAATGACATATGTCTCACAAGTAAGTTATGGAAAAACATAATTTCATTATTGAAAGAAACCTCAGAGTAGAATAGGATAGCTTCACAACCACTTTGCAAAATGAAGATTACAAAACTTTGTTCAATGCTCCTCACTTATGCCAAAACATTTTTATTACTAAAATGTATTTGTTTTCCATTATTATTATTTTTTTTTATTAAAAAATTTAAGAAGTTATTTTATTGAAAATTACGAGGGTTTTAAAATTTAATATAGAGCATGAAATTTTGAATTATTAAATTTTGTAAATAGGTTGATTTTTCATGTTTAAAAGAAAAATTGATTTGTTAATTTCTTTTGGAATTGTTGGGATGGTTAAAAGTGACTGGAATCCAGGCAAAAAAATTTGAAAAAATCATGTCATAGCAGTGTTTGAATCATGTTTTTGATGGTGGAAATGGATTCAACACCATCAAAAACCTTTAAGGCACCCAAAATATTGAAGAGTAACAATTATAATTATGTATAAAGAGTTTTTCGGAAGAAGTCACATTGAAGATTTGGGTTGACGTTTCGAACCAACAAGTGTGGTTCATCGTGTCTTGAAGATGAACCACACTTGTTGGTTCGAAAGGCCTCGACCCAAATCTTCAATGTGAAGATGAACCACACTTGTTGGTTAGAAAGGCCTTGACCCAAATCTTCAATGTGACTTCTTCCGAAAAACTCTATACATCATGATATGGATCACACAAGCTTGAATTCGAGTTATAACTATGATTTAGAAAAATTCATGCCCAGATTTGATCAAAATATGGCTGGAATTTCCATGATTTTCAGGGAAAAAAGCAATTTAGTTAAACTACTGCGTTTTGTTTTTATCTGAAAATGATTTACCTAATTTTTAAAATAAAATTATTTTAGCTTAAAAATTGAAAAAAAATTTTATGAAAATGATATAAAATCATTGGAAACTTGAAATATCTTTAAAAATGTTGCAAAACAATTTTAATATATTGAAAAAAATATTTCCAAATATTTTATATTTTGCAAATTAAAAACTAATAAAATTCACTAAAATTTATGCACTTCCGAATAAATGTTCATCCCTAAAATTTTCGGAATATGAAATATCATTATCATTTGTCATTCTAAATATTAGATCTTTAACGCAAAAAGAGTATTTTTAAGATTAAGAACATTGATAAGGAGAGTTGTTATATATATATATATATATTATATAAATAATAAATTAAAAAGACATTCCAATGGTGGTTTAAAAAGAATTAAAAAGACTTTATTTAATAGTGACTGTTAAAAAAGTTTATTTTTTGGTAAGAGTGTAAAAAGATTATTGTTAAAATCCCAAAATAAAAAAATAAAATAAAATTCCAAAATTAATAAAAAGCTCTCGTATAATTTTTTTAAAGGTACAAAGATGGTCATTAAAATTAAAATGAGATATATAAAAAAAAAAAATATTTTTAACATCTATTAACCTAAAAATAACTTATAAAACAAATTACTTCTCCATATATATTATATTATTTTATGACATCTGGTGGCTCTGCAACAATTAACACATTCTGTTGATGTATATGATCAGATCATTTGAATCCTATTTGGTGGCTCTGCATTGTGCAAGAATTAAGACATTTCATTTACTTTCCTGGTAGGTTGTCAAGGAAGTTTTGAGATTGTCCTCTATTGTGTCATGGATTCCTCGAGTTGCTATTAATGACTGCATCCTCAACGGTAATATATTCCATCTCAGTGGTTAGAAAATTACAGAAAGTATGGCCAACAATTAGCTTACAGAAAGTATTCCCAACAATTATCTTATTGTTGAAGAGTTCAATTTATGAATTTGTCAATTAGGTTTCAACGTCAAGAAGGGCTGGACAGTGAATATCGACGCTCGCTTCATGCACATGGATCCTTCTTTATACAGCCAGCCCAGGGAATTCAATCCTGCTAGGTTTACAGTAAGTTGCATTTTTTTGTTAGTTATTATTGTTGTTGGTAGTTTCAATCATAATTACTAATCTTGAATTACAATTCGATTAGGTACCAAAAAAATTTTACTCTTTAAAAATCAATATGGAAAATTCGGAAGTATACATCTTATATTTTTTTTTAGGGAGAAGTGGAAAAGAAAGCACATGAATTCTCCAATATTGATTTATAGTGGGAGAATATTGATTTATAGTGCTTAAAATGTTATAGACATTTTTAATTTAAAATAGTCCAACAACCCTGAAAAATAGAATGTATCAAATTTGTTAATTGCACCGAGAGACGCTCTACAACCTAGTATAGAGTAGATGTGAAGGTGTAATGTAAGTACGTAAGCAATTCTAAATATCGATTTAATTAAAAAATAAATAAATAAGTTTGCGTGCAAATTTTCAAATGTTGACTTAACTAATAATAAAAAGTTAGAGTAATAAAAATAATAAAATGTAATTTGTTATATTTTGATTTCATTATTAACTTGTGACTAAACTTTGTCACAATAAGATGGGCCAATAACATGGTATATCAATAAGGTATGCCAAAAAACTATAACTTATTTCATGACAACCAAAATATTCACCCCCGTTTGTCAGTGATATTATGAACTTGTGAACAAGATTTATTACAATAACATGGGCTAATACCATGGCTAAACAATAACACATACCGAAAAAGCATGACTTATTTCACAATCAAAATATTTTATAATAATATAACAAGATTCTTAACCATGAGAATCCATCCCCCTTTACCATGGATATTATTAACATGTAAATAGGATTTTTTACAATACCATAGGCCAATACCATGGTTTATCCATACCACATGCCCAAAAACCATAAATTTTTTCACAATAAAAATATATTAATTTAATTTAATTTTATAACATTTTTCTAATTGAAGCTAAAAATATTCCCATCTAAACCCTCTATGCTCATGACTACTAAAAATATTCCCATAGAAATTAATTTAAGGTTTTAATAAAATAAAAAATGAGATTACTTTTATACTTAAAGATGTGAAATTTATATAATACAAATAGTATTAGTAAGAACTAACATAGATCCATCTTAACCAATGATCCAAGCGATGACAACAAGCAAGGTGAAGGGAAGAGAAGGGGAGGGGGAGAGAAGGAGGGAGATAGTGACAAAGCTGAGGGTGTAGAGAGAGAGAGAAAGAGAGAGATAGAGTGATGGGGGAGATGGAGAAAGGGAGGTAAAAGATAGAGGAAGGAAGAGGGATGGGAGAGGAGAGAGAGAAAGAGATGGAGTTGGAGGGGAGAGGCAGGGAGGCAAGAACAAAAACATAGAGAGGTAGAGGTGGAAAGAGAGGGAGGAAAGAACAAACACATAGAGAGATAGAGGTGGAGAGAGAGAGGGAGTGACAACTGAGATATGGAGAGAGAGTGAGGGAGGGAGAGAGGAGAGGAGGGAAGAGAGAGAAGAGGAGGGGAGAGAAGAGACAAGGGCAAAAGAGAGAGAGGGAGTGACAACTGAGATGAGATATGGAGAGAGAGTGAGGGAGGGAAAGAGAAGAGGAGGGGAGAGAGATAAGGGCAAGAGAGAGAGAGGGAGGCACATAGACGGAGGGGAGAGGGAGAAGGGGAGAGGGAGGGAGATAGTGATAGAGTTGGAGGGAAGAGAGAGAGAGAGAGTGATGGGGAGAGAGATAAAGGGAGGTGAGAGAGGAAGGGAGAGATAGGACTCAAGATAGAGAAGCAGAGAGAGATTGAGTTGGACAGGGCGAGAGAGGGAAGGAAGAAAAAAGGCATAGAGGGAAAAAGGTATAGAGAGAAAATGGGTGACAAGGGGGTGATGGAGAGAGAGTGAGGGGGGAGGTTGGATAAGAGAGAGAGGGAGAGAAGGGGAAGAGAGAGAGGTAGAGAGCAAGAGGGAGAGAGAGAGAGAGATAGATATGGAGAGAGAGTGTGTATGTTTGGGTGGTGAGATAAAGAGAGGGAATAAGAAAGAGACACATAGATACGAATATAAATATTATATAGTAATATATAACCAGCCTAGATCCATCTTAACCAGTATCTATCAAGCACTGAGAGAGATCAAATTTCTGGAAGTGCAAACTTTTCCTTAAGTTTTACACTCAAAAAAGAAGTTTGCACCTTGTGAGATTGGATCCCTATGGGGGCTCAACTTGTGAGGTTGGATCCTTCTGGGAGCTTGATAAATCCAGGTTAAAATGAATCTAAGCTAGTATTACATAAAGAAAAAAATATAAAATTTGTTATTTACCATAACAAAATCTCAAAGATCTAGATATAAAAAATATGTTTAAAGTAATCTACATATATCCAAAAATTTATCTCTCATATATTAAATAAATTCCTATAAGACTAAAACTATCTATCGACTTTGAGACCATTTAATTATATGATATAAATTTATTCAGCAACAAACTATTTTTTTTTAATTATGATCCATAAAAGATAGATTTCTATTTTTTATAATCAACACTAATGCTCACAATCTCAGTGAATAGGGACCTCGTAATCACAATCTATAGTCTTTACTATTTCACAGTGGACAGGGACCTGGTATGGTTATTGTTCACAAGAATGTTTCGCTAAAAAGCTAAATGAGTTTTAGTAAACAAGTTATTCCTCTCTCAATTTTTTTATACCAAAAATATTTGGTTTCCCAATATTTTATGGTTTCAATTACGGTGATTTCAATCTTAAATAATATAATTTATCTGACACTTCATAACAGGACTATTGCAGTTTAAATTGCCCCAATAAACTTACAATAAATTGCATTAAAAAAACATAGCCAAAATTTTTGGATTCTTCTAACTGTACTAATACATTAACTATCAGTAAAAGCAGGCTTAGTCGATTCAATTTCTATGAATCCGTGGTTGCAGGAAAACCCAAAGCCTTATAGTTTCTTAGCTTTCGGAGCAGGTGCAAGAACATGTCTGGGAATGAAATTTGCGAAACTTATGATGATATTGTTTCTGCATCACCTTGTTACTAGTTACAGGTAAGTTGCCACTTCTACGATTTTTTACTCTAAAGATAGAATATACAGAACTTGGATTTGCTGTATGATTCTATTTCCATTGAAAATTGTTATCCCAGAATCCAAATGTCCAAAAATTCTCTCATCAGAATCACCATATAGGATTGAAGTGTTAGATAAAGGAGGAAAATGTGACTGCTGATTTCGGTATGTCTTGCAGGTGGAAAGTTGAAGACCACGATCTCAGTTTGGAACCATGGTCACATTTTGCCAGGCTTAAAAGTGGCTGCCCTATCACAGTGAATCCCATTTGATGAAATGTAAGATCAAATGCAAAATCTGCCATTACCATTAATATTTAAATGACACATATTATAGTTTCATGTGGTTACTTTTTATAATATTTTAAGTATAGTTTTATGAGGTTATTTTTTATAATATTTTAAGTTTTAAGTTTTTGAATAGAGGTTTTTGTGAGTAGAGTTATTTTGAAATTTGTCTTTTTGATTGACCCATCACATCGTTATTTTAAACTCAATGAGGCTCAGTGAATGTAGTTTCATGTGAAGCTCAATCCAATGGATATCTATCTCTATTTAAAGAGCATGGAGGGTCATGATTGAAGATTGATTGTGAGAGCCCTCTTATGTAAATATTTTTGTTTTGCATTGATAAATTTACCGCAAGTGACTAAGTTGGCTAGGGTCATGGACTAGGGTTTTAACCACATAAAAACACTGGTGTTATGATCTCTCATCTATTTGTGTGAGTGATTATTGAAGGTGTTTCTATGTGGAATACCCTTTTTCAAACATGGTATGAGAGGCTATTTGAAGAGCCCATTCTATAGTTGATGGAGATCTTGAGCCTGCATTGTCTATGATTATTAGACCCCAAGTGTGCTTTAGGGTACATAAGGGGAGTTTTAATTAGAAGATAAATGCAAAATGTAAATGTGAAATGAGATATACATGAAATGAAATGAAATGAAATGTAAATTCCATGGGATGTGAATTTCTAATGGAGGGAAAAACAATTGAAGATATTTTCCTTAAAATATTCCCTTTTTATGAAAACAAAATTTAGAGTTAGGGTTTTTTTGGAGAGTGTGTCTGTGGTTTGATTCTAGAGTGTACAACCACCTTGCCGCCATGGTAAGGAGGGTTGTCTCTTACGTAATTTTTTTCTTACAGAATCCGGATTCTAGTTCTTGTTCATTTGCAACAGTTTGTATGTAATATAATTTAATAGTGCTGGTTTAATTTGTTGTTAGTTTGAGTGTGGGAGAAGAGCTTGGAAGGGAGCACAGCCTCGCTACCGCCATGGCAGAGAGGGTTGCATGTTATGTAAATTTTTGCTTACAGGAATCCAGATTCTAGTTCTTGTTTATTTGCAATAGTTTGTAGGTAATATAATTTAATAAGGTTGGTTTAATTTGTTGTTAGTTTCACTTGCTATCCATGTATTGTGTTTTTTTTTGCAATTTATTTTTTCTTTGTTTTGTTAGCCCTCCTTGCTAGAGGGAAATTTTTTTGCCCAACAAAGATCTACCACTTTTGTACATTCTTGACTAGAATAGACTATTCCATTGAGTATATAGTGTTTCTTTCAATTAAGAACGCCTATTATTTCATTCTAAAAGGTGCCAAGGATATGTCTTTTTTGTCAGATCATAGGTATACAATTTGAATATGCCATTTTTAATTTTTATTTTTATTACAATGTTCATATTTCAGTTTTTGTTTTTATTCCTGGCTTGCTAGTCATTTTGGACTATGTAATCCCTTGTTTTTTCTCTATGCGTGATCTCAACAAATTAGAAACATAGTAGAAAATGTTTTCTTATCTATGTATGCACTTTTTTGTGCACTTTGTGTGATCTCAACAAACCAGAAAGAGAGATAAAACTTGCACTTCTAGATAAGTTAACTAAGATCTAATTCAATTGTTGTTGAGTTTTGAAAATTTTCAAATTGTTGTTTGTTTTTAGGTGAACATATTCCTTTTTTGTAAGCACAAACTTCGAGGAAAAACGACAATAACATCATTTTTCTTCACTAATATTGTTATTATATGTTTTGCATTGCCTCACTTGGCTGATGTATGCAATTTGCTCATTTGTGGAACATTGGCGTAGGTGAATTGTCTTGGCCTCAACATGATGTCAAATCAGATGGTATTTTGTATTGATATGCTTTGTTCGATCATGGAACTTTGTGAACTTGGCCAAATTTATTGCAGAAGTGTTGTCAATCATGAGAGGAGTTGAATGCACTTGTTTCTCCTGCGGATCTTCCAGAATTTTCCTAAGCCACACAATTTCCTTTGTTGTTTTAGTTGCTGCCACATATTCTGCCTCAGTTGTGGAATCTGCTAGAACTGATTGTTTGTGTGACCTCCAGGAGACAACCCCTAATCCAAGACTCATAGCATAACTTGAAGTAGATACCTCAGTTTCTTTATATCCATCAAAGTCTGAATTAGAGAATCCAATCAAGATGAAGTCACCCACATGTGTATACTTAAGTCCAAAGTCTTGTGTTCCCTTCAAGTACTTTAGAACTCTTTTCGCAACAGACCAAGGTCCCTCACAAGGCTTTTGCATAAACCTGGAGAGGATTCAAACAACAAATGAATTGCTTGGTATGGTAGTAGTCAGGTAGTTGAGACTTCGTACAAGCTATCTATACTTTGTTGCATCCTCAAATTATTTTCCTTCAGTGGATGTGAGCTTTAAGTTATGTTCCATTGTAGTAGTCAAAGGATTGCACTCAACCATGCCAAACCTGTTCAACAGATCTCCAATGTACTTTTTCTGAGAGAGAAATGTAAACTTTGGATGTTGAGTTACTTCAATACCAAGATACTAGTGAACATAGCCCAAATCTGTCATTTCAAAACCTTTTTGTAATTCTTTCGTTGTGGATGCAATATAGTTCTCATTGTTCCATGTCATCAAAAGATCATCTACATACACCACAAGATATAGAACTGTTTTTCCAACTTTCTTGACAAATAAATTTGCATCATCAAGATCATAATGTTTGAAGTTGAGTTTTAGAAGATGCTCAGTTAACTTCTCATACCAGGCTCACAGAGCTTGCTTGAGGCCACACAAGGATTTTACAAGCTTGCTTATTTTATGGTCCTGAACCTTCACAACAAATCCTTTTGGCTTGGACATAAAAGCATTCTCTTTCAGATCTCCATTCAAGAAAGCAATTTTTACATCCATTTGATGGACTTTCCAACCGTTTTGAGCTGCCAAGGCAAAGAGTGTACAGCTGGTAGCCCATTTTGTTGTGGGGGAAAAAGTCTCCCCATAGTCGACCCCTTCCTTCTATGAAAAACCTTTTGCCATAATCCTAGCTTTATGCTTTTCAAGTAAGCCATCAACTTTACACTTGTTCTTGTAGACCCACTTGTAGCCTATTGGTTTGGTTCCCAATGGAGGATCAACCAGCTTCCAAGTGCCATTCTTTATCAAGGCATCATACTCTTTTTTCATTTCTTCTTTCCATTCATCATGAGAAGCAAATTCATCGAAGGAAGTTGGTTCAAAATTTGAGTACAAATTCAGTTCACAATCATAAGAAACATCCATATCAATAGGTGAATCAAAATCGTCTAAATCATCTCCTTTATGTCTATTAGAGCTCCTTGTTCCTACGTTTTCAATCTCATCAGGATGAACACTTTCAAGTGTCTTTGTCAACCATTTTGGAGGACCTTTTTGAGATGGCTCGAGATGTTTAGTTGACTGAGTTGGGGCTGAATCATTATTTAGTCTCCCAATTATGTCAATCACATCACTCAAAGTGTCATCAGTGGTTGGAGCTTCATGTGGGGGAAAGAGTGCTTCAGAATAAGATTCCACATATTAATCCAGTATAGGAATCCTCCCTTGAAGATGTGGAATCTCATTATCAAATTATTGAAAATACTTTGCATGTCCAAATCTATCCAAGTGATTAAGTCGCTGCTCAACAACATTGGCAGCCTTGGAAGATTCAAGAAAGATCACATCTCTAGATACTACAAACTTTTTATTACTTTCATCATAGAGACGATATGCTTTGGAGGTATTTGAATACCCCAATAAGATACACTTACGACTCCTTGCACCAATTTTGTTTCTTTGTTCCTTAGGTATCAAGGCATAACAGGTGGAACCAAAGACCCTAAGATGTTTTACCAAAGGAATATAGCCATACCACATTTCGTAAGGAGTCTTGCCTCTAATCTCATTAGATGGACACTAATTATTTACATGCACGACACATAGAACCATGTCGGCCCAAAACAACAATTTAACATTATTGAAAAACATCATGGAACGTACCATATTTAAGATTGTCCTATTCATTCTTTCATCTACTCCATTCTGTTGGGAATTACAAGGCATAATTGTTTGATGTTTGATCCCATAATGGCGAAGATAGTTTTCAAATTAATTTGAAGTGTATTATTTTCCATTATCAATACGAATACAACCAATATGATATTGTGCATCATTTTAAATCCATGCATGAAAGTTCTTGAATGTTTGAAAAACATCAGATTTGTTTTTCAATAAATAAACCCAACACATTCTGGTGTAGTCATAAATAAATGTCATCATATATTTATTACCATTCGCAAAAGGAACAAGAATTCGGCCACATAAGTCTGAATGAATAAGTTCAATTTTTCTATGTGCTCTAGAATGTGAATCATGAAAAGACTATTTGTTGTGCTTTCCTAAGATACAAACATCACATCGCTTAAGTTTCCTAGGAATTGTAGGCAAACAAGTAACACCACTTTTCTTCAACATACGAAGGTTGTCATAATTCAAGTGTCCAAATCTAGCATGCCATAAAAGACTTGATGGAAATGTACCTTCAACATAATGAGAACTGTATGAGAAATTTTGTGCATGAGTAGAGGTTCCTTGTAGCTTTAGGAGTCTTTCCTCCTCTATCCCTGTCATGACAAGTGAGCGATCTGATGCTTTTCTGACCTCAACCTTGCCATCGAACATATGAATGGAGTGTCCTTGTTGGAAGATGTGGACTAAAGACAACAAGTTTCTCCTCAAATCCGGGAGCTATAGAACATCATGTAGAAGAAATTATGGAAGACTAGGCAGATTAAGCTTGATGGTTCCAAGCCCTGATGGCTAGAGTTTTGACTTATCTGCAAAGTATACTACATCAACATTTCCAGTAAATTATTCAAAAAAATATCTCCTAAAAGTCATGTGGCAAGTTGCTCCTAAATCAAGCAACCAATCATCTTTCCAAGAAGCAAGTGAAGCATTAAAAAAGTCTTTAGTTACTCCATTATTACAGTGTGCCACAACATAGTGAGTGGATTCAGGTGCTTTACCTTTTCCTTTATTGTTAGTTTTACCTTTGCCTTCATTTTTTTCCTACTCAATTTTGTCCCAAGGCAAATTACACGTGGATGCATCATGTCCATCTCTATTGCATCATATGCAATGAAGATCAAACTTTTCTCCTTGGAACTATTTGCCCCCCCGCCTCTAAAATTTCTTCTTCCTCTTCCTCTTTGAACACATCTTCCTCTAGAAGAATGTTGTGCATGGTTCTTCTCTCTATGTGCAAGACACACAAATTCTTTAGAATAATGAGGAGTTGTTTTCTTCCCAAAATCCTTCTCTCTCTCAACAAACTTCTTCTCAAGGGAGTCAAAGGTAATATCCTTGAGATTTCCACTTGCTTGTAATGACTCAAGATAATTTGAATAAGTGGGACATAGTGCCTGGACATAAGCTATGAGAGGAATGTCTATTTCAACACCAGTGGTTTTTATATAATGCATAATGGATCTTACTTATGATTCTAAAGAAAGAGGGTCATCATTTTTCAATTCAAGATTGAATAATTTAGTCATCAATTGGGAAACTTCAATTGCAAAGCATGAGTCATACAATTCCTTCAACTTCTATAAGGTTTCAAAAGCATTTGAGAATGGTGAAATATGGCCGTTCACCTCTTCATTTACAGATGCTGCAATCAAGGCATAGGCCTTGCTATTCTTATTTTCCCAAATGGAAATCTCCTTATCTGAATTGGGCTTTGTAGGTTCATTATCTCCTTCTCTTACACAAACTCCTTTCCACAACTCATTGAAAATGAGAGTGCGTTTTATCTTCCTTGATCATTCAAGATAGTTCTATTTTCTAGAGAGAACTACTCCAACAATTGATATCAGTGAATGCATTTTAAAATATGTGTGCTGGCAATATATTATGAAAAAATGTACTTCTAGTGGTAATTTCTGTAAAAAATTGCACTGCTAGTAGCAATATTCTTGTAAAAAAATACAATGTTGGTGGAAATATTTTATATGGGGGAGGGGTTATATAGGAGGGGTGGAGATATATAACCGGGGGAGGTATCAATCGGGGAAGGTATTAACCGGGAGATATGAGGGAAGTCAACGTAATGGAGGAGGAGGAGTAATACACGAGTTTGGCGATATATGGTAGTGGTGTTAACCAAAAGTATGGTGGTATGGAGGTGGTTGTTAAATAGCAGTATGGTGGCATTGTATACGACAGTATGGTGGTATGGTAAAGGCTTCAATATGTTACCAGCAAAGTCAAGGGAGGTCACCACAATGCAGTCAACATATACACAAGAGTTTTTCATGTCGAGAATGTTATGGAGCTAGTTTGTAAGCGGTATGGTGGTATGTAGGTATGGGAGGAGTGCAACACGCAACCACGCTCTAACACATAGTCAACACAATACCATTCAAGGGTTATATAATTGTGTGATATCATTCAATGCAATACAATCACAGTAATACCATTCAACGCAACGTTCACCAACACAGGAATATGATAACCGACTCACAGTCATAAAAAAATTTGAAATACCATGTTCAACATCTCTAGGCAGTAACCCTCCAACTAATGCATACACTCGATCCTCGTCCTTCAACAAAGAATACGACCCCTTCAACAGAGAATTGTAATGCTCACACACAACCAATATCCCATATACTTTCAATGCACAACAAAATAAAAAAGGGCTAGTGCTGACAGTGGATGTTCAACGCAGCTCTAAGAAAAATTAATACACAAAATCTTGTAGAGAATGGAGGGACAAAATATGGCAGAAAAAACTAATTTGGCAGAATGGAGTTACAAGGGCAAAAAGGAGTTACAAGGACAAAAAGGAAGCCAAAGTAGAGGTTAGGACCTGTGCTCTGATACCATGTCAGGCTAGGAGGCAACTCCTCAAATAAAATTGCAATTTTGCATTAAGACTAATCATAGATATATACATGGAGGGAGAGACTCTTGGGCTTCATCTCCCAGTGTCTCTTCATATTCCAATTCTCCTTATTTTCTATTTACACTATTTTACATGGATTACCTAATCCCAATGATTAGGTGTCAACATTCCCCCCCTTAATCTGAAGGGATGTTGGTGAGTCCAAGCATCGTTCTGACTCTTTTGAACTTTTCTCTTCCAAGTGCTTTGGTGAAGATGTCTGCAATCTAATCATTTATGGAACAATGGTGTAGGTGAATTGACTTGGCCTCAACATGATGTCGAATTAGATGGTATTTTGTATTGGTATGCTTTGTTCGATCATGGAACTTTGCATTCTTGGCCAAATTTATTGCAGAAGTGTTGCCAAATGGGATAATAAGAATGAGAAGTACATGGATTAATAAAAATGTTAATTTCTTGACTTGCAATTTCATATTCAAGGAGTTGATGATTAGAATGAAGCTTGAGAAAAATTGAAGGTTGTTTGGTGAATCTAATGTGATTAGATCTCATGAGCTTGAAAATTAAATCATGACTTTAAGTCCTAATGATATCTCTTACATTGAAGTTTATTTACCTAAGTTCAAAACACTTAGACACTTACTTAAATAATGTCAAGTTAATCTAAAGTATGATCGTTGCATATATATTATTTTTTCAAATCTTGGCTTTGCATATTCTATTTTTGATATTTTATACTACAAGAGAAGCTTTAGAGGTTACCAAAATCCTACTCTTGATTTTTTTTGTGGCTCTCTCATTAGAGAGAAAGACAAACTCTTGTATTTTGAAGTGGTCAACATCGCAAATAACTCTAATAAGGCCTTAATGTCCCAACAAAAAAGATAAAACCAAGCATTCAAATAAGCAAAATCCTTGCAACAACAATAAAATCAAGGATCCCAAACTCTCTTAGCTAGTTACTTCTCCCAATGGTGACAAAGGGCCAAAGTCGAGGAGTAAGAAGATTGATAAACATTGAAATTATTGTAGGAAATGAAGTCATTTAGAGTATACATATTTTAAGAAGATGGAGGCCTTAGAAGTAGCAATGAAGAAGCACAACATCATTCTTGATTCTTCTTCTATCACTTTTTTATCATGGAGATGAACTTTTTGCCTCTGGTTTCTCTTTCAATGCTACTTCATTTTCTGATGAGTGGCTTATTGTTTATGAAGAATCTTATCATATGGATAAGGATACAATTTTTTTTCTACTTTTAATGATTGTAACACCAAACAAATATTTATTATTGATGCTATATATCTTAGTGTTGTAAGGTCTAGAATAGTTCAAGTATATACTGGTATTGTTAATGATGTGTTATGTGCTACAAGTATTTCTTACAACCTTCTATTAGTATATCATATCACTCATTCAGGTGAAAGTAAAACAATATACTTTTCACCTCACTAAGCTGTAATTTAGGATTCCAAATTTCCTAAGCATGACCTTTCCGCTGGAATAGTTGATGATATTACCAGTTTGTACAACTTTGACAACTTTGGGTCATCATCTTTTCCCTTAGCTTTTGTTTCTTGTAACAATAAATTGAGCAAGTTTTGGCATGAATGATTTGATCATCTAAACTATTTTTCATTGAAGCAACTATGTAATTAAAATATTGTGGCTATTCTTCCTCTTATTTCTTGAAGAGATGGTGTTTGTGTTATTTATTTTCTTGACAAACATCATCAAGATAGTTTTGAAAATCGTGCCTCTTGGCATGCTTTAACCCTTTTGTAGCTTGTGTTGAAATATGTAACTAGGTTCAGTCTTCATAATGACATATGCAATCATGATTTTATGTATTTAATGAAAATAAATAAATAAATTCATTATTGTTATACTTAAGGCATGGGTTTCATCCTCAAGGGAGATTTGTTTTTAGGTCAAGCACCCATTGAGTGCTTCTATGGCTTGCCATTGATTCTACAAGTCGATTGAGTCATTGTCATGCATGAAAGACCCTTTTGGGCATGCTGCATATTGTAAAGAAAAATTATTTGAGTTAAAAAAAAGTCAAAATACCCTCTAAGACCTCCTCGTGGTGCAAAGATAAAGTCAAACTACATGAAAGGATAAGTCAACCTAAATATAGCAATCTGTACCCCTCAAGATCTTATAAATAAGAATGAACTCGACCTAATTTAGACACACTCTCAAGCAAGCTCGATCTCTACAAGATAGAAGCTAAAAAAGGACGAAAAAGGAGAATAAGAGAAAGATCTAAGTTTTGGGACACTCTCTCTCTCTCTCTCTCGTGTTAGGTTTTTTACAGTTATTGGGCAAGAATAAATTTTGAAGCTACATCGAATTTGTGAACTTACATCGAAGCTGTGAAGCTGCATCAAAGCTGTGAAGTTGTAGCTAGGTCGAAGATGTGAAAGGTCAAAGCATTGAAGCTTCTTGGTCAAAGTTAAAGAAGAATCTATAGGTTGAAGTTGCAGAAGAATTTGTTGGGGATCAAAATTGTAGAAGTTGTTGGAAAGAAAAAATATTTGACTTGGTCTTAGAGGGTCTTGGTCAAGGGTCATAGGTATTATAATTCGTCAATTGAATATCTATAATAAAAGAATAATTCCTACATGTTTTCCACTCAGTTGGAGAGGTTTTGGCCCTGGCTGATCACATATATCTTGTGTCCTCTTGTCTCATTGTTCTTCATTGTTTGGTAGTTGTTTGATGATAAGATCACTAATTATAATCAAGTGAAAGAAGAAGCTAATAAAGTTAAGTAAAAATATGTCACAAGCAGTTACCAAAGTAAGAGAAATCATCTATCTTGTTTCCCTTAGATTTCTCAACATGGTATCAGAGCTAAGGTGACTACATCAAGGAAGGGTAGCTTAAAGACGGATGCTCAAGGGCCAAAGTAGAATAATATCATTCAACATCAAGGACATCAAATCATTAAGAAAGGATTCATAAGGGTCAAACAAACTAAGAAGCATTAAGCAGGACTACTCAAAGAAACAATAAGGAGAAGACCTCAAAACCCTACCTCACTCAAACATAGTGTTCTTCAACTGAAGCAATATTGTTAATCTTACAATCTCCATCACAAGGAAAAGAAGACCTCAAAGACCCTACATTAACTCAAAGAAGGATTACACATTGAAGCATATTGAAGCCTCCAAGTCAAGGAAGCAAGAAGAAGGTGTTGTAAACATCATCAAGGATTCAAGGTGATCTCCCTCTCTTTGAGTCAAGGATCACTTTTGAAGGAAACCACCTCATTTAGTAAACTATGGTCATTGTGTAAAATTGAAGAAACCATGTTAAAAGAAAAGAGCGATGTGGGACCACGTGAACAATTTCAAGCATTTTTTGTCAACACTAAGAGAAAGGGAAGGTTTGGAAAATTTGGTCCTCAGAAAAAGAAGAAGAAAGATATGTCAAAGATCTAATGCTATGGTTGTTAGGAATATGGGCATCACAAGAAAGAATGTCTTAAATTCAAGAAGGAAAACAAAAGGAAAGAAATAAATGAGGCTCATATCACTGAAGAAGTAGAAGAACCTAATGAGAAGAAATCCAAAGGGATAGATCTTCACTATTATGGTTTCTCCAATTCATAGCAAGGAGAAGTGGGAGGTGAAAGACCTCCACCATGGAAATAAATATGAGAAGCATTATGATGAGATACATATTAGTAGAATATGGCATCACGTTAGAAGCATATGATTAAAGCAAGAGCTCGAGACATCCTTATAAAAGCTTGAAAGATAGTTGAAGTAGAAGTCTACATGGTTGTAGCAGTCATCATAGAAGAAAGTAGCTCTTGGTAACCTCATTGAAAGAATAAGTAGTACTTATGGTTATAATAAATTCATCTTGTCCAAATATCATCATATATAATTAGGAAGAAGAATTTGTAGAATGAGGATAATCAAGATCCTCTGTTGGAATCTTCATTTGAAGGTTCACCTCTTGGAAGAAGAAAGTGCCTCGCTGAGAATTCCACCTTGTATGAGATTCATTGTTTGGAAGAATGATGGTATGATGAAAAAGGAATATGTCAAGAGGGTTGAAGTACTCTCAATCAAGGAAAGGAAGTTGTTGAAGGAATCCTAGGTGACCAAAAGAAGGAAATGGGTATGTATGCATATATTTAATTGAGTCATGTCATCATATGGTTGCATGTGTAAATGTTTTATCTTGTGAGCATGATCAAAGAAAATTGATCTCCTCCTTTGGAAAGATGAATGAGGGCATGGTTCACATATTGACTAGATGAAATCAACATAATATGTCCTCATAGGGAATATGAGGTGGTTGAAAAAGATGAAGGAACTATGAATGAAAGTTCTTGAGATAAATATGTGAAGAAAGAAAGAAGAGATCATGAAATATGCAACTATGAGAACGTAGAAACAGAAATCAACATCCTGTGACTAGGAGAATTCTTGGGGGCTTCACTCAATGAACCTCTAACATAGAACATGCATTCATGGCATATTAAACAATACCCTTAATTTGACTACATATTGGAAAATAATCACTTTATTTAACCCCCTACCAATACGAACCCAATACACCTTCCCAATTTAGAAAAACCCTACTTTCACTAGATATTGTAGGTATCCATTTTTTCATTAACATTTTTTAATACCTTTATATTTATATCCCTTTATTTTCATTAACAACGATAAGCAAATTTTTCACTTAGAAAGAATAACCTAAATACTAGGTTGCTGAAAACTTGAAAGTTTCAATAAAAAAATACATATATGAGTTTGTTGATTTACAAATACATATTTTGGAAAATTTGAATGGAAAATACACAAATCTAAACTCTCAGTTGGATCTATATTCTATTTTATACTAGAAAAGATACACTACAATAGTTCAAAACAAAACCTTGATGGCCAACACAATGACACAACTTTCATCTTGCTTATAGAATAGGAAGAGGAAAGAAAGTACAATGAATATGGACACATGCAGAAGCCTATCTAGGTGGAATTTGTCAAATCGTAGCCCTAACCTGATCACCTAGTGCACCATAGTTGCATGGTAAGAGTGCCAAGTAAGTGTGTCTCCATTAGAAGATGAATTGGAGCATGCAAGCATGCATCCCTTCCTTGAGATTTGTGTCCTCTACCTAAGATGGGAATTTCTCATGCATTAGTATTCTAATTGACTAGGGATCTGCACCCTTCTAATAACAATAGATCATGCATGCTAAAAATAACAAAATCAAATCTCTGATAATAGAAAAACTCTATCCAAAATTGAAATTGCTAAATCTGAAACAACATCTAAATTGGAATTAATTGAAGGTGGCATATGCATGCCCTCAGCATGCATGCACCTGCTTCCAAAAAATAGTTTATTTCACTGTCTCTTGTGGCATGCATGTTCCCTCTACCAAGAAATAGTTAGTATCACTGTTTGTCAGGCCAGGAGGTAACTCCTCAAATGAAATTGTGTTATTCATTTAGGATGTCTATTATTATATACAAGGTAGTGACCATTCAGTTTCATCTCCCAATGACTCTCCATTTCCTCTATTATTTTTTTACACTTATTTACAGTTGTTCACCCAATCCCTATGATTAGGTGTCAACATTCCCCCCCTTAATCTGAAGGGATGTTGGTGAGTCCAAGCATCGTTCTGAATCTTTCAAGCTTTTCTCTTCCAAGTGCTTTGGTGAAGATGTCTGCAATCTACTCAATAGTGGAACAATGGCGAAGATGGATTGTTTTGACCTCAACATGATGTAGAATCAGATGATATTTTGTATTGATGTGCTTCGTTCGATCATGGAACTTTGAGTTCTTAGCCAACTTTATTGCCGAGGTATTGTCAGTCATGAGTGGAGTCGATTGTACTTGTTTTACATGCAAATCTTCCAGAATTTTCCTGGGCCACACAATTTATTTTGTTGCCTCAGCTGCTACCACATATTCTGCCTCTGTTGTGGAATCAGCTGGAACTGATTGTTTGCATGATCTCTAGGAGACATCTCCTGATCCAAGACTCATAGCATAACCCGAAGTAGATACCTCGGTTTCTTTGTTTCCATCGAAGTCTGAATTAGAGTATCCAATCAAGCTGAAGTCGCCCACCTGTGTATACTTGATTCCAAAGTCTTGAGTTCCCTTCAAGTACTTTAGAACTCTTTTTGCAGTAGACCAATGTCCCTCACAAGGTTTTTGCATAAACCTAGAGAGGATTCCAACAACAAATGAAATGTCTGGTCTGGTAGTAGTCAGGTAGTTGAGACTTCCTACAAGTTGTCTATACTTTGTTGCATCCTCAAATTCTTTTCCTTCAATGGATGTGAGCTTTAAGTTTTGTTCCATTGGAGTAGTCAAAGGATTGCATTCAGTCATGCCAAACTTGTTCAACAGATCTCCAATGTACTTCTTTTGAGAAAGGAATATGGACTTCGGATGTTGAGTTACTTCAATACCAAGATAGTAATGAACATAGCCCAAATCTGTCATTTCAAAACCTTTCCTCAATTCCTTCTTTATGGATGCAATGTATCTCTCATTTTTCACTATCATCAAAAGATCATCTACATATACCACAAGATATACAATTGTTTTCCAACCTTTTTGACAAACAAAGTTGCATCATCAAGATCATAATGTTTGAAATTGAGTTCCAAAAGATGCTCAGTTAGTTTTTCATACCAAGCTCGCGGTGCTTGTTTGAGGCCATACAAGGATTTCACAAGTTTTCATACTTTATGTTCAAGTCATTTTACAACAAATCCTTCAGGCTGGGACATAAAAACATTCTCTTTTAGATCTCAATTCAAGAAAGCAGTTTTTACATCCATTTTATGGACTTTCCAACCATTCTGAGCTGTTGGGGAAAAGAGTGTCTGGATGGTAGCCCATTTTTCTGTGGGGGCAAAAGTCTCCTCATAATCGACCCCTTCCTTATGTGAAAAACCTTTTGCCACAAGCCTGGCTTTGTGCTTGTCAAGTGAGCCATCAGCTTTATACTTGTTCTTGTAGACCCACTTGCAGCCAATTGGTTTGGTTCCTAATGGAGGATCAACCAACTTCCAAGTGCCATTCTTTATCAAGGCATCATACTCCTTTTGCATTGCTTCTTTCCATTCATCATGAGAAGGAACTTCTTTGACGGAAGTTGGTTCGAAATCTGTAGACAAATTCAACTCACAGTCATAAGAAACATCCATATCAATGGGTGAATCAGAGTCGTCTACATCACCTCCATTTTTCCGAGTTGAATTTCTAGTTCCTGTCTTTCCAACCTCATCAGGATGAACACTTTCAAGTGTCTTTCTCAACCACTTTGGGGGACCTTTCTGAGATGGTCCAGGCTACTCCGTTGATTGAGTTGGGACTGAATCAAGATTGAGTCTCCCAATTCTATCAATCACATCACTCAAAGTATCATCCGTTGTTGGAGTTTCATACGAGATAGAGAATGCTTCAAAAGAAGATTCCATAGGTTGGTCTACTATAGGAACCCCCCCTTCAAGATGTGGAATTTGATTATCAAATTCTTGAAATGATTTTGCATTTGCGAATATATCCAAGCGATCAAGTTGCCGCTCAACAACATTGTCAGTTTTGGATGATTCAAGAAATATTACATATTTAGATACAACAAATGTTTTATTGACTTCATCATAGAGACGATATGCTTTGGAGGTGTTTGAATACCCCACGAAGATACACTTATGACTTCTTGCACCAAGTTTGTTTCTATGTACCTTTGGTATCAAGGCATAACATGTGGAACCAAAGACCTTGAGATGCTTTACCAAAGGAATGTGCCCATACCACATTTCATAAGGAGTCTTGTTTCTAATAGCATTAGATGGTCATCTATTATTTACATATACAACACATAGAACTGCATCATCCCAAAACATCAATTTTACATTTTTGAAAAACATCATGGAAAGCACCATATTTAAGATTGTCCTATTCATTCTTTCAGCTACTCCATTCTGTTGGGGATTATAAGGCACAGTTGTTTGATGTTTGATCCCATGTTGGCGAAGATAATTTTCAAATTCATTTGAAGTGTATTATTTTCCATTATCAGTGTGAATAGAGCCAATATGAGATTATGCATCATTTTCAATCCACGTATGAAAGTTCTTGAATGTTTGAAAAGCATCAAATTTGTTCTTCAATAAATAAACCTAACACATTCTGGTGTAGTCATAAATAAATGTCATCATATATTTATTTCCGTTTGCAGAAGGAACATGCATTGGACCACATAAGTCTGAATGAATGAGTTCAAGTTTTCTATGTGCTCTAGAATGTGAATCATGAAAAGACTGTTTGTTATGCTTTCCTAGAATGCAAGCATCGCATTGCTTAAGTTTCCTAGGAATTGTAGGCAAACCAGTAACACCATTTTCTTCAACAAGCAGAGGTTATCATAGTTCAAGTGTCCAAATATAGCATGCCATAATAAACTTGATCGAAATGTACCTTCTTCATAATGAGTAATTGTATGAGAAATTTTGTGCACGAGCAGAGGTACCCTGCAGATTGAGAAGCCTTTCTTCTTCTATCCCCGTCATGACAAATGAGTGGTCTGATGCTTTTCTCACCTCAAGATTTCCATCAAACATTTGAATGGAGTGTCCTCACTGGCGAATGTGGACCAAGGACAACAAGTTTCTCCTTATCTGTGGGAGATATAAAACATGATGTAGAAGAAAGTCTGGAAGACTAGGAAATTTAAGCCTGATTGTGCCAAGCCCTGATGGCTTGAGTTTTGATTTGTCTGCAAAGTATATTTCTCCATCAACATTGTCAGTAAATTCTTCGAAAAAATATTTTCTAAAAGTCATGTGGCAATTTTCTCCTGAATCAAGCAACCAATCATTTTTCCAAGAAGTAAGTGAAGCATTAAATAAGTCTTCATTTACTCCAATATTACAGTGTGCCACAACATACTGAGCAGATTCAGGTGCTTTATCTTTCTCTCTGTCATTATTTTTACCTTTGGGTTGGTTTCTTTCATGCTCAATTCTGTCCCAAGGAAACTTCCATGTGGATGCATCATGTGATCCATCTCTTTTGCAGCGTATGCAATACAAATCTGAATTTTCTCCTTGAGAGTGTCTGCCCCCCCTGCCTCTGAAATTTCTTCCTCTTCCTCTTCGACCACCTCTTCCCCTGGAAGAATATTGAGCAAGATTCTTCTCTCTATGTGCAAGGCACACAACCTCTTAAGAAGACTGAGGAGTTGTCTTCTTCCCAAAAGCTTTCTCTCTTTCAACAATTTTTTTCACAAGGGAGTCAAAGGTAATATCTTTGAGGTTTCCATTTGCTTGCAATGACTCAAGATAATTTGAGTAAGTGGGATAAAGTGCCTTGAGAAAATCTATTAGAGGAATGTCCAGTTCAACATTAGCGACTTTGATATCATGCATAATAGATTTTACTTCTGATGCAAGAGCAAGAGGATCATCATTTTGTAATTCAATGGTGAACAATTTAATCATGAGTTGAGCAACTTCAAGTGCAGAGTCTGAGTCATAGAGTTCCTTCAGTTTTTGTAAGGCTTCGAAAGCATTTGAAAATGGTGAAATATGGTGACTCACCTCTTCATTTACTGTTGTTGTAATCAATGCATCAGACTTTCTGTTCTTATTTTCCCAAATGGTGAATTCCTTGTCTGAGGTAGGCTGTTCTGTCTCTTTGTCTCCGTTTCCAACACACACTCCTAACACAACTCATTAAAAATGAGAGTGTGTATTATTTTCTGTGACCATTCTAAATAGTTCTCCTTCTTGGTGAGAACCACTCCCATAATAGATATCAATGAATGCATTTTAAAAAAAAGTACCCTGCAGCCAATATATAAAAAATTCACTTTTGGTGGTTAAAAATTGCACTCTGATATATTAAAAATAGAGGTATTAATTTGGGGAGGTAATATATGGGGGAGGGAATATTTGGGAAGGTGGTATATGGGGAAGGGAGAATTTTGGGGGAGGTGGTATATGGGGGACAACGTGGGAGCCAAACGCAACAATGAAATAATGTAAATGAAACAAGGCTTATATATTGGGAGAAAACATGTTATATATGGGGAGACAACATTATATATGAAAACATCCATATATATTGGGAGACAACATGTTATATATACCAGCATAACATTGTATATATATATCAGAGTAGTATGGAGGAGTGTTTATGGAGCAGCGTTTATACCACATTTATATGAAGTAGAGGAGCGCTTATGGAAAGCAGAGGAGCAACGCTTATATAACACTTGTGTATTAAAAACACAACATTCCTGGAAGCATAAAAGCGGTGGAAAAAAACCAAAGTGGTGTATTAAAATGCAGCAGTGTATTAACACGGATACCATTTACTCGGTTTTAATCGGCCATCCCTGTTGTCACGATGCATGATTGTTCGTTGCTGGGTTTCGAACTCTGGATCGGTGTATTCCCCTCTAGATTCCAATGATTCAGGCAGGCGAGAACCTCTTTTCCCAGGCTATGACTATGAACATTGGCTCATCTATCAGGACAGTCTCTTGAGCTTGGTCTTCTTTGCTCGTAGCTCTCGTTGTTTGTTTCGCAGAGGAGCGTTCATTTTTTCCATTGTGGTATCAACTAAGTGAAGTGTGGATTCCTCTGTATATAGCTCCATATGCACACTTCAAAGCAACATGGAACTCCTATTTCACAATGAGCAAGCTGAGAGGGGGAGTTTCCAGACTCGCAAACTACCTGTGAACAAAAGATCGAGACTTTTGTCAAGACTCCCGCAAACGTTGTCGGAAGTGAAATGGAGGTTTCTGCGAGAATGATACCAGTGATTTCAAAGGTTTCTGTGAGAATGAAGGGCGAGTCTGAGAGTAGGCAAGCATGCATGTACAAAGGGAAGGTGGAGGGCCAAGTGCCAACGTATAGCTAGCGGAGTGGTATGCGCAGTGGGAGGAGGCGGACAACAGTGACAAAGAAGGAATGTCAGAGTGCACTAACCATAAATATATAACATCCAATTAATTCAATGCAGAGAAGTAATTTGGCGAGAGGACAGATAGAATAATGGCAGATATGATAGACTGGGAGTTACAAGGCAGAGAGGGAAGCCAAAAAATGGGGTTGGCTCTGATACCATGTCAGGCCAGGAGGTAACTCCTCAAATGACATTGTGTTATTCATTTAGGCTGTCCATTATTATATACAAAGGAGTGACTGTTCAGTTTCATCTCCTGATGACTCTCCATTTCCTCTATTATTTATTTACACTTATTTACAGTTCTTCACCCAATCCCTATGATTAGGTGTCAACACTATCTCCTGCACTTTCATTCAATTTGCTCATCACTAATGTAAGAAAAAGGTGATGGTACCATATTTGTTGTCTTCTATGCTGCCCCATCATTGGGAGGATCACTAGCTGAGAAACAGGTAAAAACTCTTAACATATGCATTAGACAGATAATATAGGTATTAGTAATGTGATGCATGTTTTTTTTATAGCAAGGCTGCTTGGGAGCAGGAGCGAGGAATGAGATTTTCAAAATCTCTGGGGTTGAGAGAAATTTTGGGAGAGAATTTTATATAATATATATTTTTATATATTTTGATGCATATGTGTCAACAAAAACATGTAGAATGATGAATTAATGATAAAAAACATTAAAAAAAAATGGATTAAAACATATAACATCATTCATATAGTATTTATAATCTTCATCAATGACAGGTCCACAAATTACAAGTTCTCATTTATATAGCATGTAAGGGTGCACATAACTAAAATAACATTGAGTGCAATCCTTCTCGAAACTTAAAATTCATCAAGAAATGGGCTTTGGATGGTCTCTAACATCCAAAAAAATAATGCTACAACAAATACCTACATATCTTCAAAATCATTACATATCTTAGGATCTTTGTCATTAATATCACCCTCTAAGCATTAACATAAGATAGAAAAAATGTAGTATGTAAAGTTTTTGTTTGAGTGATGGGTACATTTTTAGTAGGGTCATGATAGAGGAATTCAACAACTAATGTGACTAACATCAAGGTACATAGAGTGCTTGGTTCTCTCGATTAAATGCGAGTTCCATACCCTTGTAAATAAAAAAATCTAATGGAAACATTGCAATTGCCCCAATCCTGAAATCATTAAAATTTGACAAGTCTGTTGGATTTTGAGTGAGATATAAAATTCTACTTTCTCCATATGAAATCCAATGAGGTAAAAACCACTATCAAACATCCTGAGTCATTTCATGGTAATGTTAAAAATTTAAGTAAAAGGATGAAAATGAAATATAAAGGAGAATGCCACTTTTAGTTTAAGAATTCAACATTACCATGAATTTCATATAAATACTAGGGCCATAGTCTTAAATATTAGGCTACTCTAGACCTAATATTACTATAGTGTTTTCTTTCTCCCTCCTACTCTTGACACTCCCATGATACTCCTAATCTATATTTCTCCATCCCACTTGTTTTTTTACCTCTGCAAGGAGAATGTATTTTTTCCACTGGAAAAATCGTAATCTTTCATTAACTTGGAAAAATTACATGTTGTAGATGCTATTTGCATATGATGTGTCCTTCTAGCCACTGAGGGCTTGGTCAAAATTTATGAGTTCACCAAAAATATTTATGCTACTCTGAGTTTTCTTCACCACGCAGGGTGTTCATTTCAATAATAGGAGTCTGATATATGACTGTACATATGCCACGCAGGGCATTAAACACATAAATATAACCTGAAAAAGTATATACAGAGTTTGTCAAAATATATTGCTCAAGAAATTACAAAAAACCAGTGATCAAGGGCTCTCAGCCCTGTGGTAGTTTTGATCTATGTATGGCCGATGATAGTAGCAGTATTCATTTGTCCCTCGCTGTTCCTGGATCATCCACTCTCCTCTGGGAAGTGCCGTGGCCTCCTTGGATAGCCCGTCAGCACAGCTGTTATGTTCCCTGTAAATGTGATTGCATGAGATGGTGTTAAATTGTGCTTTGAATATGTTTACTTCATCCAATATATTACTGAGTGTGTGTGTGTGACAGACAGTAATATTATTGAACCAATTCACAATGATCTTTGAGTCCCCAAAAATATTTAAACTCATGCAATTATGTCCCAAAGAGAAATGCAGGAGGTGACGTAGGGTAATGAGTTCTGCATAATTGTTAGTTCCAGCTCCTAGTCCCATCTTTACTTTAAAATAATGCTGATCATTTAAGTAAAAGATGAAACCACCACCACATCCATGCTGTTGTGCCGTGCCATCGAAGAATGCCCAAGGTATGTTTTTATCAATGGGTGTTGGGGCATGTGGCCTCGGGGGTCGAGGTTGATGAGGTTTAGGCATCTCATTATAAGCTAATATAATACAAGTAGTGATGTGAGACCAACACACAGGTCTGTTGTAAAAAATATAACGGTTGTGCACCAGCCAATTATGCCAGCTGATGATCAGAGGAAGACTCTGTAACTTTGAACCCCAATGTTGATTGTACCAAACTTCCCATGCACTGCCGATATCTTCGCCTTCCCAATGCCTAGAAAAATGGATGGAAGTGGAGATATTTTTCCAGAGGTTAATCAGAGATGTGCATTTCAGAAATAGATGGTGGGTTGACTCAGAAGAGTTCTTGCACAAAATACACCAGCTCGGTCCATGAAAGGATCGATGGGTGAGGGACTCTTGTGTGGGGACTTTGTCTCTGAGTATACAACAAAAGAACAATCTGGTCCAAGGAGACGATGTTAATTTCCATATACTCTTCCACCAAAAATTGGTCTGCTTCGGTTTCTTGTGGGAGATCAAGGTTAGATATCTAGTCTTTGGAGAGTATGTACCATTCTCCACAAGACACTAGATGAGTTCGTCTGGTCCCTCTTTTATCCTGATGTGTGATTCGCATAATGCAGAAATGTATTCATGCCATTCCTAGTGCCAATGTGGTGGTAAGTCAAGATGCAAGGCTGATTTCCATCCTTGGGAGAAGATGTTGGTGTTCTGAGGGTCTGCGATATTTGCAATCACCTTGATATCTTGGGAAAGAAGATGCTGTATGAGGTCTCTAGATAGCTGATACCTACCACCACCTCTAGACCATGGATCCAAACCAATGCGGGCCAATGAACCATCATTGATTCTCCAGACGAGATTGTCCCTGATGTGAGGCAGGGAATGTAAAAGTGCCTTCCAGACTAATGAAATGCCAGATTTGGGCCAGCTCGGCAATCGAACCTAGTCCATGATTTGTTGAGGCCATATATACTTATGATATGTGATAGTAGTCCATAGATTATGTCCTGTCAGCAGAGTCCAGCCCATTTTTGCAGCAAGGGCTTGTGCAAATAGAGGAAGATATTTTAGACCCCAGCCTCCCCATTTCTTTGGTAGAGCAATCTTGTTCCAGCTCACCCATGCAAAAATATTTTTGTCTTGATTTCCATTCCAAAGATATCTATTACAGAGTTGTTGTAGACAAGCCAAAATGTTCCTGGGGATCCATGCAAGTGCCATCCAAAAAACCAGTGTGGCCTCAAGAATAGATTTGATAAGAACAAGCCTGCCAGCTCTAGATAAGTATCTGAGACTCCAGATTGAAAGCCTTTTCTCCAGTTTGGTGACAAGCCAAACCCAATCTGCAATTTTCTGACTAAGAGGCTTTATCCAGAAACCCAAGTATTTGAAACCCCTGTCCAGGGGTATGATACAATAAGGGAAATGCTGGTGGGCAAGTTGAGACTCCTGGATGGAAGTTCAAGCTAAAGTTATGGTAGATTTTGTGTGATTAGCTAACATCCCAGTAGCCACCGAGAAAAGAGAGAGAATCTTGGAGAAAGTAAGAGAGTCCCGAATACTCCCATCCAGGAAGATGAGGACATCATCCACGAAAAGCAGATGGGTGAGGAAACAGGCCTCAGATATCTTGAGACCACAAAGACTTCCATCACGCTTAGCCGATGCAAGCAAGCGACTAAGCCCATCCATGATGATTAAAAAGAGGAGGGGAGAGAGAGGGCAGCCTTGTCTAAGCCCCCTCTCAGAATGAAAGAAATGGGAGGTAGAACCATTAATGAGAACACTGAAAGTAGGGGAGGTAATGCAAGCCATAATCTAGGTGATGAATCCATGGGGAAAGCCTAGATGAATAAGAAGCATCTTAATGTAAAGCCAATTGACACAATCAAAAGATTTTGCTAGGGAAATCTTAAGAATAATGCCCTTATTATGTTTAGTCCAGATCGAATGAATTGCCTCCTGAGCCAATCCAATGGCTTCATGAATCTAGCGATGTTCAAGAAAGGCAAATTGTTGGGGGGAAATATGACGAGATAGAATAGGGAAAAGTCAGTTTGCAATGATCTTGGAGATGATTTTGCACAAACAATTGCATAATGAAATGGGCCTATAGTCATTGAAGGAGGATTGGGAATCAAATTTTGGTATGAGGGCAATAAAAGTCGAATTGATAGCATTGTACAGTGATTCGAACAATCTACATTCTTCCACAACTTTCAATAGATCATGCCCCAGTAGGTCATAGAACGCAAGATAGAATTCTATGGTCCACCCATCTGGTCCTGGGCTCTTGTCCTTTTTGAACCATTTCAATGTTCCTTTGAGTTCTCCTACAGTCACAGGTGTACATAATTCCTCGGCCTCATCCTCATTAACGAATCTGGGGAAATGTTTGGCCACATTGATGATATCACCCAGATTTGAACTAGGTGGGTTTTTGTATAGATTCCTGAAATGTGTAGAGCCGAGATGGGAGAGTTTGTTGAAAGTGTCAACAAATCCACCCTCTAGTAGAGGTAAGTTCCATATGGTGTTTGTTACCTTCATACCTTTTGCATAATTCTAAAAGATTCTAGTATTGTCATCACCTGCTTTCAACCATATGGCCCTACTTCTGAGTCTCAAAGATTCCTCTCGCTCCTTCAAGATCTTAGCCTTCTGATTCTCTAGCTCAATCAAATGTGATTTGTCCTCTGCTGATATAAACCCCAGGCTTCGCTCATCCAGTAGAGAGCTCAGCTCAGATTCAATGTGAAATAGAAGCGAATCCTCCCTCTGGTGTTTCTCTTTTTCCCAATTAATAGAAAGATGTTTGAGCTGAGACAGGTTATGGCAGAAGCCTTTAGCCAAGGAGTCATATCTATCAATCGGGTTTGCAGCCCATAATTCTGAACCATGTTAATGTATGCAGGGTCCTGTAACCACACATGGTTAAATTTGAAAGGGGCTTTAGGTTTAGGATGAGGACCAGACACCTCCAGATAAATGGGGGAGTGATCCGAAATGCCCCCTGAACCGACCCATTGCTTGTAGTGATGCAGATGCTGCATGAGGGGGACCTTCAATAGGAACCTATCTAATCTTCGAGCAAGTGCAGCCTCACCCACCCTTCTGTTCCGCCAAGTAGGAAGAGGTTTATTCATGGGGACATCCACTAAGTTGTGCTGCTCTAGGAGGTTTGACATGTACCCCGAAATAGAATCCACTTGAGCCATAGACCCCCAAGATTCACCAAAACCCAGGGAGAAATTGAAATCACCACCTAGGATGATGTGATCAGGGGAGAAAATCGTGAGATCAAGCAGGTGCTGCCAGAAATTCTCCCTCTATTGACAGGGGCCATGTATGTTTACAACCCTTAGGTAAATGCCAAGCTTTGCTGAAAAAAAAATCTAATCCAATGAGTCAGTGGCCTCCCCAAGATGCTAAAGCTCTGATGGAATGGGGCTTATATCCAATGGCAAGGCCCCCTGATCTCCCTACTGCATCCATTGCCATAAAGTTCCATCCCTGTAAAATAGATTTTAGGGAGTTGGTAATGTGATCAGCCTCACCTAGGGTTTCTTGGAGCAGGATAATGTCAATAGGTTCAACCTCAAAGAGTCTGTGTAGGGCTAGTTTCTTGGAGGCACTAGCCATGCCTCTGCAATTGAATGATAGACACTTCATGGGGGAACCCTACTCGTGGTGTTCAATGCTCTAAGAACCCCTTCGAGAGTGGATTGACAGCCAGAGGTGACCTCAACCCCTGCTCATTTGATGGCTTTGGATAGGTATGATTTCCTTCCCTGCGTAGTCAAAGAAGCCAAGCTAGGTAGGGTGAGTCCTAAGCGAACAAGATGTATCAGAGTACCGCTAGATAGGGTACAGGAGTGAAGATTATAGTGATGAGATGATGAAATCCTATTGGAAGATGGAGAGGAGGATGTGGATAATGATGGTAATGAGGGTGTAGTGGTGGCAATAGAGGGAGGAGTAGCCATAGTGTAGTGTGCCACAGAAGTGTTAATGGAAGGTGGAACAAAAGATGTGCAAAATGCAATTGAAGGAGATAGAGAGGTCAGAGAAATACCCAATGCTTTTGCAGCTTCAGCAGCCACCCGAGATCTGGTGAGTGGAGGTGAGTTTGATCTGTGCACTTCATCCACCGACTTTGGGAGGGGATTGCTGGCCGGGGGAAATGGGCCCGGAACAGGAGAGCGCTGCACGACCGGCGAGTCAATCTTGGAAGGAGCTGGTGACGCCTTTGGAGGGTCCTCTGATTTCTTGATGAGAGGGCAGTCTTTGAAGATGTGACCCACCCTGTGACATCGCCGACAGTGGAAGGGAGCTCCCTCGTAGTCCAGGATATGGACCGTGGTGAATTTCCCCCATTGAAATGTAATTTTCTCCTCCAATCCCTCGCAGTTCTATTCTTTGATTGTACAAAAGTTTGATCATGGTCCAGGTAGGTATCGAGGGCATTCCCGATCCTGATGAAGACCTCCTCGCACCAGTACTGTAATGGGAGCCCTGGCAAGCACACCAAGAGTGGCCCAGCCCCAATTTTCTCTCTCTTTGGATCGAAGAGGGGGCTCCATCTCTTGAGAAGTACCGACGCCATCTCAATGTGCCAGTACCTGGCGAGGACCAAATCCGTGTAATTTTCTTTCGCAAAATGTAGGGCAAACCAGCCCCTGGGTAAGACCTGCACCTTGGGCAGTTCCTTAAGCATTCCACCCCAAATCTCCCGAACCCATAGAGTGAGTCTGGCGGCTGAATAAGCTCTGCCGTGAACATGTCCCACGAGTACTGTGTTGGCCATATATGCCACTTCCCCAATAGCAGAGGTCTCACCAAACTAGATGGTGATGTCCTTTGAAGTCACCTTCACACACTTTGTCTTTCGCTTCCCTGTATGAGGTGCAGATGGGTGATCTGCTAACGGATTAGGGGAACCTTCCAAAGGGGTATTTTTCACAGACTTTACCTTTACCACAGGGGTCTCAAAGCATCCCGACGTTGAGTGTGCAGAAGAGGGAGGGTTGGAGCCTCAGATGCGTGGATGACTTCAGGCGGCGCGGTGAAGAAAGTCAAGATGGACAGATGGGGATCAAAAGAGGGCGATGGAGGAGTGTTTGTGGTGAGTATGTGCAGTGTACCAGGTGATAACGGAGGGCAATCCAACACTGGAGATTCAATGGAAAGTGACCCAATGTACAGAGGAGCAGTGCAGTGCCCCAAAATGGAAACCACTAATGACGAAATAGTTGGAGCAGGGTCGGACGAGAGAGTAGAGCCAGATGTCGGCACTGAGAGGTTAGGGTTTCTAAAAATGACACAGCCAGGGTAAGGGTCCTTGGAAAAATCAAGTTCCTCGACTTCCATTGTATCTCCCATGTTGCAAGCAATAACCGACAACGGAAAGAGACATGGGTGGCTGCAATGGAAACGGTGAGCGGAACTGTCGGTCATTGGGTACCCAGCTCCAGGTGCCAACAAAGTGTTGCAGTAAAATCTAGGTTTTTACCCTAAACCCTTACGGAAATTGCCTATAATCGCCATCCTTTCTCCCGAAACTCGTGCAGTGTTATAAGAGCCCTTTGTATTCATTTCTTGCATGCTGAATCTACCTCTTCTTCAAGTAAGAAGGGTTACTTAGCACAAACAGTGCATTACCATCGAGACATCTGCAAGGAGAATGTATTATATAAACAATACCTTATAATACACATATTGATATATAACATATAAAAAATCTTTACCCCTATATTATATGCTCAATATATTATTTCATTTTTTACTCATTTTTGATGCCCCAATATGAATACATGTGGTATGGTATTACTTTGTTAGTGAAGCCCCCATGGGAGAATTGACCATGACATCTCCATGGAAAAGGTATAAAGACTCTGATGAAGTTTGGAAAGAAATGAGACCCTTGACATTGTGTTATGAAACCAACTCACAAAATCGAATAAGATATAGATCAATGACTTCAAAATTAGCCTCTTCGAGGGGGAAAACTCCTTTACATTACACAAATGAATAATTCTTGGATGGTAGAAATGACAAAACCTCCTTCCTATATATAGGAGTCTAAGGGGTCACAATATAATCATACCCGACATAACAATAATAATGTAAGGGCACAACAATAACAATAAGGGGCTACAATGACAATAATAATGGGGGAATACACTAGTATTATAGGGACCTAACATGCCCCTCTCCTTAAAAAAAGTGTGTCCTCAAAACTTGAGTAGTTCTAGATGCTTCTATATAAAATTCTCATCCTCCCATGTGAAATATTCAGCGGGTAAGTTCTTCCACTTGATGAGATACTTTGAAATTGATCGATTTCATAGCTATCGAGTTCTTGTTTCTGTGACTGCTTCAGGTTCCAATATGATTTTTCCTTCCTCGTCAAGTTATGGAAATATTGTTTGAACTAGGATCTTGTCATCTATAACCTTGTTTAAGTGTGAAACATGGAAAACTAGGTGCACTCGAGAAGATGTAGGAAGCTCCTATTTGTATGCCATAGTACCAATCATTTGCAACACTTTGTATGGATCATAATAATTTGGTGATAATTTATTATCCTTCTTAGCTTGATTGAGGGAAATTTGTTTGTATGGTTGTATTCATAGAGACACCTAGTCACCTACATCAAAACTTCTTTCATTACGATGTTGATATACCTGTTGTTTTATTCTATTATGCGCCAAAGTAAGGTTATCCTTTAAGAGTTAGAGAAATTATTGTTGATGCTTGACGTGATATTCCACTACTTGAACCTTAGAATTTTCTCTTAAAGATGGTGTGATGGACGGTGGATGATATCCATAAAGTGCCATAAATGGGTTCATTTTTGCTGCAGTATGGAAGGAAGTTTTATGCCACCATTCAGCCAGAGGAAACCACTTGACCCATTGTGTTTGTTTATCAGATACGAAAAAATGAATATATCCTTCCAAACATTTGTTCACTATCTCAATTTTCCCATCAGATTGAGGACGATAAGATAAACTATGAGCTAATCGAGTACCCAGACAAGAAAATAATTTTGTCCAAAAATTTCCTGTGAAAATGGGATCTCTCTCGCTTACAATAATCTTTGGGTTTCCATGTAGGTTTTGAATTGTTTCCATAAATGCAGTAGAAACTGTACTGGCTTTAAATGGATGAGAAAAGTGTGCATACTTGGTAAGTCTATCAACTATCACCATGATGACACTCTTTCCTTCAGACTTGGGTAAACCTGTGATAAAATCCATTGAAACCTCCTCCCAACATTGACTTGGAATGGATAAAGGTTGTAACAGACCTGGGGTCTTCATCATCTCAACTTTCTTTTTCTGGAAAACCAAGCATTCTTCCACAAAATTTTGAATATCAGATTTAAGGGCATCCCAAAAAATTCCTTCTAAACCCTATGGTAAGTTTTTAAAAATCCTCAGTGGCCTCCTAAGGGAGAGGTGTCTAGAAGAATATTTTGTTTGAGTTGGGAATTATTACAGAGGTATAAGAGATATTTGTACCATAACAAATCATTTTTCCAGCTAAATGTATCAGATGGATTGGGATCTTGCTGTAACTTTTGAATGAGTGCCCACACTTCTTCATTCTTCCATTCATCCCTTGCTTCGTTTATCCAATCTGGTTAGATGATAGAAATGGCACAATCACATCCTCGTCCTTTCTTGAGAGTGCATCTACAACAACATTTTGCTCCCCTTTTTTGTATATGATTTCAAAGTCATAACCCAACATATTTGTGACCCATTTTTGTTGCTCTTTTGAAGATAATCTTTGTTCTAAAAAGTATTTAAGACTATCATGATATTTTTTTACCTTGAAGTGTCTTCCCATTAGGTAAGGTCACCATTTCTTAAGTGCATGTAGTATTGCCAACATTTCCTTCTCATAAATAGCTTTGTGTAAATACTTTCCTTTGATTGGACGACTTTCAAAAGAAATAGGTCTTCCTTCTTGCATTAAAACAACACCTATTCCATTTCTTGAGGCATCACATTCCATAATAAAGGTTTTTGTGAAGTCTAGCGTAGCTAAGACCGTTTCTTGGCACATTTCCTCTTTAAGATGTTCAAAGGCCTTCGTTTCTTCTGGAGTACAAGAAATTCATCTTTCTTCAGTAATCTTGTTAGAGGTGCTGCTATTCTCCCATAATTATTAACAAACTTGCGATAATACCTTGTCAACCCGAGAAATCCTAGCAAATGCTTTATGGATGTGGGGATTTTCCATTCCTTAATGGATTTAAGTTTGGTAGGGTCTACCTTAACACCTTCATGAGATACAATATGACCCAGATATTCCACCTCCTGTACTCCAAAGAAACATTTGGAGGTTTTTGCATATAATTGTTTCTCCTCCAATAGTTTGAGCACCTTGTCAACATGTTGAACATGATCCTTCCAAGACTTGTTGTAGATTATTATATCATCAAAAAATACTAACACAAATTTTCTAAGGAAGGGTTTGAAAATGGAATTCATCAAACCTTGAAATGTAGAATGTGCATTGGTAAGGTTAAAAGGCATGATCAAAAATTCATAATGACCCTCATGAGTTCTAAATGTTGTTTTCATAATGTCTTTAGTCTTCATCATGATTTGATTATATCCTGAATGAAGATCCAACTTGGTGAAGTAAATTGCTCCATGTAATTCATCCAATAATTCATCAATGACAGGAATGGGAAATTTATCTTTAATAGTGAGCTTGTTGAGCTCCCTATAATCCAGACACATGCGCCATGATCCATCCTTCTTGTGCACTAATATTACTAGAGCAGATAAAGAACTTTGACTATGTTGAATTATACCAGCCTCCAGCATTTCTGCAACCATACGTTCAATTTCACTCTTTTGGGCATAGGGATATATGTAAGGCCTGATGTTTGGAGGAACACTTCCTGGAATCAAATGAATAGCATGATCATGATCACGAATAGGTGGTAGGCCTTTGGACTTTGTTACAGTTGTTATAGTTGTGATAGCAAATACGAATTTTTGGAGATCTGGAGAAATAGATGATTTCGATGTGGGAGCGTCTAGTCAACATAATTGTGCAATTACACCCCATTGTTATTTCTTTAGAAGTTTTTTCATGCCATCAGAGTTGATTATATTTCCCAATTTCCCTGCGATACCCCTTAATTAAACTTCCTTTCCTTCCCAAAAAAATTTCAAGAAACATTCTTGAAAATTAAAAGCTATCATACCCAAAGATTGTAGCCATTGGACTCCTTGTACAACATCAGCACCCCCTATTGGAATGGAAATCATTAGACTATTCAATACATATTCTCCCATGGATAGCTTGATATTATGGCACTTTCCAGAGAAATTTATGGTTCCTCCATTTGCAAGCATCACTTAACACTCTAGTTTTGGATATAGGAAGCAATTCAATTCCTTGGCTATCTTACAATGAATAAAATTATGGGTACTACCTGAATCAATCAACATATTACCTTTTTCTCCTTGATATGTCCTTCTATATTGAGAGTTTGATGAGTGGTAATTCCTGCTAATGCATTACAAGATATCGTCGGTTTCGTTTCTTATTTCTCTAGGGTTGGTTCCTGGTGTATATCCTCTTCTTTTGACATTTATTATTCCTTTTCTTTCTCATCTTCACAATCTATGTAAATAATTTCTTGTCAACACACTTATGACCTTTAGTGTATTTGCTATCACAACTGTAACAAAGCCCTTTTTCTCTTTTTTCTTCCAATTGTTGTGGTGTCAACCTTGTAAGTTGTGGAAGGCTAGGGGCAACAACACTTCCATATTTATAGTTGTGAGTGGTAGGCTTCCTTGTTGCCATAATTTTACGTTCAATTTTTCTTGCCAACCTGAATGCCTTCTCCAATGAATAAGGTTCCCAAAGGTGAACCTCATTGGATGTTATCCTTTAAAGTCCCAATGAACACATAAATCCTATGCTCCTCTGGAATATCATTTACCCTTATATTCAATTTTTGAAAGTCCTCAATGTGCTTCACCATTGAACCCTTTTGTTTGAGATTTATCACTTGGCTAAAGAAGGTGTTGCTCTTTGTATCCTCACAATGTGATATCATTTCCTCCGTAAAAATTGACCAAGTGACAATTTTTTACGAGAGAAAACCCATCGATACCATACAAATTGATTGGGTTCCAAATATAATGTTGCAATGCGTACCTTTTGTGTGTTTTTGCACATTATGGAGATAGAAATATTTCTCCATCTGTAGTATCCATGTTACAGGATCATTTCCATTAAACTTCCTCATATCGATCTTTGGAATGTGGTGGGTCTTCAATACAACGTTAGAGTCTATGAAAACATGATTAACATTTATTTTGTTCTCATCATGAGTTTGCTCTACTACCTTTTCACCATTAAGAAGTCTTTCTTGTAGCAACTTTGTCAAACCTTCCATGTCTTTCTTCAAATATTCCATGTTTCCTTTCAGTTTTTCTTCTATACCATTGATCTTAGCTTCCATGCCATTCTTCAAACCATTCATCTTAGCTTTGATTCCATTCTTCAAACCATCCATCTTTTCTTCCATATCATTTTTGGTTACTCTTTGCGAGAGAGAAATTTGTTGCACTTGGTCTTGTAATTTTGATATATCATTTGCATTTCTTCCCCTTCTTCATGTGTCATAATAGAGATTTCAGGTTGCTTACTAGGTGTTTCCGTTTTATTTCTTCGAGTCATAAATTAATGATTATTATGCTTCACAATTCCCTTTGAATCACTTCAAACTACTTTCTCAAACCAAACTTGTGCAAATATAAAAAATACTACACACCTTTTTTTTTTGCTTTGTAGGATCTCGACATTGAATTTAATGTATATCTGTAGTTTCAGATCTCCAAGGTCTTAACTTTCATCCTTGGGTAGCTCTCTGAGTCCTCTTTCCAACCCCACAAGTCTGATCGATATCGGATTCTCCAAGAAGGAGTTATTCCCAATCTCCCACGATGATCTGATTATAGACTGGTTCAATAGAGCGAACTGGTACGAAGTACCATGTGTCACTGTTTTAACCTTCACCCCTAGAAACAATATCCAACAAGATAAAGTCCATCCTCTTTCTATCTATTTTTACGAAATTTGAATCTAATTCTTAGAGAGAGTTATGACGATTTTTCCAAGGTCACATGTTTGAGATCAAATTATGGAGCCTGCAAAAACCCTAACTTCCTCGGATCATATCCCAGAAAATGTAGTGAGACAAGATTTGAAATTTGTACACAAGGTTCACCAATATTTCAGCTCAAATGGGTTTTAATTTAAGATTTTGAAGCTTCGTATCAAAAAATTTATAGCGAAAATTGCACGATGACCTGTTTGAAGCAACAAAACTCTAGAATCCAAAGCTCTGATACCAAATGTTATATAACCAACTCACAAAATAGAATAGGAGATAAATCAACGACTTCAAAATTAGCCTCTTGAGGGGGAAACATCCTTTACATTACACAAATGAAAATTATTGAATGATACAAATGACAAAGCCTCCTTTATATATATAGGAGTCTAAGGGGTAACAATATAATCAGAGCCGACATAACAATAATAATGTAAGGGCACAACAATAACAATAGTGGGCTTCTGTGGGGCAAAATAATAACAATATGGGGACAATAGGGGCACAAAAATAACAATAAGGGGCTACAATGACATTAATAATGGGGCAATACACTAGTATTATAAGGACCTAACACATTGAATATCTTGGAGATGCGCCAATATGTATACAAGATGTTGATGTTGCTACAAGTAGATGTCATGATGAAGGTTCATCATAAAAGGTAACTTTGATTTGATATTCATTTTTTTATTTTTTAACAACATATGTCTGGGTTAATGTAGAGCTACCATAAAAAGAGTTGTAGATGTCACCTACAACTAGCATTCATGTGGTGGGATAGAACATCCTAAAAGAAACATGACGTGGAAAAGGTAGTTGTATGAAGGAAAGCTAGATGTGGATTGGAAGATCACTTTCCAATGAAGAAAAGGATGATAGACTGAAATTATTCATTATGGAAAATGATGGACGGTTGATGCCCTACAAAGAAAAGATGAAGGCTCCATAATAATGAAGAAGAAATTCATGACATTGAAAGGAGGAGCCCTACAAGAAGCTATAGGTCCCATGATCTCCACCAAAGAATAGATAGCTATTGCTGATTAAGAGGGAGCTTGGAAGAAAGTCCCTGGTTAAGAGGGATCTTGAAATCAAGTCCCTTGTTAAGAGGGAGCTTGGACAAGTCCTAGGATGAGAGGGAACTTGGGCACATTCCTTTTGTAGGAATGGGTACATTCATTTATAGGAATGGGTATATCCTCACTAGTTGAGAGGGAGAGATGGACACATAATTATTGTATTCACTTTGTGAAGAAAGAATGGAGGATTGGGTAAGCATATGACATTTGATACTCTTTGAGGATGTGGTAGGGAATCCAAGATAAGAGTAGTCGTAGAGGATTCATATTCTTTGAGGACTGGGAATCCAAGATAAGAATAGTCCTAGAAGGACATACCCCGTGAACGCCTGGGTGGGTTATGTTCCTTGAAAGACAATGATGATGGTGTCTAAAAATCATTGGCCTCACCAACATTGTGCTTTGATATTGTGGAAAGATAGAGTTGTTAGTCAAGGCCTTTCTATGTGACAATGTTGGATGATATGATGCTAAAAAAATGGGTTACCAATCCAACTCTTCTTATGATAATTCTTCAGATTGAGAATATCCAAGTACCTTGTATGGATTATGAATACATCCCTAGTTAAAAGGGAGTGTTGAATTATGTAACTAGGTTCGATCTTCGTAATGACATATGTAATCATGATTTCATGTATTTAATGAAAAAAATATTATTGTTATTCTTGAGGCATGGGTTTCATGCTCAGGGGGGATTTATTTTTAGGTCAAGTACCCATTGAGTGCTTATAGGGCTTCTCATTGAGTCTAAAAGTTAATTGAGTCATTATCGTGTATGAAAGAACCTTTTTGGCATGTTACATATTGCAAAGAAAATTTATTTGAGTCAAAAGAAAGTCAAAAGACCCTCCAAGACCTCGTCATGGTGCAGAGATCAAGTCGGCCTAAAGATAGAAATTCATACCCCTTAAGAGCCTAAAATAAGAAGGGACTCAAACTCATTTGGACACATTCTCAAGCAAGTTCTATCTCCACACAATAGAAGCTGGAAAAGGACAAAAAAGGAGAAGAAGAGCAAGATCAAAGTTTTGGGCATCTCTTTCTCTCTCTCTCTTGTGTTAGAGTTTTTACAATTACTGGGAAAGATGAAATTTTGAAGCTGCATTTAGGTTGTGAAGTTGTGAATATGAATCAAAGTTGTGAAGCTGCTTGAAGCTATGAATATGCATCGAAGTTGTGAAGATGCATCGAAGTTGTGAAAGGTTGAACCACTAAAGATACTAGGTTAAAGTTGTAGAAGAATTTGTTGGGGATCAAAATTGAAAAAATTGTTGGAAAGTAGAAAAGGTTTGACTTGGTCTTGGTCAAGGTTTATAGGTCTTGGAAATCATCAATTAAGTATCTATAAGAAGAGAATAATTCTTGCGGGTTTTCCTCTTAGTTGGAGAGAGTTTGGCCATGGCCGATCACCTATAAATTGTGCCCCCTTGTCTCATTGTTCTTCATTGTTTGGTAGTTGTTTGATGATAAGATCACTAATTATAATCAAGTTAAATAATAATCTAATAAAGTTAAGTAAAAATATATCACAAGAAGTTATCAAAGTAAGATAAATCATCTATCTTTTTTCCCCTATATTTCTAAAGAGCTTGTCCATAGTGATTTGTGTGGTCCACATTCTTCTCCTTCTTTCTTTGTGTTTCAGTGCTTCTTAGCTTTCATTTATGACTTCTCCATACACACTTGAGTTTAGTTCATAAAACTTAAGAGTGAAGTTTTTTACTTGTTCTTGGCTTACAAGGTCCTTGTAGAAAAATAATTTAGACATCATCTACAAAGGTTAAGAACACATAATGGAGGTGAATATGTCAACAACAAATTCACAACTTATTGCACTGCATAGGGAATTAAGATGCACCATAGTGTTCCATATACACCAAAACAAAATGGTGTTGTTAAAAGAAATAATCATACATTAAATGTAATTTGGATTTATATTATCCAATCCAAGGGATTACACCTTCATTATTGGGAAGAAGTAATAAATTGTGTAAATTGCATAGTAAATCAAAATCCCATAAAGGCTTTAAAAAATATAACACCAGAATAAGAATTTACTAACATTAAGACATGTGTAAGACACTTCCATGCATTTTCTAGTATACCATGGGCTCATGTTTCTAATAAAAAAGGAAATATTTACGACCTAAAAGTGAGAATTGTATTTTTGTTAGATATTGTAAACATGTAAAATGTTATAGAAATATTCAACCTCATTCCAATCAAATAATTATTAGAAGAGATATTAAATTTCATGAAAATATCTTGGACCACAAGACTAATTCAATGGTTGTGCCCTATTTAGCGTGTGGGCCATCTTCGATGTTTGTGCCACATTTTTTGCATATTCTAGTTTCTTCAACAAATGATGGCAATGAGAATGAAATCCACCTCTCCCTAATCACTATCTCCTATATGAATCCCATTGCTACAAAATCTAGCAGGCTTTAGAGAAAGATACCCTACAAGGCAATTAATAGACCAAGTGACAACAATGGGGTAGTGACCCATTGTCACCATATCCAAAACCCCCTGCTCTTTAATGGTTTCCACCAATGGGAGGAGTCCTGGTATGTGTATATGTGACCTAATAGGTATTCTAGGTTTTAGGTATGATGTAACACAAAGAGGTTTCCAAGAGAAAGACACAATTTTAGGCACAAGGCTCCAAGAGGAGACCATTCACTTTCATTGAAAAGATTAGATTAGGGAAATACAAGACCTGGGGTTTGGTAAGTAGGTTGAGATCTGGGATATGAAAATGTTTCGATCCAGAGAAATGGTTTCCTAAGATTTATTCCTACAAGAATGAGGCACATGAAACCCTTAATAATCCCCCAAGTTGAAGCTAAAACCAAACTAGAGTTTACCCTAGGGAAAACAACTAGGGAAAAGGAAATTATGGGTCAAATTAAATTGAGTACTTACCAAAGGAGAATAATTTTTTGGAAAGTACTCTTGCCTTGGAATTTAGACTCTTCAACACCAAAAAATATTCTTCCCAATCAATTTTCTCCAAGCTCTAGCTTGGTCGCTTGGCCTTAAACGAGCCAAATTTAGAGAGAGGAGAGAAAAATAAATTTATGGATTAAAAATGGGTTGATAGTCAAAAGACTTGGCTAGTGCCTAGTCCTTAGGTTGATGGAATCTATGGAGGTGATAAATCAACCAATTCTTAGAAAAGAGAAAGGATATTTGATGCCCTAGCACAAACCCTAACTATTACCTTTGTGATGGATTAAAATCACTTGGGAAAGATATAATAAAGAATCACCAAGGGGAATATCATTCACATAATAATATATGACTAATTCACATAACAAGGCTATCTATACTCTATTTAATTTATTTTCAAGAAATTAAGGCATAATAGAAAAACCCTAAGTAACCATTACATTCCATACAAAAATAAGCATAAATATTATTAAAAAGTAGGCACACTTACAAGATGAAAATGCCTGAAAACTTCATTATCAATGCAAGAAAACTTCTCTAAAGTCAAGAATGAGCTCCAATAGACAAGCTTATTCGAATAGATCACATATTCACCAAGAAAAAGAGGTCGAAATCTCTCCAAGGAGGGTTAAAATAGTCCAAGAGATGATGAATGACAAGATGATCCTCTCCACTATTTATATGAGGAGGAATAATGTATAATTAACCTAAAATATCATAAATATAAATTAAAATTACAATGATGAATTGGGTTACAAGCCAACCCCTTAGCCAAAACATAAAACCAAGTGAAATTCCCATATGTGTGAGCTGAAATGCTGACATCATCCATGTGTAGGGCCATATGAGACATGCAATGAGGCTTCTTGGTTCCAAGAGAGGTGTAGAAACCTTATAAAATCATGATTTGAAGGTTGGTCTTCACATTTCAATCAAATCTCTCTCTGGGCCCCAAATTTCACCTTGGGGATTAGAATGTGGTCTCATGGGCCTTTGAATGACCATATCTTCAATCTCTACTCCAACGTTGAGGGCTTCCAATGTGGTGCCAACCCTCCCATGTTTGAAGGTGTGATACCATCCTCCTCTAATAATTGGATCAAATGCCATCCTTGTCAAAGTTCTAAGCCGACTGGGCGGTTGTTGGGTCTAGGTGCATCATCCTAAAATATCATCAAATGCAAGGGAAAGTGCCAAAACTTTATGGGTGTTGGAGGTGCCCAAGGGTGTGTATGGTGATGTCTTGTTGCTTTGAGTCCCATGGCTCTTAATACTTCACTTGTGAGTGAAAATATGCTTCTTTTAAGGCATGGGTACCTGTGGGTGAGGTACTTGGGTCACAGGTATGGAACCACTTGACAATCACAACATAAAGTCTAGTGCAAGCAACCAATCATCAGGTACAATAATAATTTTTGGATCTAAGTCAACCAAGCATGAAAGCAAGGGCCTATTTGACTTTTCAAACAATGTTTCCATTCTAAATTTGGGGTCCTGATCTTGCAATAGTGTTTCCTCCCTAGGTAGGAGTGGTTAAAGGACAACCCTATTCGGTCTTTCCATCCCCTAAGGGGAAGTAAATATTCCTTACTCCACGCTTTAATTGATAGGTGTTAGTGAATAATAATGATGAAACAAAGGGTAGAAGACTTCATGGCCAAGTTTCATGGTCAAAGGGACCATCATGATGGGGTTACTAATCTTGAGTGCATAGAAGTGAGCAGGGACCAATCATATATTCATGAGAAACCAACTCAAGCTTTGATTTCCCATCCCTCTTATGTGCCTTTTACTTTTCTTGACTTTTCTTTGTATTATTGTTCATAGCTCAAAGGGTTAGAGCTTGTTCTGTATGATGCATAATAGTTGTATTAACCCTTAATGATGAGGCAACTCATTGTCTATTGTGGTTGGGACATGTAAGGGTTCCTTTCCTAATGTAAGAGAGAAAAATGTGCTTAGGTATTAGGTGATGGCCATAACGAGTGAGGTAGAGCACATGCTAGGTTTTTTCCCACTTGCTAATGTGTATGTCTCAAACGTTTTTTGCACTTTGATATTCTTTTGATTTTCTTTTGTGTCCATTATTTGCTCTTTGATTTTCTTTTAGCTACATCAACCTCCCAGGGCTAAGTTCTGGGCCCTACCTAGGTATGAGGATGTATGTGTGCTAAATCCCAAATAACTAATGGTCAGTTGAACCCAAAGAATGGAGGTGGAAAATAGGTCTAGTAAGATAATATTTAAAGTGGTAAGTATGGAATCAAGATAGATGGAACATGTTATCTCAATCAGGGCTTCCTAAGTAGTGCCCCTCCTATACCCATTAGGTCATTAGTGGATATGCCACTAGACCAGGATTGGATATTAACCCCCCATTTAAGTTGAGGGAACAAGATCACGGTTAAAACCCCTCTCTCTTCTAGGTCGCCCCATAATCCATGCCAAAATCCAAAATAAAAGAAAGCATAAGCACCTGATTACAAAATGAATAAAGTACATTTTGATTGGAGGCCCACCCTCATTCATGCGATGTTGCTGGATGGGTGAGAAGTGATATGGCTGATGCAAGTGGTGGATATGAATAGTGGCACGTCATCAAATAGTGGTGGCTATCATGGGTTGTTGGCTGGCTAGTTGGATGTAGAAGAATAGGAGGGAAATTTATCCTATAGGGTTACCCATTTTTGGTGGGTAACAAGTCCATTGAACATGAAACTACACCAAAACCATATCTTCTGAGATGGGTTTGTTCAACACAAGAAGCAACCATGATATTTTTAGTGGCCTTGTGGATCAATATTGTAATGGTTCATAGTTCCAATGAGATTCCTCTCTTTTGGCTCAAGTTTCAAACACTCATAATCTAGAAAAATTTGAATAATCCTTAGGTCATCCATATTGAGATTCAATAATGAATTAAGAATATCATTCCTTGATGCAAAATGATACTTGGGAAATCATCTCACTTCCAAAAGGAAGAAAATTGGTCAGGTGTAAATGGGGTATAGAACTAAGTATGCATTAGATGGAAGTGTTAAAAGACATACAACTTGGTTATTTACTACATGATTCTCTCAAGTTGAGGGAATCAACTACAATGAAATTGCTCCCCTATTGCAAAAGTGAATTTGATCTTCCTTGTTCTAGCCCTTGCTTCCTCACATGAATGGGAGATCCATCAAATGGATGTTAAATCAACTTTCTTGCATGGGGATCTACAAGAAGAAATCTACATGGAACAAGTTCTTGGCTATGTTTAGAGTGATTCCAAGAAATTTTTTCACATTAATAAATCCATTTATGGTCTTAAACAATTTTCTCTAGCTTTGTATGCAAAAAATGGATAAATTTCTTCTTGACACTGACTATTTTAGATGTCATTTGATCCCAATGTCTACACCAAGAAAGTAGGAAATCACATCATACTCCTTGCTCTTTATGTTGACGACTTGATTCTCATTGGTAGTGATCCTAAACTTTTAACCCATGTGAAATCAAGCCTTAAGAAGAAGTTTGAAATAATTGACTTAGGCTATTTTCATTATTTCCTTGGCTTCCAAGTATTGCAAACCGTGGAAGGAATTTATATTTTCCAATCTAAGTATGCATGTGACCTTCTTTATTTCTTTCACATGGAATATTGTAAACCAACCACTCCTCTCTTTCAATCTAGAGTAAAATTTGTTTCCAAGTACACCAGACATTTGACATCACTTTGTACAATTATTTGGTAGCCTTTTATATTTGACTCATATCCATCCACATATTTCCTGCATTGTTTATTCTATTTCCAAGTATATGCTAACACCTAATGAAATTCAATGGAAAGAAACAAAAATAATATTTTTGTATATCCAAGGTATATTTTGGTTTGGGACACATTACAACTTAGAAGGGACTTCTTTGTTGATTGGTTTCACTGATTCATATTGGGTTTGTGACCCTGATGATTGAAATTCTACTACAGGTTATTGTTTTCAGTATTTGTACTAGACCTGTCACTTTGGGCTTGTAAGATGTAATGGGTTATTTCTCTTTCTGCAATAGAAATAAAGCATTGAACATTAGTTAATGCAATTTAATAATTCTTGTGGCTATGAAAAATCCTTTTAGAGTTTCAATTTGAGCAAAAAAATCTAACTACCCTCTCATTCGACAATTAAAGTTCAATCGAGATTTCCAAAGTTCCAGTTCAACATTAGCATAACAAATAAATTGAGCTTCATATGCACTTCATCAGAAAGCTAATTTATGATTGAGTTATTGAAGTGCTCTTTTTCCTACATATTAACAAAATGCAAAAAAAATTCACAAAATCTTACAAAAGCAAATTTTTCTAAACTTTTATCTATGTTAGGAGTTCGGGAAGTTGCCATTAAGTGGGGATATGATTTAATGCTTCCCTCCTTCTCCTATTGTGTCACCTTTGTAAATTATTCAATCCTATCCAAATTTGTTCCTATGGGGGGATGCTAAGATATTTAGACACTTATGAGTTAGTCAATTTTAACTTGGTTTAATGTGTCTATTAGGTAAAAGTATGTGTTTCTTTAGTATGCATTAGTTGTCTTGTAGTCCAACGATCATGATATGTTCTAGACACAAATTTATGTGAAAAATCATATTATCCTTGACTAATAACTATTGATTTGTGATTTAACATTTGATTGATCCATAACTTTTTGGAAGGCATAGCCTCTGAAGAATATGGCAACCTAGGGTTTCACCATTCTCAGAAACGGAGCACTACTCAGAGCATGACGCCCCTGTTCCAACAGCCCTGCATCTCTTAACAGCAACACACGTCAGCTCATAGTTTAGCTCCAACGGCTTCCCCGATGGGGGAGGACTCGGAGCCTCCCCCTATGATGAATCAGGCACCAAGGACTTCGAATAGTTCTGACAACACCTTTGTTCTGCAGACACAATCAGATCAGCATAACACTGATTCGCTTAATGAACCACAGGGTATAGCAGAGATACCCCCGGACAGGCAGCAACATGCAGTGGGAGATGATGACAAACCCAAAGCAACCTTCGCAACCTGCAAACTAGTATCTACAAAACGACCTAAGATTGAACTGCTCAGTTAGAGAATCAACACCCAGATCCAATACATGAAAGATCATGCCGTTATTGGGAAATTTATTGGGTTCTGGCCCACAGAGAAAGCCTTACAGGGATGGATAGCATCCAAATGGAAACCAAAAGGACACATTAATCTGAAGCTAGGACCGAGAGGATTTTTCACAGCTATATTCAACTGCATAGAAGATCATAACAGGGTCTTAGACAACAACCCTTACTTCTTCAATGCAGCAGGGCTTTATTTAAGGGACTGGATTGAGAGATTCAACCCAGATAAAGAAGATCTTAGCTCAGCACCTGTCTGGATCTGTCTATATTCCCTACCACTGGAATATTGGGATGAGGAATCTTTAAAAGACATTGGAAATGGATTGGGAGAATTCATAAAAGTTGCAGAAGAAACAAAACACAGAAGATATACTTCCTATGCCTGCATCTGTGTCTACATGCACCTGAACAAAGCTCTCCTGGACTCGGTAAGTTTATTTCATGATGATTTCGAATGGATTCAGACTCTAGATTATGAGCATGTTCCATTTAGATGCCAAAAATGTCATGCACATGGACACCTATTCCATGACTACCCGCTCAATGTCAAGCCCTCTTCCAACACCAAATCTGGGTAAACAGATCAAGAGGTCTTTACCAAAGTGAAATCTTGGAAAAGAACTCACAAAAAGCCTGCTTCTCGGCCTAAAAATACCCCTGCCATCATCTCAAATCCCTCAACCAGTAACAGCTTTGATATTCGAGCTCAGTCTGATTCTGGGACCCCTGAACGCCCTATGCCCTCTCATGAGATCCCTTCTCAACCCTCTGCTGATCTGATATTCACCCTATGAGTGACATCGGTTAAAGATTTATTGTTTGAAGGTATTACAGACTCATGTGCTGGTGTGTGTTCTGTGTTATTGAAGCAACGGATCGATCAGATTGCCAATACACAGACAAATAAATGGAAAGACAGTAGAGAAATACAGTAAGAAAACACAAAGACACAAGAAATTTAATAAGGAGTTCACCCTATTCTCCTAGGCTACGTCTTCGGTCCAGCTTTCAGTGGTGGCCTTGTTTTATTGTGTCTTTAAGCAAAGAATTACAATACAGGGACTCAATGTGAGTTCTCCTGAAGCAGGTTTTGCTTGGCAGGGTGGTTCTTGGATTCCCCAAGCCACTAGAGTGCACAGACTCTTCTTCTTCCTACCAGCTCTGTGACCTTTTGGTCTACAGTGGAAAGAGCCAAATGTGGTGCTCAGTCCAAACAGATTCCTCTATGGGATGGCTTGAATCTTCAAGCTCTTTGGTGCTCGATGCTGCCTTTGGTCAGCTCGGCCCTCTGTCTCTTTCTACTTTTGCTTCACTGTTCTCTGTGTTCCGTCCTCCTCTCAGGATTCTGGTCTCTCTGTCTTCGTCTCTCGGACTAACTCTCTCAGTAACTGTCTTCTTCTGTCTCTGTTCATGGATTTAGCCATTCATTCCCGTGCCTGTTTGGTTCCTCTTCTGCCTCTGCCGATTCACCTTCTGCAGCTGTGCTTGGAGTTCCCTGTTTGGCGTCATCATTAGTTCTCAGGGAGTGGCCACATGTCCTCCTCTAAACAGCGCTAGCCTGCTTCATCGGTTCGTTTCTTTAGTTACGTCGTGGATGCATTCTTCCTCCACCGTGGTGGTCAAACGGATTCCAAATCCTTCTAAAACATCGCATATTCCTTCGTTGATTCCACTTCCTCCATTGGGCGCGATATTAGCCATTCTGAGTCCCCCAGATCCAACACCGTACACACGTTTCATGTGGTTGACTCGCTCGACCGATAGCGCGCAATCAATGGCGGTTTTCTCTCATCTCCGCTTGCCACATGTCGATCGATGAATGGAATCGCTCCGCTCTCGTCCAAAACCTCTTACCATTTGTGGGCACCCCAATCAATACCGCTGGTTTCCAGAGCGCGGGTCTCACCTTTGTACGTTTAACGCTTTTTCCTTTCTACCCGCGGTTCTCTGGCTTCCCATGCGTCCATGTGCTCGGGCTTCCTCCTTCATGGCCCTGTTTGCCCAGCGATGCATGATTATCTCTAAGTGCTAATCACGCATCAAAAATCACCTCCTTTTCCCAATCCGAGGCTTCCAGGGGCTTCTTTGACCTCTTGCGCAATCTCCATGGGCCTCAATCAGCGCACTTTGAGCGAGGTCCTCGTCGTTCCACGCTGGTTGCCATTGCCACTAGTTCAAGGGTGTTTTTGATCATTGTTTTGGAATTCTTTAGAGATTTGTTCTGACCTGATACAGTCATGGTTCTTTGACAGTCTTCTATGGATCCAATTCGGATCACGACCTTCCCACTGAAAAAGCTTTTGGACCACCAAAAGTTGGTTTTCAAGCATCGACTAAGTGAGGATATTGCTTTCTCACTTGTCCAATCTCAATCCACTTTGCATTGCTCGGCTTTGAACCTTTGAGCCCAATTCTGAGGTACTCAACATCTCCCCTACGTGTCGTCCTCACCTTCCTGTCCAACACCGTGTCTTCCTGCAACTCATTAAGATATTCAGGTAGCAGGTCATCAATAGAAGGAAATTGACTCTGCTCTTTAGGGTCCTCAATCATTGAAGGTTCAAACAATCTCAAGCAATCTACATTTGCAACTAAGTATATGTGCATGTAAGCTGGTAAATCAAGGCGAAAAGCATTTTCACCAATCTTCTCAAGTATCCTAAAAGGTCCATACCTGATAGGCTTTAGCTTTTTACCTTCTCCTTGCATCCTGTCCTTGCTAATATACAACCAGACTTGGTCTCCAACTTGAAAACTATGCTCCATTTTATGCTTATCATGCCTAGCCTAGTACTTGGCTTGGCTCTTTTCTAGCTGTTCCTGTACTGCTTGGTGGATCTCCTGGATCTGTTCAATGAACCTAGTTGCCTTGTCCACATCGCTGTGTCCATCAACCATGGTATCTTTACCAAAGACAAAATCCAAAGGAGGACTTGGTGTGAAACCAAAACGGGTCTCAAAAGGAGATCTATGTGTAGAAGAGTGTTTTGCTTTGTTGTAAGCATGCTGCACATAACACAAGTGTTCATCCCAAAGCTTAGGATGTTTGCTGCAATATCCTCTCAGTAACTGGATCACTGTCCTGTTCACTACTTCTGTGTGGAGATCTGTTTGTGGATGAAAAGCTGTGCTTTTCTTCAATTTGGTGTCCATCAGTTCCCACAGACTTGACCAAAACTTGCCCACAAATCGGGTTTCTCGATTAGATATAATGGGAGTGGGTAATCCAAAATGAACCCATACATGTTCAAAGAACAATTTTGCAGTTTGTTCAGCTGTAATCTGTTTACAAGGTATCAAAATACACATTTTGCTGAACCTATCCACAACAACATATAGATAATAATGACCTTTCCTAGATTTAGGCAGTCCTCCAACAAAATCCATGGAAACACTTTCCCAAGGGTGAGAAGGAACTGGGAATGGAGTGTACAAGCCTAGTTTTCTATTGTTGGGCTTGCTTTTGGCACACATGGCACACCCTCTTACATATCTAGAAACTGTCTCATTCATTTTCAGCCAATAGCAGAATCTTTGCAGCTGTGCAACTATTTTACTTACCCCAAAGTGACCTGATATTAGAGAAGTGTGTGCTTCCCTAATTATCTTTATCCTCTCAGTTTGTGGAATGCAGAGTTTCCCACAATGGTATAAGAGTCGATCCTTCACATGATAGTCTAATTCTTCTACTCTTTTGCCTTGACTCAAAGTTGCATATACATCCTTAAAGTCCATGTCCTGAGCATATTGTTCTATGTAGCTTTCATGTAGCACAGAATTATGCTTAAGTATGGTAGATGCATTTATAATGGGTCTAGATAACATGTCTGCAGCCTTGTTATGTATGCTCTTTTTATATCTGATGACTAAATGAAACTGTTGTAGAAAACCAATCCATCTGTAATGTCTTGATTGCTGCAACTTATTTTGGGAGTATAGATATTGAAGTGGCTGATGATCAGTATGTATTATTGTCTCTTTGCCCATTAAGTAATGTTTCCACTTTTTCACACTCTGAACTAATGCATACAATTCTTTATCATATGTAGGATAGTTAACTACTGCAGGATTAAAAGTCTCAGAATGATAACATATGGGTTTACCGTGTTGTGTCAACACTGCTCCCATGGCATAGTCACTGGCATCAGTTTGGATCTCAAATGGTCTTTGTAGATCTGGTAGTGCTAGTACAGGTGTTGTACTAATTTTCTCTTTCAAGGTGTCGAAGGCTTTCTGATGTTTGCCTCCCCACTGAAACACCTTATTCAATCTTGTTAAAGCATGTAAGGGAGCTGCAATCAAGGAGAAGTTAGAAATGAACTTCCTCCAATATTGTGCTGCTCCTAAGAAGCTTCTCACTTCTGTAGCAGACCTGGGTTTAGGCCAGTTCACAATGACTGCCACTTTAGAGGGATCTATTTTCAATTCACCTCCCCCTACTATATGACCCAAGTAGTTTAGAGATGTTTTGCCAAATTCACATTTTTAGAGTTTAACATCAAGTTTTTCTCTTTTCAAAACATCTAATGTCTGCTTAACATGCTTTAAATGTTCTTCCCACGTTTTACTAAAAATCAGAATTTCATCCAGATACGCAATAACAAAATCATCAAGAAAAGGTTTGAGTATATCATTCATTAATCTCATGAAAGTAGCAGGAGCATTAGTTAAGCCAAAAGGCATAACCAACCATTCATACAATCCCTGCTTTGTTTTGAAAGCAGTCTTCCATGCATCTTGCTCTACAACTCTGACCTGATGGTATCCACTGTGGAAATCCAGCTTGGTGAAATAAACAGCTTCCTTCAATTGATCTAAAAGATCATCTATGCGAGGAAGGGGATAACGATTTTTTATTTTTATCTTATTCAGTGCTCGGTAGTCAATGCACATTCTCCACGAGCCATCTTTCTTTCTCACCAAAATGATTGGTGACCCACATGGGTATGTGCTAGGCCTGATGAACCCTTTCTCGAGCAACTCCTGCACCTGCTTCTTGATTTCAGCATTCTCTAAAGCAGACAACTTGTACATCCCAATGTTAGGCAATGGAACATCTTGCTGCAAAATAATATCATGTACTATTCCCTTTTTGGGTGGTATACCTTTAGGTTCTTGAAACAAGACATCATACTCTAAAACAACCTTTTCTATATCAACTTGCTGTTCAACATTACGACCCTCAAATACATTGGTTTTATCAGGTTTCTTTTCCTTTACAACCATCAGTAAGAATTGTTTGCATGAATTTATCATTCTTTTCATATGTACTGAGTTTATGAGAGTATAATTATTCTTGAGCTTATGAGCTCTTACAAAGTATTCGATTCCATCTTTAACAAGTAGATACTTGTTCTCAGCTCTATAGAAAATAGCCTTTCTATCATACAAGTAAGGACTTCCTAAAACAATTCCACATATATCCAAAGGAATTATGTCTAACTAAACCTCATCTACAAATGCTGACCCAAAAGAAAACTTGAGTTTTCACTGATTAGTCACTTGTAGTTGTGCTTTATCATTCAACCATCCTAATGGGTATGGTTTCTTGTGAGGTGTAGTTGCTAATCCCAATTTTTTTACAATTTCTTCAGAAATTAGATTTACTTGTAAGCCACTATCAAACAAAGTATCAATCTTTTGATTTTTGGAAATAATTCGAATGTGGAAAAGCTCATGTTTTTTTCTCTCATTTTCTTCATCAATAATAGATTGAGCAGAATTACTAGTAGATGCTTCAGAATTCTTATCTTTTATACCTGTGGTTACTATAGTTGTTTCATCTCCCGAGTCTGACCCCAAATCTTTCTGAATAGCTGCAACTTTCTTCTTCTTCTTGCCCTCGAACTTCTTAGGTCTCATCTCTGGATGTAGAACCCAACAATACTCATCATCATGCCCCTCCTTTTTATAGTAAGTGCATGAAGCTTTGGCTTTCTGTGCAGTGTTAGCCTTCCTTGCTTTCCACTTCTACTTTTTTTTCTCCTTGATCTTGCTTACAGTGGGTTGGGATGGTCCCCCAACTTCTAGATTTCCATTCTTTCCTCTAGCTTCTAGATGAGTAGCTTGTACAGATACCTCATCCATACTAGTGGGATTAAACATGAGGATGGGATGCCTCATGTAGCTGTGTAGACCACCAATGTACTTCAAAAGAGTCTCTAGTGAGTCTAATGAGATACCCAACATCAATGCTCTCTTTCTGAATTCTTGAGTATACCCTTGCACACTTTGCCCTTTCAACTATCGAAGAGTCTGCCAACTCATCACGGCTTGTTGCATGTAGGCCAATGGATAGAACTTCTTTTTGATTGCAGCAACAAATTCACTCCAGATAGAGATGGTCTTGCCATGTCTTTTCATATCAGCTTGAGTTCTGCCTTCCCACCAAACCAAGGCAGTGCCTCCTAGGCATAGGCTTGCCAGCTGAATCTTACTCTTGTCTAAGTCTATGTTTTGTATCCTGCAATACACATCAATTTGTCTAATCCAATTTTCCAACTTTTCAGCATTTAGCTCTCCATCATATGTAGGCAAATCAAATTTAACATCTAGCTTAATCAAAGATTCTTTCTTATTATGCACAGGGCTATTAGGAGGTGTGAGAAAGCTTTCCTCTTTCCCCTTTCCCTTGGAGTGGTCATGGAAGTGAGACTCATCTTCCTCTTTATCCTATTTAGAGCCTGATGAATCCTCCACCTTATGCTTTCTAAAGTCTCTGTACATTTCTTCAACCATAGAATTATAGCTAGGAAACTCTCTATGAATTGAGGGTCTGGCCCAACAGAACCTTCCTCTGACATTGTCTTCCAAGGATAGAATCTCCCAATTTTAGGATTATTTTCCACCAACTCTCCTTCTCCTAATTTTAGTTTTGATCTAGTGAGCATTCACAGCGAAACCAACACAAGCTTGTCTAACCTTACAGCCTAGAGATTTGATACCACTTGATCTGATATTCACCCTATGAGTGACATCAGTTAAAAGGTATTATAGACTCATGTGCTGGTGTGTGTTTTGTGTTATTGAAGCAACAGATTGATTAGATTGCCAATACACAGACAAATAAATGGAAAGACAGCAGAGAAATACAGTAAGCAAACACAAAGACATAAGAAATTTAATAAGGAGTTCACCCTATTCTCCTGGGCTACGTCTCCAGTCTAGGTTTTAGTGGTGGCTTTGTTTTATTGTGCCTTTAAGCATAGAATTACAATACAAGGACTCAATGTGAGTTCTCCTGAAGCAGGTTTTGCTTGGCAGGGCGGTTCTTGGATTCCCCAAGCCACTAGAGTGCATAGACTCTTCTTCTTCCTACCAGCTCTGTGACCTTCTGGTCTATAGTGGAAAGATCCAAATGTGGTGCTTAGTCCAGACAGATTCCTCTATGGGATGGCTTGAATCTTCAAGCTCTCTGGTTCTCGATGCTGCCTTTGGTCAACTCGACCCTCTGTCTCTTTCTGCTTTTGCTTCACTGTTCTCTGTGTTCTGTCCTCCTCTTGGGATTCTGGTCTCTTTGTCTTCGTCTCTCAGACTGAATCTCTCTGTAACCGTCTTCTTATGTCTTTGTTCATGGCTTTAGCCATTCGTTCCTGTACCTGTTCGGTTCCTCTTCCGCCTCTCTCAATTCACCTTCTGCAGTTGCGCTTGGAGTTCCCTGTTTGGCGTCATCATTAGCGCTCAGGGAGTGGCCACATGTCCTCCTCTAAATAGCGCCAGCCTACTTCATCGGTTCGTTTCTTCAGTTACGTTGTGGATGTGTTCTTCCTCCATTGTGGCGATCAAACGGATTCCAAATCCCTCTAAAACGTGGCGTATTCCTTCATTGATTCCACTTCCTCCATCGGGCATGATCTCAACCGTTCGATCTGAGTCCCCTAGATCCAACACCATACGCACGTTTCACGTGGTTGACTTGCTCGATAGATAGCGCGCGATCAACAACGGTTTTCTCTCACCTCCGCTTGCCACGCGTTGATCGATGAATGGAATCACTACACTCTCGTCCAAACCTCTTACTGTTTGTGGGCACCCCGATCAATACCATTGGTTTCCAGAGCGTAGGTCCGCCTTTGTACGTTTAACGCTTTTTCCTTTCTGCTCGCGGTTCTCCGGCTTCCCATGCATTTGTGTGCTCGAGCTTCCTCCTTCACGACCCTGTTTTCCCAGCGATGCGCATCAAAAATCACCTCCTTTTCTCGATCCGGGGCTCCCAGGGGCTTCTTTGAACTCATGTGCAGTCTCCATGGGCCTCAGTCAGCGTGCTTTGACCAAGGTCCTCGTCGTTCCACGCTGGTTGCCATTTCCACTGGTTCAAGGGTGTTTTTGATCGCTGTTTTGGAATTCTTTAGAGATTTTTTCTGACCTGATACAATCATGGTTCTTTGACAGTCTTCTATGGATCCAATTTGGATCATCTGCTAACCCCCAGCAGGATACGTCTCTTGCCCAGATCCTTGAGCAATCCCAAGCTTCCCTCCCCATCGCCCCCATCAATGAGATGACCTCAAAACCTAATGGCATGGACATTGACAACCTTCTGCTTGTTCCCAAACTTGCAACAAACATCACATCCAAAATCAGTGACCTCAAGCAAATGGATGAAGAACTGGAAAGCATTGACCTAGGAGACTTGGATATTTTCAGCCTTGAGCAGGCATACAAGCAAAAAAAATATGATAAGATTCCAACAAGATATTTAGAAAGTCTAGAGGTCATTCTTTCCAGAGCACACCAACAAAGATATGTCAGACTTCAACCAAGAAGTCAGTGGGATGGGAAGAACTTATTTAAGGACACTCAGAAAAGAGGGAGAGAGATAGATCTACAACGAACCATCCTCATTGGGGAAATGCTGGTAGAATCTGGAAGATATTCTAACTCACCAAGTACTACAGGCCTCTCCCCAACCCTAAACCATGAAACTCACATCATGGAATCTAAGAGGGCTGAACGACCCAGGGAAATAAAAAATGATAAAAAATCTGATTCAGAAGGAGAAACCCCATATCTTCTTTATGCAAGAAACGAAATGTAACAGTACTCTTCTCAATACCACTCCTTCTACAGCTTGGCATGGCTGTCACACAATGGCGGTGGATGCTATAGGAGCCTCAGGTGGTTTAGCAATAGCTTGGAATGCACAGGCTATTGCGCTCATAGATTTTCATGCAAACCACCACTTCATTCAAGCTAAATTCCATATCATAGGGACCAATATGCATGGTCATCTTACCAATGTGTACTTCCCGCAAACTACTGAGAACAAAATCACTACCATGGACATGCTCTCTCTACTCAATGCCAACCGATCCCATCCACTCTGGATCATGGGAGGTGATTTCAACATGATCACCAAATCAGAAGAAAAAACAGGGGGCAGAATCAGACTAGATAATGAAACTGAGCACTTCAAACAGTTCATACAAAGCAACTGGTTAATTGACTTGCCCAGCAACAATAGAATATTCACCTGGAATAACAAAAGGTCCAGTCCCCATCAGATCTCCTCTAGGTTTGATCGATTTCTGATATCTAATAATGCTATTCACCTCGGAGGAGACCTCTCTACCTCTATTCTACCTTTTACAAGGTCAGACCATTAGCTAATCTCGCTTTAGTGGCAAAGACTGGGGAACTCCACTAAACAACCTTTTCGCTTTGAATCCTTCTGGCTGACCCATCCACAGTTCAAAGATCTAGTACAACATACATGGAAAAGCTTTACTCCCCTTGTCGGTTCCAAAATGTTCCAATTTCAGCAAAGGTTGCAGTTCCTAAAAGCGTAAATCAAACAATGGAACATTCAAACCTTTGGAAACATTTTTCAAGCTCATCAAGCTTTAGCTTAGGAAATGGAGAAACTCCAGCAAACTATCATCAATGAAGGCAGGACTGAAGCCCACAACGAACAGGAAAAGCATATCCAGACTCAGATCAATGAAAGAGAAAGACAAGAGGAAATCCTATGGAAACAGAAATCCTGAATAAGATGGTTAAAGGAAGGGGAGAGAAACACAAAATTCTTCCATCGCTCAACAATCCAAAGAATAATTCATAACAACATCACCCACATTCACAATCAATAGGGAGACACACTGGAAGATCATGGGGACATTGAAAAAGAACTCATCAAGCACTTCAAATCAGTCCATCAAGAACCCAACATCAATAGAAAGCCAGCAATTGACAGGATTCTCTCGCATATCCCAAAGGTGATCACAGATGAACATAATCAATTTCTCCTTCGTCTGGTAACATTCCAGGAAGTGGAATATGTTATGGAGAAGCTTCAGGAAGGAAAAGCCCCTGGTCCAAATGGCTTCACCTCCAATTTCTTCCACAAATTCTGGGATATTATCAAAGAGGAAGTCTGGTAGGTAGTCGAAGACTCTAGAACACTTCATTGGATGCTACCCTCCCTCAATGCAACTTTTATCACTCTCATCCCCAAGGAGGAGCACTCCAACAAGCTGAACAAATTCAGGCCGATAGCCCTTTGCTATAAAATTATCTCCAAAGTTATAGCCTCTCATTTGAAGCTGCTGCTTCCCCTGCTTATCTCACCAGAATAATCGGGCTATGTTGAAGGAAGACCAATGCTAGATGGGATCATCCTCACCCACAAGATTATTCACTCTCTAAAGCACCATAAAAAAGCAGGTATGCTTCTAAAAATCGACCTCTCCAAAGATTTTGATAAGTTGAGTTGGATATACATTCAATCGATGTTAACAGCCTTTGGCTTCTCACCTGTGTGGGTTCGCTGGATCATGAGCTTAATCTCCTCTGCTTTCTTCTCCATCCTGGTTAATGGTATACCCTCTACCCCCTTTCAACCCTCTAAAGGCATCCACCAAGGGGATCCCGTCTCCCCCTTTCTCTTCATTCTTATGGCTGAAGGGTTGGGTAGAACTATAAAGTATGCTCTCCAAGAGAATCAGCTTAGAGGAATCTCCCTGCACAACTTCCCTACCATTACCCACCAGCAATTTGTGGACGATAATATGTTATTTGGGCACCCCTTGGTCTAGGAAGCCAGAAAATTCAAATCCCTCCTTGATGATTTCCTCTGCTTCTGGTGCTAGTATCAACACAGTCAAATCCTAGATTTTCTTTTTTCATACTCCTACCATTACTCAATCTTCCATAGTTTGCATTCTGGGATTCTCTTCGGCCTCTCTCCCCTCTAAGTACCTTGGTGCCCCCCTAACAGATTCTGCCCTCAAGCACTCATCTTGGCAACTCCTCCTTGACAAGCTTGAATCCCGACTCTCCTCTTTGACCTTTAGAGCCCTAAACATGGTTAGCTGGCTAATCCTTATCAAAGCCATAATGCAATCTATTCCTCTTTATCTATTCTCTGTCTTAGCAGCGCCCAAATGGGTCCTCAAAAAAATAAAAAATATCTAAAGGAAATTTCTATGCGGTTCGGCGGGACAGAATTGCAAATGGGCTCTGGTCAAGTGGGATACCGTTTGCCTCCCAAAAAACCTTGGGGGAATCGGTCTTCGGGACCCTCAACAAAATAACGCAGTCATGGGCGCTAGAATCTAGTGGACCCACACACACCTTGGGCGATCCTTTGGAGAGCAAAGTATGCCAATCACAGATCGACTGATGAACTAATCAGGCTTACAGACACGCATAAAGGCTCCCTAATCTGGGATTCAGCTAGAATGCACAGAAATATGATTCACCAGCACAGCTTTTGGGAAATCAGGGATGGAAATCATGCTCGTTTCTGGAAGGACTCCTAGCAACAAAGACCCAAACTCCACAGCTTAATCTTACCTCCACCGACAGCGGAGGAGGAAGCATATAGCTGGGAAACAGTCAACCAATACTGGCTTCCCACCCTAGATCAGGGATACAGATAATGGCGCAAAGCAGAATACATTATCAAGAATGGTACAAAAATAATGTATAAGGAACTGGACACAGAGTTAACCAATAGGCGGATCAGATTCTCTGACGAAAAGGATATACTACGCTGGGGATACAAACCACTTGGCACCTTTACCACACAAGAGGCATACAATCTAATAATCAATCCTCCGGCCAACAAGGACCCTCTTTGGGATAAAGTGTGGTACCCCAAGATCTGGCCCAAAATCTCAACCTTTCTTTGGTTGCTCTGCAATAAAAGAATTCTAACCTGGGACAACTTAAGGAAAAGAAACTTCCAAGGCCCCTCAAGATGCCCCAACTGCGAGCAACAGGAGGAAACTATACTACATCTCATGGATTCTTGCACACTGGCTAACAAACTTTGGGAGAAAACAATTTTCAGATGTCAAAAAGATGGCAGAGATAGAGGAGACACCACCAAAACCATTCGACACTGGGCCAAAAACCCATACAAGAGTACCCTGCTCAATGCACTATGGAGAATAGTTCCAGGCCTCATCATGTGGACAATTTGGAAGGAGAGGAACCGGCGTATATTCAGGAATCAAACCACCCCCACAGAAATAATATGGAATAATTTGTGTAGCAACCTTCAAGAAACCCTAGCACTACAATCTTGGAGTAAGGAGGACTTCTCCACTGATCCGCAAGAACAAAATATATGGATGAATTGGAATCTCAGGCTCATCCAGGTTCAGGATCCACTCACCAAATCCATCTCTACCCATCAATCTCCCAGCAAGTGGTGCCATCTACCCACAGGACTCACCCAGCTCAACTTTGATGGCGCTTCTAAAGGCAATCTAGGTAAAGCCGGGCACGGAGGAATTTTCAGGGATCATTCTGGCAATCCTTTACTACTTTATCTGGGCACTTCAGGATGAGACATGAACAACTCAGTGGAATTGGAGGGACTGTGGCAAGGTCTTATTCTCGCACAGCAACATAGCTACTTTCCCTTAATCATACAAGGAGACTCTCAAATCCTCATCAACATGGCTCAAAAAATTATACAGGGAACTCCAGTTAACAAACTATCCTGCAGCTGGTGACTTGCAGCTCGACTGCAACACATTGAGCAAGTGCTTGCAACTAATAAAGCAATCACTTTCAAACACATCAAGGGAAATGGAAACAAAGTGGCCGACCTCTTAGCCAATCTTGGGGCGATGAGTGATAGAAATCTCTACACAGGTTTTCTAGAAATTGTAAAAGATGCCACACACCAATAGGAATACACCATGCTCGTGCAAATGGATGCAGCACCCCTGGATGCGGGTGGTAGATATGAATTTAATGCGCATGGGCCTCCGGACAAGCAGGTGGCTAATTCGTATGGCTACTTGCACTTTCACTTGTGTGATCTTATGGCAAGTCCTAGCTCCCAGGCTAGCGCCATTAACCAATTTGGAAAATTGAGATATTCCATGTAATTCCATAAATATGGAGCAGAGCCCCTCTCATTCCCCTATTCAGCCTCTCAATTGCTCCTGCCATCCCTCTGCAATAGAGCCCAGCCTTCGCACTGACACTAGAAGACATTACAGACTCTTCTGCTGCGTCGACCTAGGCAATGGTAACCATTTCTCTCAGTCCTTACACTGCCACCTGCGTTTTGAGCTCTCGGCCCCTTCCTCTGATCCAAATGTGAATTCCCCTACTCCTCTCTTCATTCCTTCTGTCGCTCTTAGCCTACCTCCTGACCCTACTTTTCACCGCTCACAGCAGCCTTACAATCAAAGAACCATGCGCCATCGTCATAGAATGAGGAGCAGGCATGGTGGCAGTCGAGGAGGCACCACTCGCCCTTTGTCCCAGCCCCCTTCTCTCTCAACCTCCCTATCTATCTCCCCTCCCCCAAGCCCCTCCAATTCCCGCTTCCTTGGTAGGTATCTGACACTTGCAGTGGCCGAGGAAGATTGGGCTCCAGTGAGGTTCGTCGTTCAGGGAGATTAACCCAGCACACCGCTACCACTGCTCACTCCTAGCAAGCATAATTCTAGTTTCGTTGCACCATGGACAAGCCGCTCATAATTGCCACCGTCACGGTGGATTTCAGAGAGGTCCCTGCCTCCTGTCCTGTACCAACGAACAACCGGGAAATTAACCAGGATCCTCCGTTTGACATCTTTCTAGGGGAGCCGAGCTCCAACCACCCGCCAAGAGACTTGGACAACCCGTCTAACAACAAACAACAAACGCTGGGAGGCGAAGTCACCTGTAAGGACAAAGGCATTCAAACGGAGGACACTGCAGGTGGCGGGCATGTAGAGGACACGGGTTCTGAAGAATTTGGCTAGTGTCCGATCATGGAGGAAGAGCCAACAAAAGCCACCTTGCAGCTGCATGCCAGGTTATGTGGCGGGCCCTGAGTCTGATTCTGATTAGTTTCGTTCATGTCAATTTTGAACTTCGTTTCATGTCGGGTCAATTTCTGAATTTTGTTTCCAACTCGAGTTACGAGAGTTTTGAATTTTGTTTCCACTGCTGTTATACTGTGGAAAATTATGAGTTAAGTTGTAGATGTATTACTATAATTTACAGTCTTTTGGTTAAAATTTTTGAATTTTGGAACTATTGCCCATCCAAGGGTAGAATTAACTTTCCTAATTTCATTCTTGGATTGGTTTCCCATCTGGGGCAGTCACGATTTCAAGGTTCAATGCTCAAAATGGTCATACAATTGACCCAGTACCATTGAGGCCAGAGCCTCTTTGTACATTATGTCTTTATAAATAGATCAGTTTTACTTAGAAAAAAAAACATTTGATTGATCCATGATCTCTATTTAAAGACGATGGAGGGTCATGGTTAATGATCGATTGTGAGAACTCTCTTATGTAAAAAAAATTCTTCTGTCTTAAAAAAATTGCTTCAAGTGGCCACATTGGCTAGGGATGTGCACTGTTTCCCTCCTAGTGGGTTTTAACCACGTAAAAATAATGATGCTATGATATTTGATATAATTATGTGAGTGGTTATTGAAGGTGTTTTCCCTGTATGGAATACCCTATTTTCCTAAACAATAATATAAAAGGAAATTACTAAGCCACAAGTCAGTTAGAAATCTGGTAGAGCTTCGTTTCATATGAAAGAGTGAATGACCTCTTTTATAAGCAAGGCAGTGACACAAATATAATTTGGGATGACCAAGTGGCATAGATAGCCATTACACTTATTGATGAAAAGGTAATTCCTTCACAATCGTCAATTTCCAAGGTTTTGACCATCCAAGCAGTGAGGGTTAGGGCCAAATTGAAAGTATAGCAAGAGAAAATGGGCCTCTACTATGTAGGAATAAGTAATGCATGAAACACATGTGTGGCATAGATAACATAATTTGTGACTAGGAAATTGTGAATAAATCACCCAAGAAAAAAAAAATTTTGACTAACTAAATCGTTAAAAATGGTTCCCTAATGGATTTAAAAGTTTGGGAACTCAATTGATACTCCTTAATTTCTAAAGGTCAATTGGATGAAAAAGACTTGAAATTGGTCTACGTAAATACACAATGACCCAAATAGGATGGAAAAAGAGTCTGTTAGAGACAAATATGCAACCGAATATGGAAAATACCAAAGTCAAGGCTACTTACACCCTACAATGTTAATAAATATCAAATGGGAGACCAAAATTAGACGTCTAGACAATAGCAAAAAACCTTAAAGGGGAAATTTTTGCACATGTGCATCATCATAAAGATAAATCAAAGGACCTTGATGTCATCATAAGGTAGGTTTGGTATTATTGATGTAATGAAAACTATGCATGAACATGTATGTGGAGATAACTTTATAGCTAGTATGACGTGGAAAATCCACTCACTAACATTTTTCACCCATGGTACAAGCTACATTTCATGAATTATAAAAGTAATAGATGCCATGAAAAACAACGAAAGGCATAAAAATAGTTGAAGACAAAGATTTGAAAAAAAATTCCAACAATTACAAGAAAAAACAAGGATAAAAGAGAAGGTAGGGGGATGCCCAATGAAATAGGTAGAAAAAAAAATGCCTTGATAATAAGGAGGGAATTTCCATGTGATATATCTAAGTCCATAACCAACATAGCAACCCATCTCATCCTTTTACCAATTTAAAGCATAATTACACATGTACTATATATGTGAATATATTCAACCAATCAATGATCAAAAAGGAAGATAAAGTGACATGCAATGATGAATTAAAGTATGAGAGGGAGGGAATAAAGTGAATATAACTTCCAATATGATAAAGCAAACAATAAATAGACTAATAAGAGGAATTGTGAAAGTGAGAGAGAAAGAGAGGGAGAGTGTGCTTTCACTTACCAGTGTGGTGGTGATGCCATGTGAAAGAATAAGGGAGGATGTTGAGAGCTACTTGAAAGGTGCCCAATTGTGGAGGATGCTAAAATGTTAATAGTTTCTTATAACTTGGAGAGGTTCAAGCTAGCAACAAGAGATACAATCTATTTGCGCAAGTGCTTTATTTGACTTGGCTCAACCAACCATCCTACCTTTCACTAACATAACCTGAACATACCATAATTGCTCAAACAACAAGTTGTTTCCCAGATGTGCACCTATAAAAAAAATGATAGATTGGACATGATATTAGTGGCTTTTACTAATGGAGAAGGGATGTCAACTAGGGGTTTCCTCTATGGGAGTAGGGAAAGGAAGGGAAGAGGGATAACATTCCCCAACTAGAGAAAGGGAAAACATACTAAAACATTGACAAAACCATACAATTTTATAAAATAAAAATAATTTACCTCAAGGAGGAGCACAAGTGAGAAGGACCCTCCCAAAAGATAAATATAGATGACTAGGAAAAAAAAGCAACAATGTTAGGTGGAACTAAACCAACAAAGGAAAGGAATATTATCTCAAGGGTGGATCAAATATGACCAACCACATGGAAACTTTCAAGAATAAAAATATTCTGACATGGACGAGACAATGTTGGTTAGACACACACAATGTATGAGTGACAAAAAAATATGTCTCTTCCAAGAGACATTTTTTATTAAAAACATGTAAGGTGTAAAAAAAAAAACAATTGTTGGAAGAAGGAAGGTTGAAAATAGGAAGCATGGGAGAGGTGATAATGGTGATACTAGTGTAGAATTTCAACCATTTAGGCATGAAGGATGTTCTATCAAAGATTATGACCTTTCTTAATATAAAAAAAGGTGAAATAGGTGCAATATTTGATCCATACTTAGACTAATTACATCATATTTGGACCTAACCTAAGGTAATAATATATATATGTATATATATATATATATATATATATATATATATATATATATATATATATATATATATATATCTATATATATGTATATATATGTATATATATACATATATATACATATACATATATATACATATATATACATATATATACATATATATACATATATATATATATATATATATATATATATATATATATATATATATATATATATATATATATATATCTATATATCTATATATATATACATATATATATCATGAGATCCATAAACTTCCAATCCATTTACCATCATGGGGATAAAACTAATTCACTTGCATGACACGATAAGAGCTTCCATTGGTAATCTATCTGTCGGCAATATTTGAATTTGAGTCTAGAGGAGAAACAAAATAATAAAATTTGGAATACTAGGTTAGCTAATGCTGCATGTGTTTTAGAGGCCTTTGATTCCAAGGAAATTATTTGTTGGTGCGCCATTCAATTTGAATTCAAGAGACAAGCTATTAAACATTCTTTGCAAAAGAAGAACCTTGTTCTATTAACTCCTAAAGTGTTCAGAAAGATGTTAAGGTTGCTGGAATCGAATAGGAAACTCAAAATTCTTAAAGCCAATGCATTCCTAGATTCTCAAGGTGGTGGAATGAATATTATCTAAGATTACATTCTCTAGTCTACACCTATTCCATCCAACCTCTAATACATTGATATTTCATTAGTAGAAGTGCCTTATAGAGACTTTTCATGGTTCTCCACCTGTGTTATGGGGCACAAATCATCCTCTCATGTACCCAAGTTATTTCTATACACATCATATTTTTTTTAAAGGATGTTATCTTTGACTAGGTGGAGGTCATTTCTAATGGAATTTCCTTTCAATTAATCAATTTCCACAAGATCCAAATATTTTTATGATGGCCCACCTAAATGGCCACTATTTTATGTAATTTATTCAATGACCCACCCCTTGAGAGCAATTTTCACCTATAAATAAAAGTAGTACAATTTTGGTACCCTTAGTGATCCCATAAATAAAATTAATTTGTTGAAAATAATTTGATTAATTTCATAAATAAAATTAATACTCTTAGTGATCTCTAGAAGGAATAATAAGTTCTTCCATTAGGGAATATAATTAGGCAAACGAAGGCAGGATGACATGAAATGATTAAAATATTATAAGATCCTATTTATGAATTGTCAAGTACTGATGACCACAAGAGAGTTAATTTCTTCAAGGATATAAAAAAAATCAATGAATTTCAAGGACCTGGAATGATTAGAGATTCTATGTTGATTCCAAAAGATATCTTGCTAGAAGAGTTGAATATTATCAAAGCATCATGGGATAGTGATTTCAACAACTTGATTGACTTTCCAAAAGACGAGATCAAGAAGTGGTTGGTTACATTTTTTAATGGCATTGGAAACCAGTTGAAACTATTGAACAACAATGGTTAGATTCAAAGGACATAGAGGTGGAAATATTTGTGAAACGAGTAAAACATGACATAATTGTCCCACCAATTAAGGATTACATTGAATATTGGCTTAGAAAATCTTTAAACAACATTGTTAATCCTGAATAACTCCCTTAGCGGTTAGGTTAATAGACAATAAAAATCCAATATATGTTTTGAGAATAACTTCTACCAATGAGAGAGAGGATTCATTCCATTGATTGTGCTTTTGCAATTTTGTGAGTGTCCTTTACCTTGTTTTGAAGCAATTTCATTTATTTCTCCCTAATCTTTGATCATCTAGCTTTATGAATTCTCTTATATATTTGTAAATATGATACCTGATAACAATTTATCTTTTTGGTATAGGTAATCTCATATTATTAGGGCCACAGGAGCCCAATCCCAATCCCTTATAGACAAACACCTTTACTTTTTATGTTTAAGTATCATGATTTTGTAAAATGCTTTAGGAACTTACTCTATTGAAATTTAAGTTTGTAAAATTATTCTTTAACTGATGTAGAGAGATATTTTTGGGAGTACATGTCATTTGTGATTTTGAGACTTTCAAATGAGAGAGGAAATATCTTGAATGTTCTATGACTCTTTATGATTCTTGATTGCATAAAATCATTTTAGAGTTTAGAGTTATCTGAATATCCTAACCATGTTTTTAATTTCTATCGATTGGTTTGCTTCAAATGTTTTTTCCTCATAATTTATTAATGTATGTGTACCATGCAATGAATCATCAGATTATATTTATTTATGATGTTAATATATTATTTCCCTTTTGAAACTCCCAGTCCACGCACAATTGATTGTGTTGAATGATCATATCTCTATGTCTTGAGTTATTTTGAATATATGAGTAAATGGAAAGTGGAGTACCACTTCTATAAAAACACAAAGGAAACCTAGATAAGGTCCTAGGAGGTTGACACGTTTTCTTGATTGGAAAAGACATCAACATTTTTGGTGACCATACTATTGATGAATGGTTCTATATTATATTTCCTAGTAGTTTACTCATCTAGATCTAGTCCAATGCCATATTCTCATTGGATTGCAAGATCAAAGAATTGCCTTGAATCAACTATATGACTTCGTATTGTATACAACAACAAATAGATAATAATTTGAAATATCTTAGTAATTTATTTCCCAACAAGAACTCCCAAGGCCACAAAATCTAGAAATGCAACCCCCATAAAGAAAATGCTTGAATTTGGAGGAGCCTAAGGTTCCCAAAGATAGTTTGACCAAGAGAAGAAGTAAGAATATTACTGAAGAAGTAAGCATCACTGTGAATGAAGAGATATCACTCTTCTTCCCTCTAAAAAGGATGAAATGGTAGATAATGAAGAAAGGTAAGAAGAGGGAAACAATACAATAAAAAGTTACCAAAGATGAAGACATTGGGTAATTCCCTTAGCAATGGAAAGTGAGAAACATCCATTACCAAATTTACCTCAAGGAATATTTCCTATGTTTAATGGTGGTGGTATCATGAATCCAAATAAACACATGGACCGATTTATAGTTATTTGTGATGTACATAGGCTAGTACATGAATATGTCACGGTGAGGGTGTTTCTTAAGACCCTAATTGGACCTGCATATGATTGGTACATTTCCTTGCTTTTAGGAACAATTAATTTTTTTGATGATATAAAAATACCTTCATATGAATATATTCCTAACCCATTACATATCATACTCTTGTTACCTAGTTCATCTAGATTCATTTGGAAAAGAGTGGAAAAATTCGATATTTCAATCTACATTTTTAAACCCTGCCAAAAATACCTCAAGAATCATGTCACAATGGTCTAGTTATCTATGGATGTTTCAAGAATGCAACACCTACTAATTTAAATATGCCTTAAAGCTTGCACATATTGACACTCTACGGGAAGCTATGCGAAAATTATAAGAGATGAAAAATACATGTTAGAGAGTAATGATGGTCCTGAAATTATTTTCGGAAAAGTTCAAAAAGAAATGTATTCTTTGACAGTTTTAATTTTTTACGACCACCATTAATTCAAAATTTACAATATACAATGGTTAGGAGAGGAATTTTCCAATGTGTTCCCCATAATTTATGAAATGTTCTTACATTAGAGGAGCCTTCCTCTTCAAAAATAGATTAAGCATTCGCACATCAGAATAACATTATGAGACAAATGTAGAATGATATATTATGATTGAAAAGAGGAGAAGACCAATGACATCGACATCAATAAAATGCTAGTGGACCAACATATGGATTCAAGGATAGGATGAAAAGAGGTCAGAACATTGATAATGTAGCTCCAAGGGGACCAATCCCCCCTTGATTTCAGAATATGAGTGTTTTAGTGATGGATGATGATGAAAATAATTTTGTTGATGTGCCTTAGATCAATCATGAATAAAATCCAATTATTATTGAATCTACAGAGATGGGAGATGGTACACTGTCATTTTACAAAGAAGAATTTATTCAAGAGGATCAATAATTTATTAACATGGAGCAAGATAACACAACTCGGACAAAAGCACAATTAAATAGAATGAAAGGAAAGAGGCCCAACTCTTCAAACAATGACAAGAGCTCAAGGGGATACTTCCACTTAAAAGAATTTGCAACAAGGAAGAACTAGGAAAACTTTGAATACAAAAAACAAAGGACTTGACATAGGAAAAACGACATACAATGCCATGGATGATTTTAAAAATTTGCAAATCACATTTCCATTTTCAAAAGTGGTAAATATCCCTCAACAAAGAGAAAACATTCTCAAAACCATGGCAAATAAATATGCAACTAACACAAGGATAGAAGTAGCAGTTACTAGTAATCAACAAATGTGCCTTAATCCTCCTTTTAAGTCTCAAGGAAAAGTTCCTCCCTTTTATATATCTCTGGAAACACCATAATTTGTGTTACATAATTGTTTAGTGGATAATTGTGTTATAAATAATAGTATGCCACTTAAAATTACGTGATCAATTTTCCTTGATTGTGGCGAATATTATCAAATAAGAGAAAGTATCCATGCAATCAACTTAAGAAAAGTACCAACCTATGGGGAAATCAAATATTTTTGTGCATCAATAGGCTTCACCTCATATCACCATTTTTTTGCAATAACTGTAGTGGAAATTCCTATTTCATATGGACTCATTTTATGAAGAAAATAGAGCTTTCCCTTATGGGGATATTGATGAATGATGGTAGTTGTATGACACTCCCAAATAAGGGTGGTAGGTAACAAGAATTAAGAAAGAGGTCAAGGCAGTAGTCAATTATATTGGCACCGGTCATGGGAACTATGCTATACTAAATGATGTAAATATAGTAAATATTAGTGATCATAATGTATTCCAAGGATTTTGGAAGATGTTCTTTGATGGTGCTTCTTCAAGCATTGGATCAAGAAAGTGTAATATTTAAAATTCCTCAAGGAGAATGGTTTCCAAATGCTTTACTTTTAAAATTTAATTATGCCAATAATGAATTTGAATATGGAGCATTATTTTAGTGTTTTTCATTGGATTAATAAATGACGATCAAGGATATTATTGTTATGGGATAATTTGAAATAATTATTAAATGAATTTGTATAAATTACGACATCAAGAAGAATGAGCCAAAGGTTTATGCATAGCAGGGTTGAGAATTGATTGACAATTTTATTTCCTTAAATATATTGTTTGTACCAAGAGAAAAAACCACAAAGATGATTCCTTGGTAGTGGCAACTTCCTTATTCAATTTAATGCCAACACACAATTCATTTCATGTTGAAGTCAAGTTTCAATCATTTATTCCAAATAATGAAGAGTATTTACAAATATTTGATAGTGACAAACGTAGTTCCAAGTTCTTGACTGAGGAAGATAGTACATATGAAAAAACATCAAAAAGTTGCAACAAAATAATATTATGTCTTGAATTCCTCTTCAATCGGGATAACCATATTTAGACTACTCAATGATCATAAGTGGCATCAATAAAAAAAAATTAGGATGTTAAGAAGATACATATTGGAACTTCCTAAAAACCAAAGTGGTTAACCATTAGGAGCAATTATACTCAACATGAAATTTACCAATATGTGAAATTATTAAAAAAATTCCAAGACATTTACACGTCGAATTATTAGGATCTAAAGCAATATGAAATGAAAATTATACAACATGTCATTCCTTTAAAGGACGAGGCCAACCCAGTAACATATAAGCCAAGAGTAATCAATCCATAGTTGAATCCATTGGTTAAATTGGAAATTTACAAAATAAAAAAAGTAGGAATCATTTTTCCAATCACACATTTTGAATGTATTTCCAATCCAATTTTGTTTAGCAAGAAGAATGAAGAGATAAGGTTATGCATTGATTTTTGTAATATTACCAAGGCTTTTCTTAAGTATAATTACCCTCTACCAAATATGGAGATACTACTACAATAAGAAGTGACAATGAACTTTAATACAGGAGCTAGAGACAAGGCTTTATCCAAAGGAAAATTATTTTTACTATGGAACAAGGCCAAAGAGAAACCTTCCAGGCATACCATATTTAATTCTCTATGCACTGGTTATTTTGTGGATAAGATTAATGGCTACAATTCATATATTTTGAAGGGAATGGATGACCAATTTTTAAAGTCCTGGCATAATGGGAAACACCTTAAGCATTTCTTTTCTTGAATATTTCCAAGTCCTCGTTGTACCATATAAATGTGGAAAGTTGTACATATTTAATTGTTTCATAATTTATCTTGATCATGTGTTCTTATTAAAGGATTTTGACTCCTTGCCCAATAGATTCAAGACTTTCTAGGTTCTTAGTAACCCACAAGGGGTCACTATCCTATAGTTTGACCAAATATGTCGATAAATTTTTCATGTGACATCATCGCCATCATATGTTGCTTGTCCTACCATAAATCCCATGGTCATTTTCTTGGAAAGTAGTGTGTAGAACCTTTTCATGACTTAGTGATTTGCACACCTCTCAATCTTCCGCACATTTACCCCTTCACACTAACTCCACACCACTCCATTCTTACCCAATTTTCAATTTTGTGGAAAACCCTCCTTTGCGCATGTAAAGTTTCCGCACAAGGAATACTATAATACCATCTCTCCTCTTATACTCCATACTTAGTGACAATTAGTCGTTTGATCCTTTCAAGATAAATTGAAAGCTCATTTGATGAAAGTCTGATATCAAAGGTGAAAAATGAATTGAGATTGTCTTATGTGAATTATTTGCTAGTATGCTACTCAAGAGACATATCATGGGTTATTAACTTCTCATTATCATTCTTACATGGTTCGATGAAGATGGTATGTGATGAAGGGATGTGCTATTAAATGCTACTATAAATCAAGATTTATATAGCTAAGGGCTCTATAAATCCTAATTGATCTATCACATACATATAAGTGCTTTGAAAAAAAGAGCAATATGGTGAGTAAAAGGAAGAAAGAGGCCATTTGTGCATATATAGGATAATTCACTAGCATGACATGATAGGAACCCATTGGTCGTCCACATATCAATGGTATTTCAATTTGAGCCCAAAAGAGAAATAGAAAAATAAAATTTGGAATGATTTTTGAGCTAATGTTTCATGTGTTGTAGAGGCATTTGATTTCAAGGAAATTGTTTGTTGGCGTGCCAATCGATTTGATCCCAAGACTTGAAAAATTAAGATTTCTCTATAAAAAACGAGCCCTACTATGTTACTCCTAAGGTTTTCAAAATGATGTCGAGGTTTATGGAGTTGAACCAAAAACTCAAATTTCTTGAAGCTAATGCATTCCTCAATTCTTAGGGTGGAAAAACAAATATTATCCGAGACTTCATTCTCCAATCTACACTTGTTCTGACCAGACTCTCCTACATTGATATTTCTTTATTTTCATAACCTTATAGTGAATTTTCATGGTTGTTTTCCGATGTCATGGGGTGCAAATAAACTTCTCATGTACCTAGGTCAATTATGTACATACTATATTTTTCTTTTAAAAATGAAGTTATCTTTGATTAGGTAGGTTCATTTCCAACAAAATTTCCTTCCAATTAGCTAATTTCCATAAGACCCAAAAAAAATTCATTACGACTTACCTAGTAATGACCATTGTTTTTTGTAATTTATTTAACAACCTACCCCTTAAGAGAAATGTGAACCCAAAAACATAAGAAATATAATTATGGTACCCTATTTTATGGAGACACAAGGCATCATTTCATTCTTGTCTTATCCAGAATCAATTTCTCATAAATATGTTGATAGGAAATGAACCCAAAAGGATACCTTCAGAAGCTTAAGAGTTGCTCAAAGGAAAATGAGTGCACGTGGAAGAGGAAAACCATACATATATTTGGATTTATGGATACAAGGATATACCATTGTTGTTTCCCACATTTGTTTTAGACAGGTATTTTGTTGCAAAAGTATACAAATAGTATCATTCCTGGTCAATTCAATTTGACAAGAAAATGAAGAAACAATTTATTACACTACCATTCATTATTGCAAATGTTATAGTGAAGAATTTTCACATCTCATAGAATTTTCTAAATTATTGAATCCTTTCAATTTGATTGAAGTTGAACCTGCATAAGGATTTGATCCCAAGGGCATATTTTTGAAGCATTTTGGTGGCTATACGATAAAACAATTTCTTCACAAAGATATTGAGGAAAGTGGAGAAAATGAAGTAGAAACACTAAAGGAAAAGGGGATAGTAACTCCTAATGATGATGTAGCAACTAAAGTGTGCACTAATTATGAGAAAAAGACAAATAAAAGAGGGGAATGCCACTAATTCTCAACCCTCTTTAGCCCCATAGACCCGTCAAAGTTCCTCCTCACCTCATAGAAGAAATGAAAAATTTAAAATCCAAGGAGATCGGTGTCATGAAAGATGATTTGATGGAGACAGTGGGGAAGATCCAACCCCTTATGTCAGCTTGGAAAGGTCCCATATTATTGCTTCTTCCATAATTAAGTAAAAGAGGGTCACAATAAGTAGAAGACCCATAGATATGGAAGTGGGTACTGCCACCCTCCCTGACTGGGTAGCGTCACATTTAGCTAAGAGTTATAAGGTTGAAGAATTGGTTATTGAAGAGGTAATCATTTATGAAGAACAATCAATAACCATGCATAACACTCATTATGACAAGGATGATATAAAGTTATAGTTTGAGAAGGTGCTTGTTAAAAACAAGAAAATTAATAAAAACTTGAACTCATAAGGTAATGTCTCAAATTAGAATATATTGGACTCATGAAGTTACACGTGACTACAGGGGATGCACATTCCCTCTTTTTCACTGAGCAAAGGACTAAAAATATGAGGTTAAAAATAAATGTAAGTGAGCTAGAGGAAGCTCTCAATCTTAGACATATATTTAAGCCCCATTTAGCTATTCAAGAACTTGAAGCTACAACAACAATTACCTCTCATCAAACCCCAAAAAGTTAAGAAAGAAACAAAAATATTAAATGTTATCATATCCTCTATCATATTAAATATTAATAAGCGACTAGAAATAACTGAGGAAGTGTGGGAAACTTCTTTGCATTTAAGAAATTTAACTTAGAGAATTGCTTCATTCTCTAAATATTTGAAGAAATATTTGGAGCATGATCAATAATTTGTTGAAGTGATTTGATAACTTCCATAAATATAATTAATACTCTTAGTGATCTCCAAAATATCCAAAAAGGTCTTCTATTAATGAAAAGAATCTAACAAATCAAGGCAGGATGGCATGCAAAGATTAAAATGCTAGAAGATGCTATTTATGAATGTTTTAGTGTTGATGACTATAAGAGCAATGATTTCTTCAAGGCTATAAAACTTGTTTATGAATTTCAAGGATGCAAAATGGTTAAAGATTCTATGCTAATTCCAAAAGACATGTTGCAATAAGAGTTGAATATTATTGAAGCATCACGGGCTAGTGATTTCGACAATTTTATTGATTTTCCAGAAGGTGAGATCAAAAAGTGGTTAGTTACATTTGTCAATGAAAATAAAAACCAAATAGTAATTGAACAACTATGATAAAATTCAAAGGACATAGAGGAGGAAATATTTGTGTGAAGAGTAAAATAAGACATATTTGTCCCACTTATTAAGGGGTACATTATAGATTGGCTTAGAAAATATTCAAATGAAATTATTAATCCTTAATAATTGCCTCAATAATCATATCTATAGACATAAAAATTCCAATATATACTTTGATAACAACTGCAACCAAGGAAAGAGAGGATTCATTCCACCAATTGTCCTTTTGCAATTTTATGAGGGTCCTTTACCTTGTTTTGAATCAATTCCCTTTCTTTCTCCCAAGTCTTTGGTCATCCAACTTTATAAATTCTCTTGTATATTTGTAAAGTCGATCCCTAAATGTAGTTTCTCTTTTTCTTCTATATAAACTAATATTATTTGGTCCATTAGATCCCAATCTCAATCCCTTAGGTATGAAAGTATTTACATTTTATGTTTAAGTATCAGGATTTTGTAAAGTTATTTTGGCACTTAATCCATTCAAACTTAAAGTCTATAAAAATATTATTTGACTCTTATAGAGAGCTACTTTTTGGAGTACATACATTCATATGTGGTTTCAAAATTTTTACAACAATGTAATCTTTTGAATGTTCTCCTATGATTCTTTATGATCATTGAATGCATGAAATAATTTTGGAGTTCTCTAAATATCTAGACCATTTTTCAACTTTTTTTCTATTGACTTGATTCGAATGTTTTTCCTCATACTATATGAATGGATGTTTATTATGGAATGAAGTATGATTATATTTATTTATGATATTATTATTTTAATTTTCTTTTGAAATACCTAATACACCATAGGTGAATGTGTTTAACGTTCGTTGTTTTGTATCTTCGGTTATTTTGAATATCTTAGTGAATGAAAAGAGGAGTACCACCTCTATAAATGTAAAGGGACCATGAATAAGGCCTTAGGAGGTTGAGTCTTCACCTGCACAGAAAAAGAAATCAACAAGGGGCAGTATGTTGCACCAAAGGAACTATAGAAGGCACATTTTCATGGAATTTAGGAATCATTGCATACAATCATGCTGAAGACTATGCTCTTTTTCAAGGCATGTTCTTAACTGCTCTCTTCACCCTCGACATATCATTGTATTGGAGACTCTTTGATCCTCATTCATCACATCCAACAAAAGACATATGCGAAGTACCTCATATTGGAAGCCATCCTCTCAAAAATTTAAGATTTGATCACCATAATGGAATGTCACATAGATTGGTTTCATATCCAATGGACCAAGAACAAAGTGGCTAACACTTAGGCCAACTTGGTCATCCACCTTGGAAAAAAATGAACTTTTATTTTTAATGAATAATGTGTCATTATTCCTCTCCCATAGTATCATATGAACTCTAAGTGTCAACCTTATTGGAAGCATCAATAGGGTTATTTAAGTTTACACAAAGTCCTCATATCATATCACATATCCAATACCTTTCAACTCATGGAAATACTTCGTTGCACCATGGGAAATAAACACTCTATTCATGTCACACAAATCTAGGTGGGCTTTATCATGAAATCATTATTATGTTGAATTTGGGCTTAAGAAAAGTTGATGGCTCTCCATTGCAACACTTTTTTAAGTAGGTGTAGGCCGCTTTGGTTACTCTGGTTCCCAGTTGGTTCTAAACTATTACTCCTATTTCATTCTTAGCTTGGTAAATTAAGGATATGGACTACTGTAATGACCCAAAATCCAAACATACAAATTATCTACATCAATCCATGCTATTAATAATCAATACAAAAATATTCAACTAATTAGTATATAATTACGTAAACATGAGTAGAGAATACTTACCTATAAGCAAAGATATATATTATTGGAATTGTCAAAGTCGTGGCACTATCTAGATCTCATTTACGGCAACGATGTTTTTTGGATGACTCTCCACCCAACCATAGGCTCAGCTACACATAATATTTTTACAACTAGCCACCCTCAAGCCCTCAATCAATTACTACATGTAGTGAATCGTTTTTCTCCCTCCATTCACTTATAGAAATAATGAATGCCTCATATCCCCTTTTCGATCCATTAAATAGAACAATTTGTAACAATGTAAACTTTGAAACGGGAACTATAAACTCAAAACGGGAACTCTGGCTAAAAAACGCCAAAAAAACATCAAAAACAGTGCTAAAAACGAAAAGTGTGTATAATGGAATGATGGTTTTTTTTAGGGACAATTTTGAACATGTTTTAAAAATGGTAGTGAAAACAAAATTTTCGTGCAAAATACAGCTTGAAAACGAAAAAGTGATTACACTGGAACAATGATTTTTTTTTAGGGTCAATCTTCAAAATTTTAAAAAATGCTAGTAAAATGATCCAACAACATAAAAATGACACATAACTTCTCATTTAACACCATATGGAAATCAAAAATTTTATTTCAAGATATGATGCATACATCAGTTAGATAAATTGTCTTAAACAATTATTCAAAATCACTCATATTTTCTTGCACACCATCAGAATTCACATCTTCAGATGAGTGACTGGATGCTGACGAAGATGTTCCATATTCTTCTCTTTCATCAACTAGTGCCCCATCTGAGTCCACATGCATGCCCATCATTTCAGGTTTCAAAATTCTTCTAGATCTACGACTGGTTTCAGCAGACTCCCATCTCAACATTGTTCCTTCTGGTAACAACCTTTTCAGAATCTCTATCATCTTGAAGCGAAGAGTTCCTCCCTTTGTTAAATTGAAGTCATAAACAAGTATGTCAACATTCTAAAATTTTAATATGTCTGTGCGGTGACGATTTATATTCGTACCCTTTCTTTTTCTCTTTCCGCCATTTCTTTTTTCAACCACCATCTCTAGCTTATACACACCATTGAATGGGTGTGTATTTGTGGCATACCAATGTACTTCAACACTTGTAACATCCTCATTTTTTGTAAAGACATTTATAACTTTAGCAACCCAGAATGGATAGCCATTGGGATCTCCATCTGCTAGCACTTTGATCATGCAACCCTCCTTAATATCTTGTATTGAACCCTTGTAAAGGTCTTCCATGGCTTCACGTTGTGCACGAGATCTTCTGGAACCAATATACATCTCTCTTTCCTCTGCCTGTGAAGAATTAATAATACCTTGAGATTGTTGCTGTTCAACAATGTTTATTTCCTCATGTGCATTTGACATGTTTTGTGGCCAAATAAATGGATTTTTCAAAGGTATATCTTCATTTGTTGTTTTTGAAATGATATCACTTTGATTATTGAAAAATGACTCCCACCAAATTGAATCAGCAATGTCAAAGTACTCATATGTATATCTAATACATTTTTTAATTTCTTCTAGGCAATCAGAATAATTTATATCTCTATTTTGTCTGTGTGCATTATGAACTTCACCAAATGATTGTAATAATAATATTTTTGATGCAAATATTGGATGATTTGGAATGAACTTCAAAAATTGCAAACCTAATGACGGTGCCCATTTTGCAATAGTTGAATACTTCTTGCCCCATATTAGTGTTTTCCCATCAATTTTTTTGATACGAAATTGATGTTGGAAGCTAATGTCATTAAGTTGTTCAATGCATTTCCCCTCACCATATGATCCCATAATAAACCTTCGCATCTCAACAGTTTCTTCCAACACATCAAAAGTAGGCTCTGGCATGTATGATTTCTTAATACATTCAATTAATGATGGCAAGATCCCAACTTCCTTCCTCCTCAATGTGACTGGAAAACGACTGAACATCTGATCAATATGGTCATGAGTGTTCCCAACAAGAAGGAAACCAACCTTTACCTTCTGAAAATTTCTCAATTCAACAAGCATGTTTAGATATCCAAAAACAACCTGATTTTTGTTTTCACGGCAAGTGTTGTCCAATTGTAGATACAAAACTTCAGGAAGATTGCCAGACCAACGAGAAATCACATCATGAATTATGGTTATGGTCAGATTTGCATAATTATGAATATTTGGAGTTGTGAAGTACACCTTTGGCAACATTTTCCCATTGAAGACCATACAACCGACCAAGTGATACTGAATAAAATTTTCCTCCTGTAAATTTTTGGGTGTGCGAACAAAATGTGGTAAAAGTGTTTTCTTCTGGTCCATACCATCAATTATCAAACCCAAATATTTATTCGGATTATCATAATACTTCTTTTGATGCTTATACAACTTTTTCTTTTCATTTGTTTGTTGTTCGTGATGCTCCTGAAGTTCTTTGACAATTGAATCTACACAATATAAAATAAAGCCATTAAGAAATGTGTTTTCATACTTGATGAATATACAATTTTAAAAGTTAAAGTTATGAATGCTTACCTCTTTCTGACCCTTCACATTTGTCCCTTTTTTATTTAAGAGAATCACATGTACTACAAATCCCCATCCTTGTCTTCTTAGGAATACGGACATTGTTGAATTCTTTCTTCCATACCTTCACAAAATATTGATATGTAATAAATCGGCCATGTCCCTCAGCACCTTCTGCATATTCTTTGTATAAGTTGTAGATTTCTCGTCTTGAAAAATTATCTGGAATATGTATTGTCTCTCTATCTGGCATACACTCTCCATGCTTTGAAAAGAAATCTTTCATCCATGACATTGCAATATTTGATAATGGCCCAAACTATCTTTTATGATGTACTTCAGAATAAAATGTGGGATCCTTTTTCAAATTTTCTTGAATTCTCGAGAGACGAAAATTCCCAATCGAATGAAACTTTTTGAAAGATTTTCTACAGATAAATAAAGTCCTAATATGATAATCATAACCTAACAATGTAGATTGCATGCACCCAACTAAATGTGAATTTTGCATGCTTTTATTCATTTCAAATATCTCTTCCTGCTCTCTAATGCAAATTTGAAATCCATATGTTTCAAGAAATCTTTTCGGCAACATTCACTTGAAATGAGTGCGCTGATAGAACTTCTTCTCATCAGATATTCTGCTCTACCCCTTGTATAACTAGACCATATTGCATTGATACGAAAAGGTCTGCTCCTACTCCTCGATACAATATTTCTTGGCAACATCTCCATCATTGGATCATCATTTGTATACGGATTTTCATCATCATTAAGAGGAATGTTATCCACACTATGATCAGCGATGCTTTTCAAATACTGACTTGGAGGATATTCTTCATCTTCCCCTTCTTTAGTGCTACTGTCATTGTCCTTAGAATTCAGACTCAATGGAAGATTTGAATCGATGTTTATTGGATATTCTTCCTCATGTGCATTTTCAGTGCTTCTCTCATAGTCCATAGAATTAGGACTAAGTGCATCATCCTGTCCTTCATCACTGCTACCTTTATACTCATTAGAATTAGGACTAAGTGCATCATCCTGTCCTTCATCACTGCTACTGTCATAGTCCTTAGAATTAGGACTAACTAGACACCGTGACACTCCATAATTTTGAAATTCATCATCCCACTCTTCATCAAAGCTACTCTCATAATTAGGACTAAGTGGACACCGTGACACTCCACTCATTTGAAATTCATCATCCCGCTCTTCATCACTACTGCTGTCATAGTCCTTATAATTAGGACTAACTGGACACCGTGACACTCCATACTTTTGAAATTCATCATCCCGCTCTTCATCAAAGCTGCTCTCATAGTCCTTAGAATTAGGACTAAGTGGACACCGTGACACTCCATTCTTTTGAAATTCATCATCCCGCTCTTCATCACTGCTGCTGTCATAGTCCTTAGAATTAGGACTAACTGGACACCGTGACACTCCATACTTTTGAAATTCATCATCCCGCTCTTCATCAAAGCTGCTCTCATAGTCCTTAGAATTAGGACTAACTGGACACTGTGACACTCCATTCTTTTGAAATTCATCATCCCACTCTCATCACTACTATTGTCATAGTCCTTAGAATTAGGACTAAATGGACACCGTGGCACTCCATACTTTTGAAATTCATCATCCTGCTCTTCATCAAAGCTGCTCTCATAGTCCTTAGAATTAGGACTAACTGGACACCGTGACACTCCATACTTTTGAAATTCATCATCATGCTCTTCATCACTGCTGCTCTCATAGTCCTTAGAATTAGGACTAAGTGGACACTTTGACACTCCATTCTTTTGAAATTCGTTATCACGTGCTTCATCACTGCTACTCTCATAGTCCTTAGAATTAGGACTAAGTGGACACCGTGACACTCCATTCTTTTGAAATTTGTCATCAAGCTCATCATCACTACTGCTTTCATAGTCCTTCAAATTCGGACTAAGTGGAATCTGTGACTCTTTATTTATTTGAAATTCTCCATCCCCTCTTTCATTAGTGCTGCTCTCATAGTCCTTAGGATCAGGACTAAGTGGAAGAATTGACTTTCTATTCATAGTGGAAGAATTCCCGCTATATTCATCCATATGAATAGAGTTGTTACGCGATGAAGATGTTGATGATGTATAAATCGAAACTTCACTATCAGGAAAATCCATCCCTTTCAAATAGAAGATGTTGAATAATACAAATGGAGAGTCTCCTAAAGATATTATATAGTTTAGAGAATGAAATTTTCCCTCCAAAAAGTTTCGCGAAAATACTTCCCTCCAAAAATCCCCCCCCCCAAAAAGTTTTGCGAAAATATTTCCCTCCCAAAAGTTTGTGAGATTTATTTCTTTTCATTATTTTATTCTACAATTTAATGAAAAGTGTAAACTAAATTTTTTTATGAAATAAATCATTAAAGTTAAAATTGTAAACTACAACTTCTACCTAAATTATTTTAATAGTCAAAGTATATAATATTTACTAAACAATTGAATGTTTTTTTAATTTTTATAATACATTCTGAAACAAATTAATCCCACATTCACCCCACTGTAAAAAAATTCTATAATACTCGCTTTATCATATTTTACTTCATCATCATAAAAAATTAACATGTTAAAATTTTTTAAAACTAATTAATCCCGCATTCACCGTATGGTAAAACATCTCTGTAATTTCACCTATATACTAAATTCCATTATCACTATTACTCACATTACATCAAGGTTTTCTGAGGTTCGTTGAAAGACTTGAAGCGAATTTGTGGAGTAGCTAAATTGCTATCAACAACATATTCAACGAAGAATTCTCGCAGTTGAAAGGTCAATTAAATTTTTTTCCTTGAAAATTTTCATATTAAATTAGTTTAATGAAGTAGATTTTTTTTTTAAGAATAATACTTTTTGTCAGCCAAATTAACCAATACTTCCGTCGTGAGCATGGTGGGCCCAGCAAAGTTGGGTACCCCCATCCCACAATTGGTCGGCCACTCGCCCCCTCCACACACCCTACCGGCCCCCTCCCCAAACTCCCCTACCCTATCCCCCCGCCCACTCCACCCCCCCTCTCCCACCACTACTGCCTACCCCCCTACCCCACACCCCCCCTACCCCCCAGCCATCCTCATGCCCCCCTCACGCCCCTTCGACCCACCGCACCCCACCCCACCCCCCTTCCACCCCTACACCCTACCACCCCCCTCTCACCCCCGCCTACCCCCCACCTCACACCGCACCGCACCCCACCCCGCAATCGGATGACCACCCCGTCCCACCTTTACCCCCACCTGCCGCCCCCCCTACCCGCTTCCCACCCCACCCCTACCCCCCTTCCCCCCACGCCCCCCTACCGCCTGCTCCCTACCCCCCACACCTCCCTTTGCCTGCCACCCCCTACCCCCCTCCCTCACACCCCCTCCACCGACCCCACCCCCTCCCTCGCCCACCCCTACCCTAGCCCTCCTAGCCCACCCTGCCCCCCACACCTCAGCCTACCCCTCCCTCACCCACCCCTACCCCGGCCCTCCTAGCCCACCCCGTCCCCCACGCCTCACCCTACCCCTCCCTCACCCACCCCTACCCCCGCCTTGCCCTCCACCGCACCCCACCCGACCTCACCCTCCCTCGCCCACCCCCACCCCCACCCCCGCCCTCCCCCGCACCCCACCCCACTCACCCCTATCCCCTCTCTCACTCACCCCTACCCCCTCCCTCACTCCCCCTCCACCGATCACACCCCCTCCCTCGCCCACCCCTACCCGCGCGCTCCCTCCCACCCCACCCCACCCCACCCCCGCACACCCCTACCCGCACCCTCCCACCCACCGCATCGCACCCCACCCGCCCCCCTTCCCTCGCCCACCCCTACCCGCGCCCTCCCCCTCGCCCACCCGCCCCCACTCCCTCGCCCACCCCTACTCGCAGCCTCTCTCACCCACCCTTACCCACGCCCTCCCCTTCGTCCACCCCACCCCACCCGACCCCCCTCCCGCACCCTCCCTTTCGTCCACCCCACCCCACCCGCCCCCCCCTCCCTCGCCCACCCCTACCCACCCCTCCCTCGCCCACCCTTACCCACGCCCTCCCCCCACCCCACCTACCCCATCCCACCCCCTCTCCCTTGCCCACCCCTACCTTCGCCCTCCACCCCCTCCCCAGGCCACCCCGGGTGGGTAGACAGGCCACCGGAGTGGCGCAGGGTGGGCGGCTGCGCCCCACCCCACACCGCCCTGGCGGCTTGCCTGCCCGCCCGGGGTGGCTGCCCGATTCCGGGCGACCACCTCGGGCAGGCGGGGGGGCCGCCAGGGTGGTGCGGGGTGGGGCACAGCCACCCATCCCGCGCCACCCCAGCAGCCCGCCTACCCGCCTGCCCTACCTTGCCCACCCCGCCCCCCACTCTGGGCGACCACCCCGCCCCCCCTCCAGGAGACCACCCAGGCCCGGCGGGTAGGCCGCCAGGGTGGTGCCGGGTGGGGCTCAGTCGCCCACCCCGTGCCACCCCGTCAGCCTGCCCGCCCGCCGGCCCTCCCTCGCCCAACCCTCCCCACGCCTCCCTCTCCTACCCCTACCTGCGCCCTCCCCACCACCCCACCCACCCCCCGCTCCCTCACCCACCACCCCCCCCACCCACTGCTCCCTCGCCCAGCGCTACCTGTGCCCTTCCCCCCACCCCACCCCACCCCCCTTCACTCACCCACCCCTACCCACGCCCTCCCTCGCCCATCCCACCTCACCACACCCACCCCCCTTACCCTAGCTCACCCTTACCCGCACCCTCCCTTGCCCACCCCTACCCGCGCCCTCCGTCGCCCACCCACATGCCCCACCCCACACCAACCCCCACCTTCCCTCGCCCACCCCTACCCACGCCCTCCCCCTTGCCCACCCTACCCCACCCCACCCAACCCCCCCCCTCCCCCACTCCTCCCCACCCCCCCCCCTCCCCCTTGCCCACCCTACCCCACCCCACCCAACCCCCCCACCTTCCCCCTCCTTGGGCCACCCCAGCTGCCCGCCTGGGGTGGCCATCTAGTTCCCGAAATCGGATGGCTACCCCTGGCGGGCAGGCAAGTCGCCAAGGTGGCGTAGGGTGGGTGATCGCGCCCCACCCCGCACCACCCCAGCAGCCTGCCCGCTTGCCCCGGGTGGCCATCCAATTCCAGGAATTGGACGGCCACCCCATGCGGGCGAGGGGCCCGCCGGGGTGGCCCAGGGAGGGGGTGGAGGGCAGGGGCCGAAGGGTGGGGGTAGAAGTGGGCGAGGGAGGGGTGGGGAGGAGTGGGGGGGGGGGGGGGGTGGGGTGGGGTGGGCGAGGGGGAGGGCGCGGGTAGGGGTGGGCGAGGGAGGGTGCGGGTAGGGGTGTGGTGCGGTGGGAGAGGGGGAGGGTGTAGGTAGGGGTGGGCGGGGGAGGACGTGGGCAGGGTTGGGCGAGGGTGGGCGAGGGGAGGACGCAGGCAGGGTTGGGCGAGGGTGGGCGAGGGAGGGCGCGGGTAGGGGTGGGCGAGGGAGGGCGCGGGTAGGGGTGGGGTGAGTGGGGTGGGTGAAGGGGAGGGCACGGGTAGGGGTGGGGTGAGTGGGGTGGGTGAAGGGGAGGGCACGGGTAGGGGAGGGCAAGGGTGGGTGAGGGAGGGGGGGTGGGGTTGGCCGGTTGGGGTGGGGTGGGGTGGGGTGCAGGGCAGGGTGCAGGTAGGGGTGGGCGAGGGAGGGGTGGGGAGGGGTGGGCGAGGGAGCGGAGGGTGGGTGGGCTGGGGTGAGGCGAGTGGGGTGGGCGAGGGAGGGCGCGGGTAGGGGTGGACGAGGGAGGTGGGGGCGGGTGGGGTGGCGTGGGTGGGCGAGGGGGAGGGCACAGGTAGGGGTGGGTGAGGGAGGGCACGGATAGCGGTGGGGTGGGCGAGGGAGGGCGTGGGTAGGGGTGGGCGCGGGTGGGGTGGGACGTGGGGGGGGGGGCGCGGGTGGGTTGGGACGTGGGGGGGGGGGGGGCGCGGGTGGGGTGGGCTAGGGTGAGGGGCCCAGGTGGGGTGGGCGAGGGAGGGTGCGAGTAGGGGTGGGCGAGGGAGGGGGGGCAGAGCGGGTGGGATGGGGTGGGGGGGAGGGCGTGGGTAGGGGTGGGCGAGGGAGGGCGGGGGTGGGGTGGCTGAGGGAGGGCAGGGACGGGGTAGGCGAGGGAGGGCGGGGGGCGGGTGGTGTGGGGTGGGGAGGAGGGCGCGGGTAAGGGTGGGAGAGGGAGGGGTGGCAAGGGGTGGGCGAGGGAGGGCGAGGGTAGGGGTGGGTGAGGGAGGGCGGGGGTAGGGGTGGGCAAGGGAGGGGGTGGGGTCAATGGTGGGGGCGTGAGGGAGGGGTGAGGTGAGGTGGGTGGGAGGGGGGGCGGAGCGGGTGGGATGGGGTGGCGGGGAGGGCGTGGGTAGGGGTGGGCGAGGGAGGGCGGGGGTTGGGGTGGCTGAGGGAGGGCAGGGACGGGGTAGGCGAGGGAGGGCGGGGGGCGGGTGGTGTGGGGTGGGGGGAGGGCGCGGGTAAGGGTGGGCGAGGGAGGGGTGGCAAGGGGTGGGCGAGGGTAGGGGTGGGTGAGGGAGGGCAGGGGTAGGGGTGGGCAAGGGGGGGGTGGGGTCAATGGTGGGGGCGTGAGGGAGGGGGTAGGGGTGGGCGAGGGAGGGGTGGGGAGGGGTGAGGTGAGGTGGGTGGGAGGGAGGGGGTAGGGGTGGGCGAGGGGGGTGGGGTGGGTATGGTGGGCTGGGGAGGAAGGGGGGTAGGGGTGGGGTGGGAGGCGGGTAGGGGTTGAAGGGGGGTAAAGGTGGGGTGGGGTGGCCGTATGATTGTGGGGTGGGGTGGCGTGCGATTGGGGGTAGGGGGGGTAGGGGAGGAAGGGGGTTGGGGTGGGGTGGCCGGCCAATTACGAGGTGGGGTGGGGTGCGGTGGGTCGGAGGGGCGTGAGGGGGGCGTGAGGGTGGTTGGGGGTCAGGGGGTAGGCGGTAGCGGTGGGAGGGGGGGTGGAGTGTGGGGGGGGGTGGAGTGGGCGGGGGGGCAGGGTGGGGCATTTTGGGGAGGGAGCCAGTAGGGTGTGCAGAGGGCATGAGTGGCCAGCCGATTACGGGATGGATTTAAGTTAATATGTTTTCGTTATTTACTGATTTATGTGTTTCTATTCTTCAAGAAAATGGCATCAAAGAATATTTCTGTGAATCTTTTTAGATCAAAGACTCTTAAAGGTGCATCTTCAAAAAACATTGGTGAATGAACTCCACCTGAGCTCATGGCTACAAATCTTTCCAGTGCCTCAAATGATAAGAAGATGATTTCAGACTGGAAGAAATCAAAAGAGGTGAAATTCCCATCAAGAATCTGGTATGTGAAAGAAAGAGAAAGCAAAAATGTGAATATATATCTATATATTGATATACCGAATGATAATGGAGTTTTTGAGATGATGGGAAGATTCATAGATATGTGTTCGGTACTGGACACTAAAGTTGTTTACATACTTACAAAAGCTCCCATGTCACATGAAATGATTAAATATAAACTATCATATTCATTGTATGACACGAGAGAGGTATCTACAAAGTTGTGTAAACAAATCGTAAATGAGATAAAACAAAACATCGTAAGTATTGTTCTTTATATTTGTATTTTTCGTTCTTGAAAGTGTCTCGCTATATTTTTTTTAACTTTGTTTTTATTGACATATGATATTTTGTTTAGCAGAATTTTGTTGAAAGTTGTTCAATTAGGTTGGGAGGCATTCATTTCGTAGAGCATGATATCATGAAAGTTGTCAACAGTTTTTACTCAGTGTCAGAAGAAGATATGGAAAACAAGAAAAATGTAGTAATTGATGATGCTACAAAACAACATCCAAAGGATCAAAAAAAAAAAAAAACCTCTAGTGGATAAATCTAGCAAGGGTAGACAAGTTACTTTTGAGGACGATGAAGTTGAAACTGACAGTGAAGCATATGTTGCCATTACTGAAGATGACATTGGAACTGAGAAGAGTCGTAAAAGACCAAAAATAACAATGCCCAAGAATAAATCCGTTAACAATGTTATGATGAAGAAAATTAAAGTTGAATATTTTGAAGTAGTCATTACCAGTGGTCAAGAACCTAGTGAAACTTCAAAAGAAAGCAGAGAAATCGTTACACCAAGAGCTGATTTAGAGGATGGCATTATCAAAACAAAACAAAATGCCATTTGACAGAATTTGACAAAGAGAAACTTAATTGATGGTGGTCGTGCATTTCAGCTTAATGTCAGACAAACCTATAAGGAAAGTGAAGGACAATGTCAATATCAAGTCAGAAAGCCATACCATCTGCATGTTCACAACTTGAAGACATTGATGAGGTACAATCCATATGCTCATGTGGTTAATTATGTGCTTCTTGTTGATCCAGTTCAAGTTCCCAACAAAGAAGCATTTGATAAATCAAAATGTTTTAAATACAATTATTATGTGCTTGGGGGGAACCATTCTGTAGAAGCTCAAAGACAATTGATGGAGGAATATCCCAATAACCCACGTTTTGAAATAATGAAATGTATCATTTATGTTGGTTTATCAGATACAGAAGCAAAGTTAGTGGCATGGGATCATAATTTAGATAATGAATATAGGATGTCTATGACTTTCATCCAAAGGGTTAGATTTATTCATAGTGAATTTCAAGAAAAATGTGGTGGGGATAGGATAAATGTTAATGCATATTTCCGAAGGGAATGTTGTATGGAAATAGGCTATCAAATTGAAGAGAAACCCAATTCAAAAGGTGGAAAACGCAACCTTCCTAGTGATATATTCAGAGGTGTTGATAACATTTTCCAATTGGCAATTAGAACTGGAGATGTTTGGAAGTTGATTGATGAGATTTTTAGCATGTCGAAAAACATTGGCATTAAAAACCAGAAGGTCAAAAAGCCTAAGCCATTGATACATGGCAGCAGTAAATCAACTCCTGAATTGAAACAGCTTCCAGAAGATATGACTATCACACCTAGGAGAGCAATGCAAGGAGTGAAAGATGAAAAAATTGTCAAAACAATATTATCTCGTGTGAAGTCAGGGGAATTATCATTAGAGGAAATGTTTGAGGAATTTCAAAAGTAAGTTTGTTGAATTATTTTTATTTATTTCTAGATTATAATTTTCTTTTAAATAAAACATGTTGTTCTTGGTAGTATTTGTTATACATATCATTATATTAACTTTTTGTTACTTTATCTATGCAGTCACAAAGTTTACATGAAAATTCAAGAACAAATGGTTAAATTGTTGAATGAAGATAGTTGGGATGATGTTGTACGCAACTATTCAGATTCAAGTTCTACATCGACATTAAAAGCTTTTTATCTTGCGTTTAAAAATGTATATTGATTTACACATTCATTTTTATTCATCTGTGTACTATTTTTAGTTCATAACTTACACATATATTTGTTTATTTTATAAAAGCTGAAGAAGGATGATAATGGAGCGCCAACTAGCTTCAGAACCTTTATTGAAAAAATAAAGATCGAAAGACTGAGGAAGCAATGTATTAAGAATGTTGAAATTAATCCAAATCTTACTCATTTCATTTGGAATGGGCTAGACACTATTCAATATCAAATAATACAAGGTGACTGTGAAAACATTGCTAAATTCATACCTAAAAGGGAGTATGCCCTAGTTATTGCAGATATTCCCTATGGTTTCAATATTCCAAACATTGACTATGATAATGACCCTTATACTTATCAAGCTCTTAGTAAAATGGTTGCAGGATTTGTAGAAGTCACGTCATCAACATTATGGAGATTTGTGACATTTCATTCAGACACACAATTGGCAATGATATTGTCAAGCTTCAAGGGGAAAACAAATTCAAGGATGCTGCTTACATGGTAAGACGTTTAAAATGTATATTTGATTAATGTTGAAAAAATCATTTATTTACAAGTTGATTGAACTTTTACTATTTCATGTTACAGGCAAAATTCGAATCTTCTTAACCGTGACGATCAAGTATTTATAAATGATTGTGAGTTCATTCATATTGATAGTTGGGCAAAAGATGATAGCTATATGTCTATGATTTTTAATCAGGTAGATGGAAAGAGTCATAGCGAAATACTGACTTATGATGTTATTGTGAGAAAACTAACATATGAAGACAAAGAAGCAAAAGGAGAGATAGTTAACATTTATCAAAAACAACAATTATTGATTAACTATCTTATAGACATATGTTCAAATGAAGGAGATTGGGTTCTGGATTTATTCTCTGGCTCAAGTAAATTTTACTATATGGAATTGAATTTCAATATGTTATTTTTTAATTAATATGTCATTGTACTAATTTACTTCATTATTTCTTTTGTGCTTGATAATTAGGTACAACACTAGCATGCTGCCTTCAAAAAGGGAGAAATTGCATTGCAATCGAAAAAGATCCATTATAGTGCAATTTCATTCAGCAAAGAATTAATGCTCTTCAATTTCTTCCAGATGCAATGCAAGGAATTAGGTTGAAGAAAGGGGACTTTAGTGAATCACATGTGGCAAAAAAGGCAAAGGAACTTCAACCACCATTACATGGGATGTTTGGAAAGATATACATCGGGAGATTTGCAAACATCAAAGATCCATTAGAAGATGAAAATGAGTAAAAGGAAGCATAAAATATTGTGGAAGAAGACAATGATGAAACTCTAGAGGACGAAAAATTTGGATTACGTGACATTGTTGATTAAATTTAAGTTATGCTTGGAAATCAAGCTCATTTTTTGTAACTATTAAGTAGTTATACTTGCAATGTTTTGACTTTGATATTTTATGAAAAGAATATACACTTAATTAAGGTTGTTATGCATTCAATATTTGTAATATGTGATTTTTGCATTAATTTTTAAGTTAATCATTATTTTTTGAAGAAAAAAAAAGTGATTATTATTATTTTTTGACATGAAATTTATAAAAAATACTATTATTTAACTATTTTTAGTTAAAATTTTGGTATAAAAATTGTGATATTCGCATGTCAATTGTAGCAAAAAATTATCAAAACGTGTAGTTTTTTAGTTATATTTATGTTAAAAATGACTATTTTTATGTCCATTATTAAAAAATATTGTTTTTAGAAACAATTATTTCTCGTGGATTGAAAAATGAATTAACGATGTATAAATATGTAGAATATCAAAAATTCAAAACATCGACCTTGTTCTTTAAATATGCGAAACAATAAAAACCTCACTACGAAAAAAATAAAATTAAAATAAAAACAAGAAAATATGAAGAAAAATACCACTTCAAAAATTATTAAATTTACAAAATAATTATTTACATTTCATACATTAGAAAAAAAAAAAGGAAGCCTTTTAAAAAAAAACCCTGTTGTAGAATTACCACGTTTTTAAATTAGTGTAAAAAACACTACCATTCTAAAATGCAATGTACATAAAAAATGTTATAGTGCCAAAAAATAAGCTCTAAAAAACACGTGTGTTCTGCATCACCCCTTTTCAAAATCCGGTCACTTTTTTGCTATCTCTACAAAACGGGTAACAGTATGAGTTCCCATTTCAAAGCTTACATTGTTTTGTTCCAAAAATGGAAAGAGAATCTGCATGCACACAATCCATGTGTCCTCATGCCAACTTCTATTTTTTTGTCTTAAGTTTTCCTTAACACTACCTTTTTCTTAATTTAACCCTTGTTTATTTTATTCGTTTTTATTTTTTGTAACTTTACTTATTCTTAATATTTTTATATATTTATTCACAACTTAGTTTATTGTTTATTGTTTCATTCATTTACTATTATTATCTTCTCTTAATTATTTATTATTTTATTTATTTACTATTATTATATTTTCTTATTTATTGTTTTATTTATTTATATATTAATATTCTCACTCTTTATTATTTATTATTTCATTTATTATTATTATTATTTATTTATTTATCAATATGGGGCATTACATACTCTCCCTCTTTAAGGAACTCCATCCCAGAGTTAAGTTTAATCATTTGCCTTATTTATTAATTTTTTTAATTATTTATTTATTACTTCACATTTTCCCAACACCCTCTGTTGAACTAATATACCAATAGGATCAAAAGTTAAATCACAGCACTAGGGAAATCCCCAGGAACCTCAAGTCCTTTTTCCCAACTTTTAGAACTAAGCATAAAGTCTCATCGATCTATACAAAAGCCCAAAGGATCGCCCCAAGGCTCAGACCTCATCTGCACCAAGGTAGGCATTTAGTCCCAGTACTCAATTGACTCCAAGAATCTTGAAAGGTTGGCCCAAATACCTCCACACTCACTAAGGTACACAACCCCAAGCATTGAAGCACCCACACTACTTCTGAAATTCAGCATCTCAACTCCCATATCAGGCACTCGACCTCCTCAATATGGTCCCATAGCGCTTCAAGCGTTATCTGTCGAGATCTATACAAGGAAAATAAACAATGGCATAAATAATGTTGATTGAGTATGCCCCTAGCCCATATGGTTTTACCTATTCTCCCTCACAGGTATGGAATCCCACAAGATCATCAAATAAACTGACCCTCTCGGCCGATTGGTGGATTTCCTGCCAGTAATCACCTCTCAACATGTTGTTAATGCATTATTTATAACCATAACATCATAATATCATACAAAATAATCCACACGCTAACTCTCACATGTCATCATGAGAACAAAACATCATTGTTATCACAAGATTTTGAATAGTAAAGAACTACACGCTTACGCGTGTCATAAAATCTGCATGCAATTACCACATGTTTCACATAATGAAATATCATCTTAAGTTATAACATCAACATATCTATCTCAAGGATACATCATGACATCACATAATAAATAGAACCACATGTAAATATAACCTCATATCATAACATCATAAATATGAGAATAATCTCAATACACACCAAATATAGAGCAATAATACACTGTAAGCATTCTTATCATGATTCATCAAAAAAATCAATTCCATTTTCTTGTATAAACAATGGATACCAACTATGAAATAATATTATTCAACATCCATCTAGGATATAGGTTATCTCTTCAATAATATTAGTGTCATGTTTTCATCAAGACACCAATTACTTTTCAATAATCATTTCTTGTTCCTTCAACTCAAAAGTTGACTATTTACACAATAGGTATTATAGCCATTTAAGTATATCATTAAACTTCAAATGCCTCATCATATTGAGCCTTAATCTCTAATCATGCATTCTTCCTTCCCCAAGTAAATTTAATGAAATTCATCATAAATGTATTACTGGTTGTACAATCATTCTTTAAATAATCAATATTAAAATTAAAGTCCTCTAATCTTACCTCAATTTACACCTTTGGCTTACCCATTCCCATACCTCTATATGAAATAACATATAAACACTAGGTCATTATGTTTTAATGTTCTACCATGCTTAATTCACTTGAAAAAGGGTTGGTTGATTCTTGGTGATTTATCCATCACTTGCTTAATTATCATTATACATCCTCAAAATATCTATTTATCTCATCAAGTTCCCATCTCAATCAGGGAAAATTTTAGGGGCTAATATTCGCAAGTGGGCTAATTTTCCATGTTTTTTCTAAAAAAAGATTCGTTAATTTCCATTTTTTCTAAAAATGTTTTGCCCAAATTGTATAGTATAAATTTATTTTACCTTAAAAATCGCTAAAATTTTAAATAGAGACTGTATAAAAATATTATAAATGTGAATAGTTTTACTGAAATACCACCAAACATTTTGTAGATAGCATATCATGGACTAGTGAGATTCACCAAGGTTTCTAAATGTTAAGATAAATTTTCCCTGATCTCAATATTGCTTGACCTCATTTATCATAGATTCACCCTTATTAAAGTTGTGTTAGAGATTATTCCTTTTCATTTTTGATTTGTGAACACTATCTACGGTTTTATAATTTGAAGCACTTGAGCCATTACAACCTTTATCATCTACCAAAAGGTTTCATATGTCTAGTGTGCTTGGCAATAACTTCTTCTAACACCACTATCATAAACTTGATATGCTACTCCATATCAAGTCTCAAAATATCATTAATCCACTCATGCATACCAATAAAGTACACCCTTTATTAGTTGATTCTTACTTTTTTTGTTAGTTTGTGCATACTTCTTCTCAAGGTCTCCTTATAGAATTTATAGAAATATTCCTACATACACTTCAATTGTTATCCTTGACCATTTAAACCTTTAAATGTTTTCTTAGTTTATCACTTGTCATCCCTCGATTAATAGTGTTCAAAATTTCTTATCTTGACACTTTAAAATTACATAGGTCATCACTCTGACCCTCTGGGTTATCCCTAATCATCATTTATGTTGCTCGATCCACTTAGTCTATATCCTTAAGATGAAAATCATCACATTTCTAATACAATTATTTTCGTATATTTTCCTAATGATACCTTCACATTAGTCTGATCCTTAAGAGAACTTGCAATTAAGAGAGAGACACTTCTTCACTGTCATCACCTAATTTAGTCATAAGAATTATTATATTTTCATAGTCCAACCTATCACTTCAATTTATTCACTAGGCATACAACCCAAAAGTTGTCTAAGCTTGTAGGTCCCCTTTCTAGCCTATGGGAGAAATCCCTATAGAAGCATGACACACTTGTTGATATTGATATTCTTTCAAATTGATATTCATATTTCATTCAACACCCATCCTATCTAACTCATTAACTTAGGTCATTATAAATTTAATATTATTCAACAATTCACTCCAAATAACTTAATTGATCACAATTTCCCTTCACAAATTGTATGTTGTATAATAATAATTATTTTGAAATATGGATAATTTAGAATGATTCCTTATATGTGTAGTTATAATGAGGTTTATATTTTGAATAAAGTAATTTATAACTAACTCTATTTTCACATTTGCCCCGCTCTCTCTCTCTCTCTCTCTCTATATATATATATATATATTGTTTATTTTTTTCCCAAACTAAAAACACACCAATGAAAATCATTTCAAAAACCATAAAATTTATAAACCATATGGATGTTTGTTAAATTGATTCCCGATGGATAAAGTTTATAACAATCTAAAAGAAATAAAAATTAGTCACATAGAATTAAGATAACATGATTATTAAGATTCCCTAATGGGGGTACTACCATGGTTCCATTGGATGTATTGGAGGGATGGATAAAGTTTATAATAATCTAAAAGAAATAAAAATTATTCACATAGAATTAAGATAACATGATTATTAAGATTCCCCAATGGGGGTACTACCATGGTTCCATTGGATGTATTGGAGGGAGTACCTAAACGTACACTTGATGTGTTAATGTGCATTGGAGGGAGTACCTAAATGTACACTTGGTTGTGAGGCTCATTAGTCATGGTTTGTCCAGTTGTTGTCTTATGTGTATATTTGATGCAGTGCTCATGTCTCCGAGACAACGAATGAGTAGCTAGAGGGGAGATTCTAGTAATATTGGGCACATGAGAGTTTTCCCTTTTTCTTATGATATTGTGGCCTCTACTTTTGACATTGTCCCCTTGGAAGTCAAGAGGGAGATTCTAGTTCTTGAGCATAAGGAAGCATGGGATTGTCCTTATTTCTCAAACTCAAGATTAGTGGGTGATGAATCTAAATGGATACCAACTCCTAGTAGATTTTGAAGAAGGAGGACGCATTTACTGACTTATTTGGCCCTTAATTAATAGATGAAAACTATGTTGCACCTCATCTTCAAAGATAAATAGATTGATATTTACAATGTTTTCTCTTCCTTGGAAGATATTAAATGAATGTTCCGTAATATGAGATTTTTCCTAGATAATGTTGACTCTCGTTTGGAAAAGGTGGAAGGTTTCTTTTTTAGTGATTCTGCTTTTGAAGATCTTACAAAATCTCCGACTGATGACAAATTTCAAACTTTAGCTTTAATCTCTTCAGATCATGACGAGCATGGTGGCTTCAAGTATTTTTTTTTAATAGTGTCACTAGTTTCTATGAGTTTTGGGTGGCACTTTGGATGATGTTTTTGATGGATTTTTCACGCTAGGCATGTTATAGGTGACTTACGTTTCGGTTCATGCTATATATGGCGTAATGGGAGTCGAATTACGTTTTCGTGCATGCTATCTATTGGCCCTTTCGTTCGGGGAGGCAGTGTGAGTTTAGTTTCAGTGCTCTTATTTCATGCATGATGGAATGTTACGTGGTCTGATGGTTTTCTGTTGAGGTGTTTCATGGTTTTTGGTGGCCATTGAAAAGTTTCAAAGGCTTCCAGTTCTGGTGGCTTTCTGTTGTGGTGGTGCACCGATATTGTTAGTGGTCCTATAGTATACAATGTTGTTGGTCTATATGATTCTATAGATTTGGGTTTTGTATGTTGTTTTTTTCCTTGTTTAAATAAGGATTGGGATGCATGTATTTCATTTTTATGGTATTTTGTTGCCTTTGGCGATTACTATGGGATACTGGAAATTAGCCTAGTATTATGTTTCTGATCCAGAGCTTGCAAGTTTTTATGTTCATGTGGCCGATGTCTTATTCTATCTGAGGGTTTTGGGTGACTAGAATTTCTATGGCATTCACCATGTCAATGTAATATATGTAATCTTCGCTTTTGAAATGATATATAAAGTATTTATATTTACAAAATAACATGATTATTAAGATAATGCTTATTAAAGTGCATCGTCACTTATCTTATTAACTCATATATGATGTTTTATATAAAATAATTTTAATATCCATAGTTCACCCACTGTTTTAGTTTTGTTTATTATTTCTTTGCTTTAGATTGGGAATGATGTAACCATTCCATTTGTGTGTTAATGTGTGTATTGTAATGATTTTTGTTTATGTGAGAAGGAAACGCAACTCTCACCATTCCTTTGTGTTTCATGAAACTACAAAAGGTTTTTGTTTTCCTGGAGATTTAAGTATACTTGAATCAAGAGATGGTAGGATTGTGAACAATTATGTAGGCCCCAAATCCTAATTTCTAAGAGCAATATAATTATTTTGCAATACAATTTTTGGTAAGATGATAATTTTCATTTTTTTTTTTAAATAGAGTTTCATATTGACGAAATGTCGGATATTTAATGTTTCATTGTGAATCTCATTGATACTATAGATTTAGAAGAAAATATAAGTTAACACTTTATACTTATCTTATAGAATCTTATGAAATTACATCAGAACATGCAAGGATTCTATGGGTCATGTTCCTTGCTACAATTTTTAGTGGTTTCAATTATTGACAATTTTTGAAATGGTTCAAGAAAAATGGGGTTTTGTGCTATGAGATGGAAATATTATATGGGATATGGGTCAGGATAATGCAGTCTAGAGAGAGAATTATTTCTTACACTATTGTTTTTTGTTTAATCATGTAGACAAGCTAGCAATAGTTTATAAACTATATACAAGACTTAAAAAATTATTTCATACTTGAAGGCCATGAACATATGAATCTGCCTTAGCTCCATGGTGAAATCTACTTCCTATTATCACAAAAAAATGTCTCTTAAAAAGAGGTCATTAATTCAAACCTGCCATTAATTTAATCTACCTTCAGATAAGATAGTGTGAACATCATGCTAACTAAAAATACATTATAACACATCTTTTGCATACGATACCTATAGGCTAAATAAGGGATATGCACTACTGGTTTAATATTGTTACATTTATGTTGGTGGTGCACACCCCTTAACAAGTTAATAATAGGCTACAAGCCCTTCATTAATGCACTCTTATTACTAGTGTTCTTCTCTTCTCGAATGAGTAGAAGAAATGGAATGAAAACAAGTTTGAAGTCTACATTAACACTGTATCAACCAACCGACTACGACATCATGAGTGCATGTGCTTTGATAACTGATTATTCAATAACTTGAGAGGATTAATAAATGGGATATTAGCTATATGTATTATCTGGAACACTCAAATTCATGTTGTCATGCACCTCTAATATATATATATATTTAGAGACCTGTCTGATATACTAGCATCAAAATTAATCCATGGCCAAACCTACTTCCTATTATCACAAAAACCAGTTTTCCTTAAAGCGAGGTCATTAATTCAAACTTGTCATTAATTTAATCTACCTTCAAATATGAAAGTGTGCCCACCATGCTAACTAAAAATAGAATATAACAACTCTTGCATGGGCTACCTATATGCTAAATAAGGGATATGCACTATTAGTTTACTATTGTTACATTTCTATTGGTGGTGCACACCCCTTAGAAATCAATAATAGGCTACAAGCTCTTACTTAATGCACCTTTATTACTAGTGTGCTTCTCTTCTTGAATGAGTAGAATAAATGGAGTGAAAGCAAGTTTGAAATCCACATTAACATTCTATCAACCAACCAACTACAACATCATGAGTGCTTTCACTTTGATATTTGATTATTTGTCAACTTGAGAGGATTAATAAATGGGGTTTTAGCTACATGTATCATCTGTAACACTCAAATTCATGTTTTCATGTGCCTCTTATATATATATATATATATATATCTATATCTATATATATATATATATATATATATATATATATATAGTGCCTCTTATATATATATATATATATATATATATATATATATATATATATATATATATATATATATATATAAAGAGGCACTATATATATATATATATATATATATATATATATATAGATATAGATATATATGAATTGAGCATTCCATTTACATGTGATCATCTAATCTCATCTAATGCATTCTTAACAAACCATTCTAGGATTATATTAAGGGTTCATTCATAATTCCAAATTCACACAGATATTGGAATTCAACTAATCACAACTACAAGGAATAATCATTTTCATAACAAAGATATGAAATCAAATTTCTTCAATTAATCATGTGAAAAGTTAATCAAAATTTTGACATGTATTCTGTGAGAGATCATCAACCTATACTATTACTTATAAATTCAATAAACAATTTTGTGTATTGTAATGATTTTTGTTTAAGTGAGAAGGAAACACAATTCTTACCATTCCTTTGTGTTTCATGAAACTACACAATCATTTTGTTCTCTTGGAGATTTAAGTATATGCAAATAAATAGATAGCAATCTTGTGAACAATCATGTAGGCCCCAAATCCTAATTTCTAGGTGTAGTATAACTATTTTGCAATACAATTTTTGGTAAGATGATGTTTTTTTAATGGAGTTTCATGTTGACTGTAAGTTGGATATTTAATTGCGAATCTCATTGATACTATAGATTTAAGAAAACAAAATAAGTTATCAATTTATACGTATCTTATAAGTTTTTAAATGGTTCAAGAAAACTAGGGTTTTGTGTTATGAGATGGAAAAAGTTATATGGGGTATGGTTCAACATAATGAAACATAGAAAGGGAATTGTTTCTTACATTGTTATTTTTTTTTAATCACATGGACAAGCTAACAATGGTTTATAAGTTGTATATAAGACTTTTAAAATAAATCATTTCACAGTTGAAGGCCATGAACATATGAATCTCTCTTAGATCCATGGCGAATTCTACTTTCTATTATCACAAAAAATGATTTCTCCTAAAGCGAGGTCATTGCTTCAAACCTATCATTAATTTAATTTACCTTCAAATAAAAGTGTGCCCATCAGGCTAAATAAAAATAGAATATAACACATCTCTTGCATGGGCTACCTATAGCCTAAATAAGGGATATGCACTACTAGTTTACTATTATTACATTTTTGTTGGTGGTGCACACCACTACGCAAGTTAATAATAGGCTACAAGCCCTTCATTAATGCGCCCTTATTACTAATGTGATTCTCTTCTTGAATGAACAGAAGACATGGAATGAAAGCAAGTTTGAAATCTGCATTAACACGTTATCAACAACTGGCTACAACATCATGATTGCCCATGCTTTGATAGTTTATTATTCGACATATTTAGAGGATTAATAAATGGGGTGTTAGCTTATGCATCATCTAGAACACTCGAATTCATGTTGTCACGCACACACACACACACATACATATATATATATATATGCAGAGACTTGTCTCATATACTAGCATCCAAACTAATCCATGTCAAAAATATACTTCCTATTATCACAAAAACCAATTTCTCTTAAATCGAGGTCATTAATTCAAACATGTCATTAATTTAAACTACCTTCAAATATGAAAGTGTCCCCATCATGCTAACTAAAAATAGAATATAACACATCTCTTGCATGGGCTACTTATAGGCTAAACAAGGGATATGCACTGCTGGTTTACTATTGTTACATTTTTGTTGGTGGTTCACACCCCTTAGCAAGTTAATAATAGACTACAAGCCCTTCTAATCCAGCTAGATATTGGTGTCCACCCGCCTATTCCACCTAGACCCCCAGTTGGTTTCATTAGTTTCCTTGATTATAGTAGGTATCATATGCAAACTTTCTAAGGTCATAACTTGGCCATATGATATTTGTTTGGAATGTATGATATGGCCAAGTTACGACCTTGAGAATTTGGTTGCCCAATTAACCCTAATGGGGCCCACAAAATCTTGGTGTTTCATCTCCTAGGGTTAGTTTTTTTGTTTTTTTTTAGGGTTTCCCTTTGTTGTTTAATAATAAAAAGGCCCTTGAGCCTCATTGTAATACAGATCAAAGGCATGTAGCCACCACATATATTCTTAGAGATAAGCTACTATCGCCCGAGCTAGTTTATTTCTATTCTATATGTAAGCCTATTTCAATTCTCTGATGTTGATGAAATGAAGTTTTATTTCTACTACATCTCTATCTTTATGTTTATATCTATGTTCTGTTGCATAGGTTTAGATCACCTTCATTAATTCACCCTTATTACTAGTGTGCTTATCCTCTCGAATGAGCAAAAGAAATGACATGAAAGCAAGTTTGCAATCCAAATTAACACTCTATCAACCAACCAACACAACGTCATGAGTGCTTGATATGAAATTCCAATGAATTAAGGAAAACACGCCCACAACCTCGAAAACATGGTGATGCATTATATAATATTTTTTTCGAACTTGAGGGAATTGACTAGAGGCTTAAGGCCCTAGATGTGATAGGTGGAATGGGAGGTCTTGGTAGTGAGGTCTATTTTTCTACCCATCTTCATTTGAAAACAAGAGTTGATGTTTTGGAAGTTGTTGTGCTTAAGCTAATAAAGTCAGGGAATGAGGCCTTTTTTTAGTCACCTTTTCTTTTGTTCTCCCCAATTTCAATCCTCCTCCCTCCTCTAGTCCATCTCAGTTCCTTGAGAAGCCCTCTATGCCATATCATACCCATCCAATTCCTTGGCCTTTGGATTCCACGTATTAGGTCATGAGATACATACAATTTTGTCATCAAATGTTCTTGGTTTTAGTTTTCTTATCAACCATTTTTTTTCTTTGGACTCTTAGCCCTTGTATGGCCATATAATACTAGGAATTTGGGTCCTTATAGCTCCAACGACACCTTGTTTACATTCTATCAAACAATTATGCTTCAGTTGGGTATACACAACCATGCATTTTGTTATGAAGATCCTTCCTATGTACTTCCTATGTGCTTTGGCAACAACTTTTATATATAAATAAAGTTTCCCAATTTGTGTAAAAAGAAATACTTTATGAACATGATCTTAACATATAGAAATTTCTTTCTCCCTCACACACACACAAATTTAATGCATTACTATAGTTACCAAAGAACCAAAAGTAAATATAAATGATGATGGAAACTTAACTAAACTGAAGGGGTGGGGGTGTGAATTAGTTTAGTACATTCATGGACATTAAATTCTGATTACTTTTCAGTGGTTAACTGAATAATTAAATGAACAATATTCACCTTATGAACTCCAAATTTAATATAACTAGCATTTAACATGTAAATGACAACATAAAAATCAACACACAAAATCATCACATATGGACATAAGTGGAAACCCATAAATGGAGTAAACTACAACTTTGTTATTGTTGTGATGAAAAGGAACTTAGTCCCTACTCCCATATCACAACTGATTTTCTATAGGCTCTGACCTACAGGAGGTTGCTACCTTAATTTTTCTACAATATTCAACTTGCAAGGAAGCTCTAACTCGCACAAATTTTATGCAGGCTACAACCCATATGAGGCTCCTACCTTAACAAGCTCCAACCTATTCTTTATCAAGCTATAACGTGAAAGGAGACTACAATCTCTCGATACATACAAGAAATAGCATGTTGGTTTACAAACTAGTCTATAACTATGCATACCTCCATCTCTGTCTCCACTTTTTCTTGTCCTCAAATCTACTTCACATCAGCTCTATATATGTGCTAGGTAACTAATGAACAACACTTCAATCATCTCTCACATTCTCTAACTCTCTAACCATATAACCTTGCAACCTCACATGTTTTTATAAACAAGCTTTGGTGGTTGTTGGTATTCCAAACATGAATATGAAGTGAAAAGATTTGTACCTTTGCATTCCACTCATTCATTTCACACCTTTTGAGATTTTGAATATTAAAATAAAATAAATGCTTCACCAAATATTATTTTCAGCCACATGTAATGATTAAATCAACAACCATGGTAACCATAGACTTTGCAACATATAATAGTAATACATCAACAACTATAACGTAACAATATCAAAAGCATAACAACATTCTTCATGTATTTTACTTTGTCTTTGCCTTTGTCTTGCATCACAACAATATCTGATAAAAACCAACTCAATATATGCAACTACATTTCCATAACCAATGGATCAACACAAACGTAATTCAATTCACCCCTTCACACAACTGTGCATACACCCATTGTGCCATTATACTTTGTTGCTCCTTTGTTATGTTGTCGATGGTTCTAGAATCTCTAGCCTACCTTGCAGCCAAACACAACAAGCATACCAAGCATACCAAGATGCTTTGCAACCATAACAACCAAGCCATTAACTTAACCATATCTAACATAACTTGTTGCTCCTTTGCCAAAACAATATATGCAACGTCATCAACATGTAATGACAATATGAAAGCAAGTTGTTCACCTCCAAGGCATAACAATACTTGTGCATTTGTGCATACATTAACTATGCAATCAACTCGACAAGTCTTTCCATCAAGCATAACGATAATCAATAATATAGTAGTGAACAATTCAATAAGACAATAAGCATATGCAAGCAATTCAATAACAATCATTTTAAGTCCTTCACAACATAACATCAACATAAGAATAACTTAATGCATCACATTGCCTTGCCTTACACCTCTTTGTACATTCTCTATTCTACCTTGTTGCTCACAAGCATCACAACATCAAATGTGCATACATCAATGACATCAATGACATCAATGACCTATCTTGCTGCTTCTTTGTCATCACCTTTTGCATCACAACTTTGTATTGCATTTTCATTTGCATTGCCTTGCCTTGTACCTCTTCAACATTGATTTTTACTACATAATGCATTTCACATAACCATAATTCATCAAGCTATAACAAGCATCAACATGCATAACTCTGCAACAACATGACATATCAAGCATATACCTTGCAAACCTACTGAGTTGATTCAACAACATGACACATCAAGCATATACCTTGTTGTCAAACATCTCTGCAACATGCCTTGCTGCTCTTGTTGTTCATTTGCTATCAATAACAACAATGCCAACAAATGTAAAAATTATAATAATAAATGATGCAAGTGATTTATTCATTAAAGACTCGCATTGAATTTAATTAAAGTTATTTATCAATTTACCTTTAGTTTATTTTGAATTATTCAATTAATCAACCTTGACTATTGTGTTGAAAGTATGTGGTAGTTATGTTATACACTTTGCTAGAACTATGATTAATATTTATCATTTAAATGAAAAGAGCAAAAGAAATATAAGAAATTAGAATGCAAATGAACTTATTGAATTGGAAAGCATTGAAAATATTTAATCAACAACTTACGTGATAATAGAGCTAATTTAATCAACAACTTACATGATAATAGAACTATGGGAATAGTTGATATTCTCAAATTGATTGTTAAAGATGGAATCTTAGACAACACAAAGAAAAATTAGGTACAAGGGAATTTTATATGCTTTAAAAACATAACAAAGGTCAAGAACAATTTCTTTAAGAATGATTGTTTAGAGCTATGCCAAGTTTTAAGTTGGAAGTAATTAACTTTAATTTATTTAAGAGAAAATATAAAAGCTAAAAATAAAATGTAAGATGAATTATGAAATTTAAAGTTTTTAAAGGAAATAATTTCTAATATTATAAGGATTCATGATTATAAATGTTTTATGCAGAAAACAATATTGTTATTGAGTGTAATTTAGTTTAAAAAGTATGAAATATTTTGAATGAGATAATTAAATGATAACCAAATATATTTTATTCGAGATGATAGTTGTGGGAGGGGCGTTCTATGACCTAGTGGGACATGAGAAGCTCTATTTTCATGGAGTTTGGGGTTAGACTCAAATAACTTGTTTGAATCTTATACCTTTTATCAAGAATTCATCTTATCTTCTTTGTTGTCCATCCAAAATATTACCATTGTCAGAGATTCTAAGAGCACAAATTGTTATTTTTAGGTAGGATCTCCCCCCATGAATTCCCATATTAACTTGATCCTTCATTGTATCAGAGCTACACTTTGTCCCTTTGGCCAAGTATATTTCTATCACATCCTTTGAATCAATCATCAAGTAGAAAACCTTCATGCCAATTGGGCTCCACGAATGGAAGAGGGTGTCATAATTATTAGTGGGACTCATTCATCATTCCTTAGATTCCTCAGTAGACCACTGCCTTTAGTTTATGTGCATTAATGGCTTCGATGTGGTCACCCCTCATCACTCTTATGCAAGTTATTTCCTCTCTTTGCCACTTCTAGTCCTTTCATTGACTTGTTGTATCGCTTTTGTAATTCCCCCACACTCCTTCCTGGTTAATCGATGGATCTTCATTGTGATGGAGGATCCTTGTGACCAAGTGACTAACCATTACATTGTGAGACCCTACTTTGATGAGACACTCAATTATGGCCATCCTTTTCAGCCATTAACCTACAAATCCCCCACATCACTTTCGCTCTTTGCTTTCTTTCCCTCCACGCCACACTTGTGTTTCCCTTGTCATCATTTCTTCTATCTACTCCACACCCCCTGGTGGTGACTTCATTCTCTTCATGGCATGCAAAGCTTCCTCCTCCCATAGGCTAGCAAAAGGAATAATAGGTAGAATGTTGTAAATACCTTAGTCTTTAACATTGTAGTCTCTAGATTCGAATTAAGAGATTGGAACCCCAAGTGGAATTTCTTCGCAACACAATTATCCAACACAAGTGGTCCACTTAAAGGATGAACGATGAAATTAATTCCCTTCACTCATGATTAGAGAATTGTAGAGCATGCATTTGGGTGTTCAATAGAGGCAATCTACTCTGGCTCATTCTAAGACTACTTTGTCCCTTTTTAGTATCTCTTTTTGTTTTGAACAATTTGGTTTAGGGAGGAGAAAAGGATGGATGCAGGCCAATGACTTCCTCGACTTCTAGGTTACTCTAAGTATTTCGTCATCTTAATTTTATGAGTATATTACAAAGATTACTCTACAAGTTTGTTTTTTGAGTATATGTATTCTCATACAATAGTCAACAACATTGTTATCTTTGAGGCAAGCAATGGTTCTCTCCAGTTGTAATCACAAAAAATATGTACTTGTGTTGTGTCATCTTGACAAAGATTTTACTAATATAATTTCACTAGTTTCAATCCTCCCCTTCTCTCTATATAAACATTATAAAATCTTTAATTTAAGTTTTAATATAATGTTATCCCTTTTTTTATAATACCAGTAAAATTTCAATTATATTTAACTTTTTTTATAGTATAAGGAAAATATAACTTATATTTAATTGCTTATACAAAATGAGATTTTATCTTTTGTAAAGAAATATAATATGATAAATGTGATTATGTATTTAGTTTTTTTTTATATAATATAAAGATAATATAACTTATATATAATTGTTTATGCAAAATGAGATTTTATCTTTGGTAAGGAAATATAATAGGATAAATATGATTATGCCAATGGATATTTATAATTCAAAACAAAATAAATTATTGTGGTTGACATTTATTCAAATATTTTGTATATAAATTTTAAATATAAAAAATATTACTAATAATATAATATATTTGTTTTTACAAAGCAAATTTAAAGCCATCACAAATCTTAATAGAGAAATCGAAGTTTAATAAAAAATATGGTTATTTTTATAATCGATAAACCATTTTCTAATAATAATTATAACACCACTATTATATTCAACTATTAGTCATTATAATTCTTTGGTTTTGTTTTTAATAGTCAATTAATAATCATTATAATTTTTTTTCCTTTAATATTAAATTGATTAACATTTTATATTTGAATTTGATAAATAATATCTCTGGATAGAATGAAGCTAACAAAAAAATATTAGAACTTTTGACTTCTATGATTTGATTTATATAACTTTTCAGTAGTTTAGTTGAAGCCTATTATTCTGTACCAGTGTCCTATTCCTCTTTCCTGTCATATTCTCTTGGCTGAGGCATATTATTTTGGATCAGTGTCATCTTGGCCTCAATCATTGTAGCACTGAATCTTTGTTTAATAAAGCTAAAGCTCACGCCGGAAACTTTGGGTTGGAAGCATCAAAACTTTATTGGGATCACAATATTGAAACAAGTCAAATGTCCTTTCTATAAAGTTGGTGCATTTATTTTTTAAATAATCATATTGAAAGGCCAATGTTGTTGAATATAATGACAATCTTGAGGAATAAGAAGGAGATCTGGTATTGCGTGGTACACGATGTAGACCAAGACATTTTTATAAATATAAAAGATGAGATCTAGGACTTTAATGTTCTGAATATCTACAGAAATCACAGACAGATTCTGCATGATAATTAACTTTATAGATATCGTGCCACTCCACCTTCTCTTTGTATAATAATAATATACATTTCTGTCAACTCATGATTTTTTGTATTTTTTTCAATTATTCTGTTCATCCTCCACACCATGAAAAACAATTGGAGCGCATTAATAAGTTGGTGATGCGAAAGGCACATTTGGTTTTAAATTGCAAATTATAAACCTTGAGTCCATGCCAGTAGCTGTCAGATCAGCAAGGCTGATGATATTAACACCGAGATAATTGATTTGTCTGTATTCAGGATAGTGGAGAAAGTGGATACACACAGTAGACTGAATGCTGCCTCCACTTTTGGAGTCCATAGCCATGATCAACACTGTTTCCAATTGAGGGTTGAGACGTGGTGTGACAGTGATTGACACCATTCTCTTCCGAAGACTCTAAACCATATGATAGAGAATTCTGCATGAGCAACAGTACCAGGGCAAACTCTCCCTGTGCTTTTGTTTAGGATTTATATAACAACACTCAGAAGTTGGATTGAAGTGAGAGATTGCAGAAAATTAAATGAAAGTCTGGTTGGTTGACTCTCTGCAATTATGGATTGAAAATATTACACAACTGAGATCCATATTTAAAAGAGAATTAATCATGCCCAGCTCACTGAGAGAAATGAAGATTGGGAGGACTAGAGTTGCTTTAGCCGGTGTCATCCTGGTGGGATTTTTGGTGGTGCTAGCTGTCTTCTTGAGTAGCCCAGGTACATGATTGACTCTGCCTTTTAATCATGATCTCGAAAAGTAAAGAACGTTACTTTTTGAGCCATGAGAGATTGCAGAACTTTTCAATAATGGGATTTGCAACAGATATTTTGCAATACAGATTACTGCATACAGTTACATAGAATTGCAAGAGAATATCTAGATGTATACTAGCCTATACACATTGGAATAATCTGTTTTCAAAGGATTTCAATCTCTAATTCTGTTGTTTGAATTTAAAATATACATTTTCTTGCTTGCCAACTTGATGGTGTTTATCAAAACCTGGTTTAAATAGGTCTAGGATGTTGTTCATATTCAAGATATCCAACATTTGAGATGGATCACACCATCTCATTGAGACTATGGGGGTGCTTCGAACTTGTCCAGATGCAATAATTTTGATTTCCAGAGCCCTGTGTGTTTTATACTGATGGCTTGCTTGATGAATATCTCATTTTGAGCTTTATTTTTTGGGGTGTTGATGTGAACCAGGAGTTTCGTGCTCTAAGACTGGAATATTGCCAAACAAGAACCTTACAGAATCAAAGGTATTATAAGTATGTTTTTTATAAATTTATTCAGTTTTAAGAATATCAAAACAAATTATTGTAAACTTCAATAAATTCAAAATTAACATAGAGATATGTTATATTAATCTGAATTTAACTTTATCATCCATTTCCAGAATATTCTAAAATAAAAAATGGCTAGTGACATTTAAAACAAATCACTTTATTTTTTCAAAATATTCCTAAAATTAACAATTAAGATCCAATAAAATCAATAGTTCTTTTTTTTCATTTATTTAGAAAATAAAATCAATAGCTAATTTTGTTTATTCATTTAGAAGTGTTAATATCTGGTTGGAGAGTATAGGCAAATGTTAAGCACCATGCACTAATTTATTTAGAAGTGTTAACATTTTTCAAATTATCTAGATTAGAGAGTACAGATCAACGTTAAGCACTATGCACTAAGCCAATAATTGACTCAATGCCTTGGCATATTGTCTTTCAGACGAGAATAAAATAATATTCAATAAACAAAATGAAAAAACAGTAAAAACAATATTGTTTTGGTGCGAGGTATTTAATACTTAGCTTAGAATGCAATGAAGAAATGAAATTAACATAGAAACTCATTTTATCTTCCAATTATTGCAGAATGCTGCATACAGTAAATACTCGTATGCAGCGACGTCCCCACTGAATACAACCAAAGGCAGTAAGGAAAACCAAAATGCTATGGATGTGCAGAACGAAGTTACGTCGACATCAAACTCAACTTCGAAAGCAGGAGGTGCACCAGTGGATGATGCAGACTTTGAAACTGAAGATTATCGTTCATATGATCCCACACCTTCTCTGAAACAACCTCCACACAAACTCGTTCCAAGTCGTCGCTGAAGATTTAAGCAAAGGCGAAAGCGTAATTAAACAAATAGATTAATCATGCTTAATACAGTCCAAAGTATATTTATACATATGTATCATCACATCAGTACAAGTGCATCCTTAGTCTAGGGTTAGGGTTAAGCTTTGTGCTGCAGATTAGTTGTGCAGGAAAACAAAAGTGAATGTGTTACATGGGCATTTGTAACCGGGAAGGTTGAATAGAGATTATACTGTAAACTCTTAAATAAGGCAATATAGAGTATAGAATGAGTAGAAAGGCTCGTTGTTTTTAAAACTATGTTATATAGTTTTATTTCCTTGAGTTTAAGTGGATTGCTGATTTTTTGAATATTTTAGAATAAAATTGGTCGCGCGCATGTTTGTCCGATTTCTTAATCAATAATCTATATAAAGATACTTCTTTATTTTGGTCGATACTTCTTTATTTTGGTCTCTTCTGTGCAATGCAAAATTTTGTTTGACCAAATTTATCGAGTATTTTGGTCTCTTCTGTGCAATGCAAAATTTTGTTTGACCAAATTTATCTCGATATTAAGTATATAGGAAAATTTTGTTTTATTTAAGCTATAAAAAAAATTCAAAATATATTTATTTTTTAAAATGTTATTATAAATATATTTATTTTTTTAAATGTAATAATTGTTTCAATATATTGATTTTAAATATATAACTGATCTAATTTTTTTTTATTTTTTTTATTATTCATTATTTAAAATTTACCATTTATTTTATTTATTATTTAAATTTAAAAAAAAAAAACTTACTATATGATTATCAAAATCTTAAAAATAACGAAAATATAAATTTTTAAAATAATAAAAATATAAATAAAAAATTAATTTTAACTTTCTTAAAAATAACAAAAATATAAATTTTTAAAATAATAAAAACATAAATAAAAAATTAATTTTAACTTTCTTAAAATCACTAATAGTAAAAATTATAATAGGAATTATTACAAGTCATTATCCTTGAGAGTTAACACCCATTCCATTATGAAAGAAGGATGGTTAGTTCCTACTAAGGGTTAACAACCATGCCATTATACAACCATGCCATTATGTATAAGGGATGGTGAGCTCCCTACCATAATTCCCTATAATGAAGTTTATTTTTTTGATAGGCAAGAGTGAGTATATTCCATATTCATGAATTATTTTATTACGGAGATTTCTATACAGATTGTTTATCAAAGTTTATATATATATATATATTAATATTATTTATAATAAGTTATGATGAAGTAAATTATATTATTTTTGAATTTTAATTTATTTTTATTTTTCTAATTAAAAAAATGAATGTAAGTTTTTTTTTAAATAAAATAAATATAATTAAAAATATATTTTATTTTATTATCATTATAAATATAAGATATTTAGAATAATTAATTTTTATAGTTTAATTGTAAAGTATAACCTTGTTTATATATAATTTTTGAAAAATTTAAATATGTTTTTCTATATTTATATATGGTATTTCTAATAAATTTATTAGTATAAATTAATGTGTCCTATTGATTGAGATAACTTTCTAGTATAGAATTAGTCAAATGGAAAATGATATACACATGAATTGATTGAGCCAACCCCATTTGTCATGATTGTGTGTGTAACATTATCCTCCATTGTCACTCGAATTGATAGAATATCTACACAAGTCATGTTGTATACAAGGATGTCGTAGATCTTATTGCCAAATATAGAATAGTTCCTAACCACTTTTGTGGCTTGCAGTTTAGTTGTCATACATTCAAATATTTTGAGGAAGAGGATGATCACAAGAAATTAGCCAAATGCTAAGCAACATTGATGACAATTAAATGAATTAACCACTTGAATTACATATATATATATATATATATATATAGAGAGAGAGAGAGAGAGAGAGAGATTTTGTAAATTAGTTTCAATTGATTATTAGCAATGTTATTGTGTTTGAATAGTTTTATGCTATTAAATATTTGATCATTTTCCTAAAAATATTTAGATGAAAAATAATTCAATCACAAACCATAATATATAATTTATTAAACAATTTTTTATATAATATTAAATTTCAAATTAATCTTAATCAAATAAAAGAAAATAATAATAATCCAACATATTTTATTAACTTATTAGTCATCATTACCTTTATCCTATAAAGCATTTACACATTACAATAATTTAATAAATGTGGTCAATGTTTTCCAATAAACAAAGGTTATATTAATTTACAACCATGATCTAGAGATGGTAATGATCAAAGTTTTACTTAATTTTTATATTACTCATGTAAAAATTATGCAAATTTTCCCAAAACATAATAATATTTAAAAATGAAAATAAAGAAAACAAAAATATTTTTATATATTTAGAATGATATTTAAAAGTAAAATAAAAGAAATAAGAAATAAATTTATTATATTATATTTAAAGATGAAAATATTTTTATCTACTTAGAATGATATTTCACACTCAAGTCTCATGCATTCGGAAACTCCCATTCCATGAAGATTCAGAAAGCTACAAGTATGACCATTTTCTTACCTCCAAAAAATTACGATCATCATTGTCTTAAGGAGGTTAATGCAAAGGGACAGTATTTGATTCCTTCAGACTCGGGTTTCCTCTCATGTGGCAATTGGGAGAGCGAAGGGGGTTCAAGTTTTTTTTGAGGGATTCTATTTTGTTAGATTTGTAGTTCTCATCCATTCCTATGAGGTATGAAGTTCATATTAGTGTCAATATATCAGCATAATACTCTGTCCCTTCTCTGATGAGAATGGAGGGGAAGCCAAGAGGCTCAATCCTTTTCAACAATTTCGTTAAGGGGATAAAAGTGATGTCTATTTAGATCCCTGCACTTTCTTACCCCTCAATCCTTAGATCCTTGCAGATCTTATCAAAAGGATGGTGAAGAGGGAAGTATGATCTTTTCATATATTTTTAAAGAAGCTCAAAGGAAAAACCACCGTTCTCTGGACTAAAGGCATTGATCTAGTTAGAGATCTGAAACAAAGAATTCAGAAAATCCTTGGATTAGGAACTTCTTCTCAAAAAAAATTTATATGAGGAGAAAATATTACATGACTCTATGACAATGAAGCAATATGGCATTGTGTGAGAATCCACCATTATCTTAAATTTGAGGCCATGAGGTGGAGCTTAAAGTTTCAAAAACTGAGTGGAGAAACATCATATAAGGAGGCAATTCGATCCAAAATCCCCAGTGGCTCTTCCCAAGATGTAGCACAAAGGAAGTTTCACAACTCATCTACTCAATTCCAAGGGAAGTTTCACAACTCATCTACTCAAGTCCAAAAACTCTTGGGCCATTACATTGTTGAACGGATGGAACATGCTCTAGCTATGGAAGATAATATTCTAGAGGTTAACGATCTTTTCAATGTCCTCCAAGCTTGAGCTGTTATTTGTAGATTCAATGGATTTTGGCCCAAATTGGAGGATCTACATCAGTGGGTATTCTCCACCTAGACCCCCAATTGTGATATTCACTTATGCTCCAAGGTATTTTTTATTGTATAACTTGATAGAAAGAAGGATCTGAACTTCACCTTAAATGAGGGGCCATGGTTTTGGGGCAAAGTAGGTCTTTTTATAACCCCATGGCTTCCAAGTTTCAATGCCAACACAATGGTGGTATTCAAAATGTCAATTTGAGTGAGATTACGTAACCTCCCTCTTATTTTTTGTCACCGCCAAGTATTAGAAGGACTTGGATATACACTAGGGAAGTTCATAAAGATGGATTTGGAAAGACCTAAAAACGGAATTTTCACCTTTGCCAAAATTTGTGTAGAGGTAGACCTTAGTAAAGGCTTACCTTATCGCATTCACCTAATTCATAATAGTATTCAGTGATCTCGACAATTAGATTTTGAAAACACGACATTCATGTGTAGTATGTGTTTTCAAATAAGACATTTACAAAACACATCTCCACAGGAAAAAGAAGCTACAAAAAGGAAAAAGAAACAACTCCTAAAGCCAAAGTGATGGTAGGTCCTAGATCCACATCTATGAGAAGAAGAGGACGAAGAAATAATGGAGAATTATATAAACGTGAATGTTCAGAATCAATAAGTCATAAAAATGGACAAAGTGGTAGAGTAGGCAAGAACAATGGTCCAAAGCAAGAGAGGTATTGAATCAACAAAGACTATAGTTACAACACAACAGAAAGAGGAAATACCCACCAAACATGAGTCGGCGAGCATTAAAAAATACCATGCATCTGAGAGCTCAAACTCATACAAAGAAACCCCCCAAAAGCGAAAGACAATCATCTGTCAATTATAACTATCGCTCATAACCAAAAATCTTGATTAAAAAATTAAGGAAAAAAAGGGCAAAAAAAAATAAAATCTTTTATAATACTTAACCTCGAAATATGTATATTTTTTATAATTAATTTCTTTTATATATGCTTTCGCTGATAGACTAACCTAACCAAATACATTTTAACATTTACACAACACAATTTATTCTTTATTCTTAAGTTAAATAAAATTACGATTTCTACTTGAAAAATAAAAATTTATAAATACATGCATTTATTTTTTACCCTTACGCTTTCCCGTCAACATTATAAAAAAACATACTTTTATTTTTTTACCCTTACTAATATATTTTCTATGACCATTATAAAAAGAGCATATAGATTAAAGACAATGCGACCGGATAAAACAAACAAATAAATTTGTATTTTTTTAATTGTACTTTTATTTTTAATACAAAGCATTTACAGGACCCTTCTAATTAAACTAAATTGGCCTAATTTTAACAAAACCCATGCAAACATTCGCCCCACTTTGTAGCTAACATACAAAGTGATACATATTTATTTGATACCATTTACTTTTTGTTAAGGAGTAAAAAGCACGTGAAGAGTTGCCATCCGTCGAACTTTATTGTTGGACACTTTATGAAGGACAGATATATTTATGTAAAGTAATATTTATTTGGACTGACTTTGAAGCAAACTTTATAAAATATTATAATATTTCCATTTCCATTACACCCAGGTGGCTCGCATCTTTAAGGGAAGAACGTTAAACTATAAAGCGTAATATTTTGTATTTTTTAAAAGTTTGAGTGGGCAAGAAAAAACTAATGTTTAATGTGCATATTTTTCAATTATATATATATATATATATATATACTTTACTATGTTAAAGAATATAAAGTAAATTTGAGTCATATGTATATATGTATATATATTTGATTATTATTAGTCCATGTTTTATTAGGGACTATAACATTTAGTTTGTGGTTAAATTATGTTGAATTTGCATTATTTTATTGTGTATTTGTAATTTTAATCAAAGTTTCAGGAAATGTTGAATATTTTTATTTTTTGTAAATTCAAAAATAATTTTTTAATTTTCTGGAAATCTTATTTTTAATTTTCATTTAGTTGGTTGAGCAAGCTCTAAAGAGACATAATTCCCATGAAGGACATTTTATTTCTAGTACTTGTTAGTGTCTAACAAATAATTTAAAAATAAAAAGTTGATTTTCTCAGTGGCCATTCCATTGGTGAGTCATTCCATTGGTGAGTGCTCTGACATTGACACTGTTATGTCAGACACTGTTGTTGCTCTTCCCAATGTTGCAAGTCCCTTACGTGGGTGGGTGGGGAAGAAAGGGCATAACATTGATACATTGTGCAGAGTGTGGAGGTGCTTAGGACTCTGCATAATGGATTAACGTATTAGGTTTGTAGTGATTGAAATCATCTCCATTGTAGCATTTTGATCAACGTTTAATTATAATGTTTTCTATTCATTGTTCTGATTTTTACATTGCTTATAAATGTATATTTTCTAAAAATTATATCGCATTTGTAAAGAAAAGGTAAGTTGATTGCAATTTATTTTATTTTTTTACATTTCATTACGTATGTTTTATACAGTTGAGTTTTTGAAATACGAGAAGCTTACGTTTCTTCTGGTAGATGAACATTGTGAACTATATAATTGTTGGCACTATGAAAAGTGGGTTGGCTTTGTAATATAAAATAGTTGTAGATAAACACTGTGAACTATATAATTGTTGGCACTATGAAAAGTGGGTTGGCTTTGTAATATAAAATAGTTGTTAATTGCACCTCTGCAGTGTCATATTGCACAACCGAAAAGGAGGATTGTTTTATCTACACATAGGCAACAGTGAACACTAAAACACTTTTCCATTAAATCATTCAAAAAAATTATAAGCATGTATTTGCTTCTTTATCACAATCTTCAATAGAACATAAGAATAACTTGGGAACCTTCATTTGTTCAGTTGAATGTTCACATGAAGTTATGGCTTGTGGAAGATTTGTGTTACAGACAATTAAAATATTTTGTTTTATTAATATTTCCTCTCTAGTGTCTCCAAAAACCATGAAGGGGCCTACAATGAGTTGAGTTTCGTGGTTGGAAACTTTCTGATCTCCCTCCCCTTAAGTAGTAATTATTGCAGAGTGATGAACTACGAGTCAGAGAGGCAATATGAAAACGTAATTAGGAAGTGGCACACAACATAAAGTTATTTTACGATTGGAAAACACCAAGTTGTTTGTCTTATTTTTTCTCACAAGCTAAAGAAACAGGAGGTGATCTCCACATGAATCTGAAGAATCAGTTTTATCGCTACTCATTTTCTTATTATGTAAAGCTAATGCATTGATTGATCTTTGATATAGTTTGAAATGTTGGAAGTAATTCTTCCATGTCATGTGTTCCATGTGTATTACAAGTTGTCAGTGAGTATTCTGAGGTGTTATTCTAGATGTGGTTGTTTCCCATGTGTATGAGTTGTTGTTGTGTCATGTCCCAGTCATAGATCCACTTTCTTAGGATCTAGATTTGTCGAAGTCAGTAATTTGTATCATATATATATGTAACCTTTATGATCAATAAAAATATGAGAGTGATTTGTGTTGTGTGTAATTTTTCTCTCTCTTTCTATTTCTAATATGGTATCAGAGATGGTACTCAATTGACTCCCTCAAGGGAGGGCCAAGAATATTTGAGGGATCCTGAGTGTTATTATTTATGTACATATTAGTATAGAAGTGTGAGAGTTTATTTTTAGTGTGTAGATTTTTTTTTTTATCCTGTGTGTGTAGATCTGTTTGTTTGTTTGCAAATTCTTAAAGCATCTTTAGATCCTTTTGTTATCTTTCTATCTATAAAGTTTTGTTTGTACTTATCTGCCTGAAGCCTGCAAAGGAGTTAAATTCATGCTTGGATGCTTTTGTCAAAGTTGTGTGCACTATCATATTATAAATCTGGAAAATCATGCCCATGAACTATACATGCCGCTGCACAGATCTGAATTTGAGATCTGGGGCGGAGGATTTTCAGGTGGCTAATGATATATGTCAAAAGTGTTAAAATTAGAGGTAGATCTCAACTTTTGCTTCTACAGGGAAGAGATCTTTGTTGCAATCTTGTTCCGATCTCAAATTTTGGAGTTTTCATTTTAAACATATTGAGTCTGGTCATCTCCATATGGGAGTGTAAATTTTTTGGAATTGACCACTTTAACAAATGCTTTGTGAAGATAAGAAAACTCCAAGATAAACATTGAACCAGATGAACAACTTTTGACCTATGCTTGTCTTTTGTACTGTTCGTATGGTTTTCCTGCGGTAGATCTTTAATGATTCTGGTAGCATTGATCAAAGTTCCAGTAGAGCAAAGAGCAGGTTATGGTGTATGTTGACACCTAATCATAGGGATTGGGTGAACAACTGTAAATAGTGTAAATAAATAATAAGAGAAAATGGAGAGTCATCGGTAGATGAAACTCAACAGTCACTCCCTCATGTATATATCTATGAACAACCTAAATGAATAATATAATCTCATTTGAGGAGTTACCTCCTGGCCTAACATGGTATCAGATCCAGCGTTATTTTTGGTTCCTGCTATTGCAACTCCTTCTGCCTCTTTTCTGCATTTTTGCAGACTAACATATCCCTACGTTGAATTTGCAGTCTATTATTCCTTGGAGCGTGGTTCTGGACTGAGTACGCTCTGATTTTGGTAGAAGACCAAACGACCCTCCATTATATCAATATTTGGAGACTGCTGGTACGAATTATTTTATATACATTGAATGATTGTGTTGCTGAAAGTGTGGAAGTATGGTGCGGTTGCTACTTAGAGATGCTTCCTGGAGGTGTTACGTGAATGGTATTCCGAGTTCTTTATGATTATTGCAGTGGATGGTATTATTACTACGTTACTATGTTATTGGGACTATTTTAATAGAGGTTATCTTCGATGGTTTCTATTTCATTGACCACAAACCATCGAAATGTTATACAACACTTTCTGTTTTGGTATACTTTGCAGTACACTTCCTCCATATAACGACCCTCCTCCATATCAAAACGCTGCATACGCTCTATTACCCCACCTCCTCCCCATACCTGGTTTACTATTATGACTTTATATATAACTGTGTTTCCTTTTTAATATCGGTTTCATTATATAATGACATTCAATTTTTTCCATACCACCATACTGTTTTGTTTGGAACACAACGTTATTTTTAAACGCTATCCCACTATGGTTTTCGTATCCCTCTCACTAATATCTCCCCACAGTAAAGTCATTCTGCATCATTGTTGAGCTTCTAAGGTTCACACGGGATAGGATAGGGAATTCCTTCAGTACAGAGCACAATGACTTCAAATTGGCAGACATTATGGCCGAAATTAGGACTGGAAGCCTCAAACCTAATATTTTGGGTCCACTTGAAGTGCACCGAGGTGAGGGTAAGATCTTCTGGTGCGAGAATAATCGAAAGCTGTGGGTAGTAAAAGAAAAAAGCCGGTGATCACATCCTAGTATATTATACTAGCATAAATTCTTGCGTAAACTCCCTCTTATACATATTTATATCAGAATTGTATTTTTTTACAAAACTACCACTGGAAGTGCTATTTCTTACAACATATTGGCAGTAGAAGTATATTTCTTTTACATTACACATATTTTTTAAAATGCATTCATTGATACCTATTGTGGGAGTGGTTCTCACCGGCAAGGAGAACTATCCAGAATCGTCATAGAAAATCAAACACACTCTCATTTTTAATGATCTATGGAAAGGAGTGTGTATTGGAGATGGAGACAAAGAACCAGAATCACCTACCTCAGACAAGGAATTTGCCATTTGGGAAAATAAGAACAGCAAGGCTTATGCCTTGATTACAACATCAATAAATGAAGAGGTGAGTCACCATATTTCGCCATTTTCAAATGCTTTTGAAGCCTTACAAAAATTGAACTCTATGACTCACACTCTGCACTTGAAGTTGTTCAACTCATGATTAAATTGTTTAGCCTTGAATTACAAAATGATGATCCTCTTGCTCTTGCATCATAAGTAAAATCTATTATGCATGATATCAAAGTCACTAATGTTGAAGTGGACATTCCTCTGATAGTGTTACAGGGAAAAGTGTCTATGTAGAACTGCTAATCCCACTAAGGCTGGTAGCTACCTTAGAAAAAAACAAAGTAAAGCTACTTTCGTTTTCCTTTATGAAAGATAGATGAGAGAAGAATGATGGAGACCAACCTCTGTCTTGCGCTTGGTTCCTTACTCAATTCCTCTCTCTTCTGATAGTCCTTTGCTACTTGCTTTCTTGTATACCCAGCTTCACAGAGTACCTATAGAATCAAAGTAGCATAACACTATACAAGAACATGGATCTATTATCATAAACAATCTAGGATCAGATGTAAATTGACCATACAAATGCATAAAACATAAATCACACAAGAGTATGGAGGAAAACTTGAATAGCTTTATTGATAATCAAGAAAGAGCCAAGAGAGTTACAACCAATTGTTCTGACCCAACATCATCCTCTCAGTAAGTAAGCCCTTCTTCACCTCATGAAAAACTTAGATCACCCAACACTATGATGTTGCCTCAAGAAACTAACAGCAATTCCTTACAAGATGCAAAATTCCAGCCTCTGGATCTCTGGGATGAGGGATCCATATATAGATGTTTGTAAGGGAGATGAGTCAGCTTGTGATTTGATTAGTGTCTTCCCTCTGATAGTTCTTGCTTCCACTTGGAGATTGATGATCTCTTACTCATCCTTGGTCGAATTTAGAGAGGCAAGTGTCACAGGAGAAGTTTTTGGAAGATTCCATGCTTCTCCACTTCGCAGATTGACACTGCCATTTGTCTCTTCTCGCCCATCGCACCCCATAGAAGGGCTTTTTGAAATGCAACGCACCCACTGAGTGTATTTAGGTGAGATGCAACGCACTTTGCCTATGGAGCAGGTGAGATGATCCAGTTTTGACCAATTCTGAGTAGTTTTTGATGGAGAACTTCTGGGAGAAGCTGTAATCAGTTGACCTTGTTCCTTTAGGGGTTGGAACAACACTTTTAGGGACTTAGGAGCCCTTGGTTTATGGACATTTTATGCTTGGGGTTGCAGTGCCCAAAAATGTCTATAACAATTGCACCCTAAAGCATGAGGTTGTTAATATTTTTTGATGTCGGGTGAAATTCTTTATCATGAGGATTCAAAGTTATTTCAAGCTGGAAGGAGACCTGTAATAAGATACAATACAATACATTATCTTCATAATATTTTCATGATCTAGCTGAGGCGGGCATTCCCATGCTCAGCTTTATAAATTCATTTTCATGTACATAGGACAGACAATCGTCTCAGTGTAGACTGATGATTCTGGAGGAGCCATCATCCCATAGATTGGATGATTATCTGTGCAGCAATGATGTACATTTGATGTCTTTATTTTCCTGAATATATATCGCAGCCCGGATGGATGAAACTAGATCCGGGGTCTTCAATCTCGTTCGATCTTCACTCAAAGTACAAGTCGATCCATGTGAGAGATGTTCTGGAGTCAAACATGGAAAGACATCACCTGATTACCAGCCAATGATGTAAGCTGTTAACAGGCACGAGAGGAATCACCGATAATGATAATGATCCTCAAGGTACTACAGTACAATTCACGTGGTGTGAATAAGGGACTTGGCGTCGAACACTACGCAAAATCTTTCAGTCGAAGGCCATTGATGTAAACCTATCACTGGAAGTGAGAAACTTGCCATTGAGGCATGCAAGCTTCAAAGTACTGAAATGGGTGTTCCTAGATCGACTTCTTGGATAATGAGCTGATGTCGACAAGAAGCGATCCGTCATAGGAGGGCCTTAATGAATCCCACATCAATGACACGGAACGGAGCAAATGATTTTAATGGAGGTGAAAACGGTCTGGTGATATAAGGTTCAGGGTGGCGGTCATGAAAGAATGGAGCGTAACTGTATTGCAGTGGGTGAGACACAAGTGAATTCTCTGAGTGACTTATCTTGAACATACCGGCGACACTGACATGATGGATTGGTAACATTAACCCCAAATGTGGATGGTGTGATGTGACCATGGTGACGTGACCGGTGAATGAAACAACCCAACCCGACTTGGATGCGGAGTGAAAGTGTCATGTCCAAGAGCGACTTGCTACCAATAAAGTTTCTTCAAGTTTTCTTCCCAATTTTTCCCCAGTCATTGCTGACCAGTACCTCTTTATTTTTGTCAAGCTTGAGGAGGATAACATATGCTTGTTCTATAATTTTCCCTTCGGGCAAACCCATCGCTATGTTTTAACGAGCCTAGCGATAGTGAAACTCATTCTTATCTGCTATGGACAAGTTTGTCGCTATTAAGTTTTAACGAGTTTAATGACAAAGATAACTCGGTCCTTTTCAATTTTAGAGAGTCTGAAAAGGGACGTAAAGGAAACTCCAAAAATCCTTTTTCGTCATCTAATCCCTTAAGTCCGAAAAAGTATAAAACAATACAGAAGGGATGAATTTTAGATACTTTTAACGAGCCGAACAAAACAAGCGCTCGATCTTTTTGTGTAATAATCCCTCAGGTCCAAAAAGATTAAAATCTAAAGGAGGGATAGCACTTCCGGTCCCTTTAACGAGCTGGAGAGGCCAATGGCTCGACACTCTTTTCATATTTTACGAGTCAGTTGAAAAGAGCTTAAAGGAGACTCGTCTTTGAGGAATGAGTGATAAATTTGGGTAGCAGCTGATTCCAGGTAAGGTATGGAATTTTCCAATCACGTCAGTGTTACAAGGATGGCTAACATGATCACTCTTTGCAGTTGTTCCTCAAAAGGGGTAAACAATCAAATGGAGGTGAATGATCGGCCAATACAGAGTGGAGGTGATGATGAGAACACGACCAAGGCTTTAAAGGCTGAAGTACTACATTCACGACGGTTATTTACTGGAAATTGGTTCATTTTTTATTGAGCTTAAATGCTAGGGGAAACATTTGCTCATTGCTTATGTTTATTTTTTAACGAGCATGAAGTTCGCGTTAAAACTGCTCGATTAATCCAGTCGTATAATAAGGATGTCTCATATATAAAAATGACAATTTTTTAAAGTTTTGCCCCTCATCCTTTCTTTATGCAAGCTAGGAAACGACCAATCCTACGAGTTTAAAGGGTTAGAGGACCTACAAATTTAAAAAAATAAATGGTCGCTCTTCGCTTGCACGCCAAAAGGTTTGCATGCCCCCAGGTATAAAATAAAGTTTCAAGGTCACCTCTCAATCTACGGACAAAACATTTGTTTTATCAGGAAAGGTTTACCTCTTTCAAGTTACTAAAGATTGTTTTATCTGCACCGCAAACAAAACACTTCTTCGGTGATGCCTACCGAAATAGACAAAGGCGAGTGGCGCAGACGCCTCCACCCACATAACTTTGACAAGGGAATCTTATTCCAGTCCAACCCCCTTTTCCAATCACGGATGGGAGTGTCAGACTAGTCATATATCTCTCGCAGAAACCTATCCTATACCTGAAGTTTTCCTGCCGAAGCAGACCAGGGTGCATGCCCCCTGGGTTTCAGTCATGTCCCCCGAATCACTCGCACTCATCAGGTGGACGGACTGGGGATTGATGAGACATTCCTTGCGTGAAAAGACCATTCAGGGATGGTATATGACTATTTGCCATGTGTGAACCGGGAAATGAAAGCTGGTCTACGAGCTTGACCACTCTTCCTTCATGCGGAAAACACATTACTCTAAAGAGTGATGAGACAATGGCTCCCATGCAATATATATAGTCTCATCCAAGGAGTAGATTGTAATCCAGGGGTCCTTGGACTACCATTACGTTCATTTGAACGGTTTTCCCTCTCAATGTTATGGGCACATTGGGAAGGATCCCTAACGGTCGACTGGTTCCTTTGTCAAAGCCTGTTCGATTTCTCATCTGAGGTAAAAGTGATGGCGAACCAAGCGCTTTCCAAGCAATCGAGGAAAGGATACTCACAGAAGCCCCTTCATCTATGATGGTACCGGCCATAACCATTCTATATATTTGAGCAATGATTCAGAATGGTACACTAGCCAGTAAACGGGGTCTGCCTAGTTGATTCCAGTCGAAGGAGACAACTAGGTTGCTTGGAGGTGGGACCGAATAGACGGCCGGGTACGACTCTGACGAAATTCCTTCCTGCGGTAAAGGAATCAATAAATTGCCCCCGTGTTCATCGGAGTCTGTGTTTACAAAAAGAATTTGGACGGTGTCATCCTTGTTCTCTTTGGTGACTGTATCATCTGAAGATGAAACCTCTGAAGGCAAGACCGGGTCAACTTCCACCTCGACCTTTTGACTTTCGTCTGGTATGGGTTCAGATGGTTTATCTTCAATGATAGACACTTCGACCGACCACCTGGGCGGTTCAGCCGGATTCTCAACTAGTGATGGACTCAGCAAGAGTTTCTTATATCCAGGAGGAAGTCATAACGGTGAAACTGAACGATCGTCCAAAACTCTTTTAGCCTCGTCTAAGAAAGGACAATGGTGGATGGCGTGATCGCCTTCACACAGTTTACAGGGAAATTTGCACTTTCCTTTTTGTCCAGGGGCTTCACTTTCACTAGTCGACGGTGTGTTTTCAACATGATCATCAGAGGTTGACGACACCGGGTTGTGCAAACAAGGAGACCAGTCCCTTAGAATCCAAGGGATGCAAGGACAATCTCTATGATAGTGGTCTCCTTTGCAAATGACACATGGCGATTTAGGCCCGGTCGATGCAGTGTGTGGATTTTCGCTAGACGACGCTTGGTTGCCCCTTTTCGCCTTCGGCTCCTTCTTCTTCTTCTCTTTCTTCTTCTTTTCCTTCTTCTTCTCAAGTATTTGATTTTTGGCTTTACCAGCCTCATCAAGCGAAGAGGAAGGATGAGAGGAAGAATTGGACGCAGTAGAGGGTTGGGGGGTAACTCTGGAATTGTCTAGTTGCTGACTCGATTGTTCATGAATTGTGGTGTTCTGAACGACAAAGGTTGAGAAAAGCCATACGGGCAAGCCAATTGTCAATCCTGGAAGCGACAATGTGGCCATATGGGGTGCACCAACATCTCCCCAAGAGGAGAAGGGACTAGGATTTCCTCCAAGGGGAACTCCTTGGTTGGTGGACTCCATTTTCTCAACCTAAGACCAATGTAGGAAAGGTGATGATTATTCCATTTAAAATAAATTTTAGATGCTTTGACACAACTTGTTTTTTCAATTTTAAAGAGTCGAGAAAAAACAAAAGATGACTCTAGTCGCCTTCGATTTTTAATGAGCCTGAAGTGACAAGTGCTCAGATGGACCTTTTCCATTAAGGAGTCTGAAAAGGAATGAAAGGGATTGCTGTGGAAATCTAGGCAGAGGGATTACCAAACCAATCGCAAAACTGCAGAATACTTTTTACGGTACGGCAATCAATCTTCCCGAATGTTGTGTTCAGTGCATTGTGATCGATAGGGCGGCAAACACGGCTTCCTATGGATAAAGGATTAAGCCTATTGTGGTCTCCCAAAATATACTCGACGGTACGTGGGAGCACAAGTCTGTACTGGCACTTATTGTCTCAAAGTGGAGGAATCACCCAACCAATAGTGAGAACAATAGTTACCAGGCTTTACGACACCGGAATACGTCTCTAGACTAGACTTCTAGATGTTGTGCATTAGGTTCCAAAGCGTTGTTAGATTCATTAAATTTATTTTATAGTTGATCTTGCTTAAGAAATTTTCCTTTCAAGTTCACCGCGTGATGTAGATGTACAATTCCTAAAATGTAATCTAAGATGATAAACCATCGTTTTATCTTCTTTGTGCAATGAAAATCATAGCTACTAAGAAAAGAGAGACAGTATTCTTTCAACAAAGAGCAAAGAGCACACACTATATGCACCGCCCTAAATCAAACCAATCAAACAGTCTAAATGCAAATGCAAATGCATGTATTTGTTTTCAGCCTTCTTAATATGTGAATGATAAAAGAAAGCTAATGCGCAAATCTGAATTACTTTCAAAGCGACAATTACTAACAAGTTTCTTTTCAAAATCAAAAGGAAGACAATGACAACACTTTGCGATTTGGAAATGAAAACTTGCTTTTGACACTAGAAAAACTACTAATTTAGATCAAATACAATAGTAACAGGGTAATTGACTATCAAGAACAATCAGATTCTCTTCTATGACTGAAAACGACACTTGTGACACTTTCAAATCAAGAAACGACAATACAATTACGTTACTTCTTTACAAAGGAGAACTGAAAATGACTCAACAAATACACAAAAACATTTACAGTTCTTTGCACAATGGAGGCGGAATAACAGGAAGGAAAGGGGTTTCAAACAGAGGTGTACTAACTACAGGCAGCAAAACTCTTGAATAGATCTGAAAAGAGTGAACACAGAAACCAAAATTTAGGAACAATGCCTAGTCTGATTAGCGCACCTGTAACACAGTGAATTTGAAATGCAGCGCACCTACTACACTCAGGAAGTGCGTTGAATTTGAGATTCACAGAACAGACAGTGCGCTGGGCCAGGGACGAGACTTTGATTGGGTTCCGGGTCACAGTTTGCAGTTCAGTTCATGGATTTTGGCCGAGCAAGTGGTAATCAGTAAATCAATCGCAGGGGTAGATCTAAGGAGGTTACTAGAGCCACCACAAGGGTAATTAGAGAGTTTGTAAATCAGTTGTTTAATTCATAAACAAAACCCGGAGATTGACTGAAGCGGCATTTATCTACTTTGCATTTGCATAGCAAATGCAGTTTGAAGGCTACCTGGCTCAACTTTAGGCTCCGTCTATAAGTTTATAAAGTAAACAAATGTAGATAAACAAACAACCTAGTCGCTCCACAGTGGAGTCGCCATTTTGTTACAGGGAAAAGTGTCTATGCAGAACTGCTAATCCCACTAAGGCTGGTAGCTACCTTAGAAACAAACAAAGTAAAGCTACTTTTGTTTTCCTTTATGAAAGATAGATGAGAGAAGAATGATGGAGACCAACCTCTGTCTTGCGCTTGGTTCCTTACTCGATTCCTCTCTCTTCTGATAGTCCTTTGCTACTTGCTTTCTTGTATACCCAGCTTCACAGAGTACCTGTAGAATCAAAGCAGCATAACACTATACAAGAAAATGGATCTATTATCATAAACAATCTAGGATCAGATGTAAATTGACCATACAAATGCATAAAACATAAATCACACAAGAGTATGGAGGAAAACTTGAATAGCTTTATTGATAATCAAGAAAGAGCCAAGAGAGTTACAACCAGTTGTTCTAACCCAGCATCATCCTCTCAGCAAGTAAGCCCTTCTTCACCTCATGAAAAACTTAGATCACCCAACACTATGATGTTGCCTCAAGAAACTAACAGCAATTCCTTACAAGATGCAAAATTCCAGCCTCTGGATCTCTGGGATGAGGGATCCATATATAGATGTCTGTAAGGGAGATGAGTCAGCTTGTGATTTGATTAGTGTCTTCCCTCTGATAGTTCTTGCTTCCACTTGGAGATTTTTTATCTCTTACTCATCCTTGGTCGAATTTAGAGAGGCAAGTGTCACAGGAGAAGTTTCTGGAAGATTCCATGCTTCTCCACCTCGCGGATTGACACTGCCATTTGTCTCTTCTCGCCCATCGCACCCCATAGAAGAGCTTTTTGAAATGCAACACACCCACTGAGTGTATTTAGGTGAGATGCAACACACTTTGCCTATGGAGCAGGTGAAATGATCCAGTTTTGACCAATTTTGAGTAGTTTTTCATGGAGAACTTCTGGGAGAAGCTGTAATCAGTTGACCTTGTTCCTTTAGGGGTTGGAACAACACTTTTAGGGACTTAGGAGCCCATGGTTTATGGACATTTTATGCTTGGGGTTGCAGTGCCCAAAAATGTCTATAACAGATAGCTTTTGTCAAGGCACTTTATCCCACTTACTCAAATTATCTTAAGTCATTGCAAGCAAATGGAAACCTCAAAGAAATTACCTTTGACTCCCTTGTGAAAAAATTTGTTGAAAGAGAGAAAGATTTTGGGAAGAAGACAACTCCTTAGTCTTTTGAAGGGGATACGTGTCTTGCACATAGAGAGATGAATCTTACTCAAGATTCTTCCAAAGGAAGAGGTGGTCGAAGAGGAAGAGGAAGAAGAAATTTTAGAGGCACGGGGGCCAAACACTCTCAAGGAGAAAAGTCAGATTTGCATTACATATGTTGCAAAGGAGATGGATCACATGATGCATCCACATGCAAGTTGCCTTGGGACAGAATTGAGCAGGAAAGAAACCAACCCAAAGTTAAAACTAATGACAAAGAGAAAGGTAAAGCACCTGAATCCACTCATTATGTTGTGGAACACTATAATATTGGAGTAAATGAAGACTTATTTAATGCTTCACTTGCTTCTTGGAAAAATAATTGGTTTCTTGATTCCGGAGAAACTTGCCACATGACCTTTAGAATAGATTTTTTTGAAGAATTTACTGACAATGTTGATGGAGTAGTATACTTTGTCGACAAATCAAAACTCAAGTCATCAGGAATTGGCACAATCAGGCTTAAGTTTCCTGGTCTTCCAGACTTTCTTATGCATCATGTTTTATATCTCCCATAGCTGAGGAAAAACTTGTTGTCCTTGGTACACATCTGCCAACAATGACACTCCATTCACATGTTTGATGGCAAGGTTTAGGTGTGAAAAGCATCAGACCACTCACTTGTCATGACGGGGATAGAAGAAGAAAGGCTTCTCAAGTTGCAAGGTACCACTTCTCGTGCACAAAATTTCTCATACAATTCTCATTATGAAGAAGGTACATTTCCATCAAATTTTATTATGGCATGCTATATTTTGACACTTAAACTATGACAGCCTCCAATTGTTGAAGAAAAATGGTGTTACTGGTTTGCCTACAATTCCTAGGAAACTTAACCAATGTGATGCTTGTATTCCAGTAAAGCATAGAAAATAGTCTTTTCATGATTCACATTCCAGAGCACATAGAAAACTTGAACTCATTCATTTAGATTTATGTGGTCCAATGCCTATTCCTTCTGCAAATGGAAATAAATATATGATCACATTTATTGATGACTACACCAGAATGTGTTGGGTTTATTTATTGAAGAACAAATCTGATGCTTTTCAAACATTCAATAACTTTCATACATGGATTAAAAATGATGCACAATCTCATATTGGCTCTATTCGCACTGATAATGGAAAATAATACACTTCAAATGAATTTGAAAACTATCTTCACCAACATGGGATCAAACATCAAATAACTGTGCCTTATAATCCCCAACAGAATGGAGTAGCTGAAAGAATGAATAGGAAAATCTTAAATATGGTGTGCTCCATGATGTTTTTCAAGAATGTAAAATTGATGTTTTGGGCTGATGTAGCTCTATGTGATGTATATGTAAATAATAGATGTCCATCTAATGCTATTAGAAACAAGACTCCTTATGAAATATGGTATGGGCACATTCCTTCGATAAAGCATCTAAGGGTCTTTGGTTCCACATGTTATGACTTAATACCAAAGGTAGATAGAAACAAACTTGGTGCAAGGAGTCGTAAGTGTATCTTTGTGGGTTATTCAAACACCTCCAAAGCATACTGTCTCTATGGTGAAGTCAATAAAAAGTTTGTTGTATCTAGAGATGTAATATTTCTTGAATCATCCAAAGTTGACAATGTTGTTGAGCGGAAACTTGATTGCTTAGATTCACCAATGCAAAATCATTTCAACAATTTGATAATCAGATTCCACATCTTAAAGGGGGGATTCCTATACTAGATCAACCCGTGGAATCTTCTTCTGAAGAACTATCTCCCCGCATGAAACTCAAACAACGGATGATACATTGAGTGATGTGATTGACAGAATTGGGAGACTCAATCTTTATTTAGTCCCAACTTAATCAACTAAGCAGCCTGGACCATCTCAGAAATGTCCTCCAAAGTGGCTGACAAAGACACTTGAAAGTTTTCAACTTAATGAGGTTGGAAAGACAAGAACTAGAAATTCAACCTGGCAAAAGGGAGGTGATGTAGATGACTTTGATTCACCTGTTGATATGGATGTTTCTTATGATTGAGAATTGAATTTATCTACAGATTTTGAACTATCTTCCTTCAAAGGAGTTGCTTCTCATGATGAATGGAAAGAAGCAATGCAAAAGGAGTATGATTCCTTGATAAAGAATGGAACTTGGAAGCTGGTTGATCCTCCATTGGGAACCAAACCAATTGGCTACAAGTGGGTCTACAAAACAAGTATAAAGTTGATGGCTCACTTGACAAGCACAAAGCCAGGCTTGTGGAAAAAGGTTTTGCACAGAAGGAAGGGGTCGATTATGAGGATACTTTTTCCACCACAGCAAAATGGGCTACCATCCGGACACTCTTTGCCCTAGCAGCTAAGAACAGTTAGAAATTCCATCAAATGGATGTAAAAACTGCTTTCTTGAATGGAGATCTAAAAGATAATGTTTTTATGTCCCATCCTGAAGGATCTATTGTGAAAGGACATGAACATAAAGTATGCAAACTTGTGAAATCCTTGTATGGCCTCAAACAAGCACCGCGAGCCTGGTATGAAAAACTAACTAAGCATCTTCTGAAACTCAATTTCAAACATTATGATCTTGATGATGCAAACTTTGTTTGTCAAGAAATTTGGCAAAACAGTTGTATATCTTGTGGCATATGTAGATGATATTTTTATGAGAGGGAACAATGAGAGCTACATTGCATCCATAAAGAAGGAATTGAGTAAACATATTGAAATGACTTATTTGGGCTATGTTCATTACTATCTTGGTATTGAAGTAACTCAACATCTGAAGTCCATATTCCTTTCTCAAAAGAAGTACATTGGAGATGTGTTGAACAGGTTTGGCATGGTTGAATGAAATCCTCTGACTACTCCAATGGAACAAAACTTAAAGCTCACATCCATTGAAGGAAAAGAATTTGAGGATGCAACAAAGTATAGACAACTTGTAGGAAGTCTCAACTACTTGACTAGTACCAAAACAAACATTTCATTTGTTATTGGAATCCTCTCTAGGTTTATGAAAAAACCTTGTGAGGGACATTGGTCTACTGCAAAAAGAGTTCTAAAGTACTTGAAGGGAACTCAAGACTTTGGACTCAATTATACACATGTGGGAGACTTCATCTTGATTGGATACTCTGATTCAAACTTCGATGGAGACAAAGAAACTAGGGTATCTACTTTTGTTATGCTATGAGTCTTGAATCAGGAGCTGTCTCCTGGAGTTCACGCAAATAATCAGTTCCATAAGATTCCATAAAAGAGGCATAATATGTGGCAGTAGCTAAGGCAAAAAAAGAAATTGTGTGGCTCAAAAAAATTATGGAAGATTTGCAGGTAAAACATGTACATTCGACTCCACTCATGATTTATAATACCTCGGCGATAAAGTTGGCCAAGAACCCAAAGTTCCATGATTGAACGAATCACATCTCTACAAAATATCATCTCATTCGACATCATGTTGAGGCCAAAACAATCCATCTTCGCCATTGTTCCACTAATGAATAGATTGCAAACATCTTCACCAAAGCGCTTGGAAGAAAAAAGCTTGAAAGATTTAGAACGATGCTTGGACTCACCAACATCCTTTCAGATTAAGGGGGGAATGTTGACACCTAATCATAGGGATTGGGTGAACAACTGTAAATAGTGTAAATAAATAATAAGAGAAAATGGAGAGTCATCGGGAAATGAAACTCAACAGTCACTCCCTCATGTATATAACTATGAACATCCTAAATGAATAATATAATCTCATTTGAGGAGTTACCTCCTGGAATACCAGTGTATGAGAAATAATGAATAAATATCAAATATTTGAAGTCTTTTTAAGTGCTCAGATCTATTTGTTCGACAATATAACAAGTTTACAACTGTGGTAGGAAGTTGGAATGTTGGAATTTCTCATTTTAGATCTGAACTCATATTTATATATTTTATTTATTTTTTTTAATTTGTGTGTGTGTGTGTGTGTGTGTGTGTGTGTGTGTGTGTTGCAATATTATTATGTTTCAATTCTGGTTATAAAAAGGGTTCATGGTTCTTAAATTGGAAGCCCCGATGTCCAAAACATAAATTTTTGTGTGTTAGTAAGGTTAAGCTGTTTGATCAACTTTTTAACACATTCAACATCCAGAACCCCATCCTAGCAACTGATAGATTGTTGAAAGTAAAATATCTGAAAAATGCTTGTTGGCCCATAGGATGGTTCATTACTTGACAACTCTTATCGCGGAATCCTCGACAAGATGAGGTGTCAATATCATTGATCTTGCAATGTTCTTCAACGATCGTCAGCGGCAGTTATTTTTTACATGGAGGTCAAGTGACAACTCGAAGATGTGGTGGTGAAGAAAGAGCGATGTTTGCGAGATTCCAGAGTGGATGTGAGTGCTGATGAAGACTAGTCAGACATAGATTATCCTTGTTGTTGTAATATATGTTTTCAATGTTTTCCACGTAAGCATTAAGGGAGGGTGTTTAAAGTAATGCTTCAATGTCATGTGTTCCATGTGTATTACAAGTTTTCAGTGAGTATTCTGAGGTTTTATTCTAGATGTGGTTGTTTCACATGTGTATGTGTTGTTGTTGTGTCATGTCCCAATAATAGACCCACTTTCTTAGGATCTAGATTTGTCGAAGTCAGTAATTTGTATCCTATATATATATATATATATATATATATATATATATATATATATATATATATATATATATATATATATATATATATATAGATAGATAGATATGTAACCTTTGTGATCAATAAAAATATGAGAGTGATTTGTGTTGTGTGTAATTTTTCTCTCTTTCTATTTCTATTATGAAATATCTAATAACATAAGATATTAGTTTTGTAATTAATGAATAGTGCATAATAATATAAGATGTTGTGTTTTCACATGATTTTAAATTATACATCAACTATAAAGATATGGTTTTTTAATATGATTTTAAACTTATATATCATAAATATACAAACATAGTTAGAAAAGAATGAATGCTTAATTGTGCGGGAGTGTGGAGCTCCACACAATGAACTTAGTTCATTGTGCAAAGCTACACACTCCCACACAATGGATATGTCTAATTTCTAATTTGTTATTATGGAGAAATAGGTTAATTAAACATGTGATCTTAATTTTCCTGCCTCTAGTGCTAATTAATTAATTAAAGGTTGTGTAGAGTGTGGAGAAAACTCAATGAAATCTTTCCATGCAATGAAATATCTTGGCACAGTGAAATCTCTTTGCACAGTGAAAGCTCTATGCATAATTAATTATTGAGGAATTATGAATGAACATAATTAAGAGGAATTAAATTAACATAATTTTATGTGTGGAATGAGGAATTATGAATTATTATAATTATGGAGGATGTTCATTGTGCAGAGTGCGAAGGTTGTGTGGAGTTCGACACTCCCACAGAATGAGTTTCCTTCACACAATTAGTTTCTTCTCCATGCTTCCCAAAATTGCTTTTGTGTCATGTAGATGAATAAAAAACTCAGTTCACACATATTATCACTACAATAGCTATTATCATATCAATTTCCACAATTTAATATGATTTTAATGTTAGTATCATTAAAATCCTCATCATAAATAGGTATGTTTCTTATATTCTCAACAATTTATGAAGAAACATAAAAAATAATTTAAAAGAGTAAACACATTATGGTAAAAAATAACTTATTTCCAACAAATAGGGTTATGTGAATAATTTTTGAAAAACGTTGCATTCAACGAAAATCAATGTAGCTACAATGTCAAATTCGACTCTAAGCATGCCCTACATGACAAGGTGTTGGGCAAGGTGCTAGTGGTTCTTTAACTATTCGTGTAATTGCTCTTGCTTTCTCTTCTTTGTTATCCTTTTTGTTCACTTTTGAGTGCTCAGGCTCTTGATTGAGTTGCTTAATACTACATGTAACCATGTTGGGTTGCGTTAAGGTTGAGCTAAACACCAATTCTTATAATAGGTTAGTTTGTTGTGTTATGTTGGTAGTGTTGTATTATCAACCCAATCACTGCATTTCAACAAGCACAATTTACAAGGATGAATGTTCACGTAATTGACTTTCATCCAACATTTCAATGTATACATACTTGTTTGGCCACACAATAGCCCCAACCACCCTGTGTGTTGTAGGTAGCTCTAGGCTCTCTCTCGATATTTTTTGGTGTCGTGTGGGTGCTCTATACCTCAACATTTAGGCCCAAACACAACGTAACACTGCCATATCTCAAGATTCATAGCCTACATACACCATCAATGTATATAGACTAGTTTATTAAGGGTGGTCTATGTATTGAGACTACTTCACACATCACTGACCATGACTATTTTTTATTCATACTACGATGTTTACTTGGATAACCAATCAATGTTTGATTGGTCAATAGAGCCATGTGATTCATAAACGACTTATGAGACATATACTACTTCTACTCAGCCTCTGAATGGGCCTCCATAGCCTTATGAGTAGACGTACTAGTATTTTTATAATTTCGAGTCAATGGGCTAGGCTGGATACTTGTTAAACGCCTCTGTCAGATAACAATCAGAGATATAGGTGTTCCCATTGGTAAGGTCCAGAGGTGTGTCCCAGATAGGTAGGATTTTTCACCTTCGATAGAAACATAGTAGTATTTTACGTAGTAGTGTCATTCGTTGGCCAGTGTACCCTCCACTAGTTTCAAAGACATTGACACAGTTGTTAGTAATGCATCTGAAGTTTCATCTACATGTGCCACATTTTCCCCATCAAAATTTGATCTTGGCAGTGACCCATTTGACGCATCAGTTGGACTAATCGTTTCACCAACAATTGATGAACCATTTGACTACCCAGTTTCACCAGAGATTGATGTTTGCTCGAACGACTACCATTCGTGAGGTAAGACTCACAAATAGTAGATGTGTCTCTATTAGAGAATCATCTAGATCTAGGCTATGCCACTGATGACAATGAATCTACATAGGTCCATTCAGGATACCAACTCACAAAAATCAATGTTTTTAGATATGACACGATATAGAATCAACATTAGTAGGTACATCATTTCTAGCAGTTATCGTAAAGTATGGACACACCTTGTAACTTATTGAATCGAGAACAACACACTTGAGTCATTACTTATGTTTTCTTTGCATTAATATAGACACGTGGATAAACCCTTTGATGACACAGTTTGAGATCAATATATCCCTATCATGTACTACCTAATAGGTCGAGAGTGTGTACCAGTTTACCTACTAGTTGAACCAACAGTGGCTATAGAAATTCCCACTGTAGATCAACAGATTATGCAATATACTAAAGAAAAATACAAGATCTACTTCTACAACAAACTTGCAGAAGCTTAATCGAATATGAGCAAGATCAATTAGAACACATATAACTGAGAATGAGAAATCAATCACACATGAACACAGAAGAATAACTCGGGAAAATCCTCAGCCTAAAACTCCAATCTCTGTATTATCATACAAGTGGAAATATGTTCAAATTACAAAAAGAATCAACTCACAAGCTATCTTGCTCTCTCTGCAATCCAACTATTGCTCATAAATAGTCAAAGGCTTCTCACAAACCTTCTCCTCTGCCCTCCAAGCCTCTTATTTCCTTGTGCAGTTTTCCTTGGGGTCCAGTGCTGCCACCTGTGTGAATTGGCCTCTTCACACACTCACTAACCTCTGATCTAACTGTGCAATCCTGAAGGAGATAATTCCTTCTACATGGATGAGTTTCCTATATAGGAGAAATCCTCCAACTGATAGTACACTGTCCCATCATCTGATCTCAACTGGGTCTCTAACTGAACTGACATGCATGAGTTATTTATGAGAGAATATTCAGTTATCTGAAGTGCAACAGTTACATGCATGCATGCATTAACTAACTGAACTTGTTAGCTCTGCTATATAATATCAATGTTCTAAAGGTTGGTAGCAAACTTGGCCCCTATTCGTGCTCGAAGAAGGCCTTTAACGGTTGCCCTCCCCTTCTCCTTTACTTCTGTCGCCCTCCTGCCATATCCATTTCTCATGCTTTTTAGTTAAAATCATATAAAGCGCCCTCACTCTTAAAGCCCCGAGCGCTAAAACCTATACCCCATATAACTACGCGCCTTCGCAAACTCCCACTGCCGTGACCTCAACCGTTTCTCTCCGCCACCCCTGATCCAACGTTTCCCTGTCACATCCAACGAAATTCGCGTGATGTAAACCCACCGTCTGATTGTCTCCGACGCGATCGGGCGGCATCCGCTTTCCCCACAACCACAACGTAGCGGCGCGTTAACACGCGATAGAGGGTGGTTTTCGTCCTTTCCCTGCCGCCATGCGTCACCCCCTGAGTGGTATCACACGCCCTTGTACCTTTACCACCCAACCCCCAATGCTGGTGCAATCAATACCGCCTACCGCCAAAACCGATATTCCCGCTCGTTAACTCCCGCACGTCTCCTTTGCCCGATGACCGTTGGATCTGCCACCTGAGATCCAACGGCCCACGTTCATTCTGCCCCACTTTCCCGATAGTTCCCACCGAGTGATCCCCACCGTCTATCCGCTTGATTCGACGGCTGATTTCCCTCCTCCGTCCTGCTCATACATTCGCCATGCAGTCCACTCGCCCTGACCATTCCGTGCACCCAAAGGATGAAGGTGACTTGTTTACTAGTACCCGGTGCATTTGCTCTTCAACGATCACCTTCAACAGACAACATGGCTGAGAAAGAAAAGGACAGGGCCCAAGTAGGTGAAGGCATTGAATAGTTATGGAATTTCATTCTGCATGACACTCCACCCGCCCGAGAGGACAACAAAGTGTAGGAAAAGATCACATCCATCAACTACAGCAAGCAATCGCACCAAAAACTCCATCAGGCAGTTAAAGCGGTTGGTGGTCAATTATGACCCCTCCATACTTAGAATGGCCGAGCACCTTTGTATTCAAACTCTATATATACCTAGAAACAAGATGTAATCAGGGTTGATGGTTGTTGTTTTGATGTAAGGTTCAACTTCTGGAGACTGTAACTACTTTGATACTTGCAGCGTCTCGTCTTCATTTTCAGCTAATACAAGCTTCTTTTGTTGTTAATTGCTCACTTTCCATTTCTATTCTATTCTAGGTTGTGCTTGATATGCATCTTTCTTGAACTCTTGATGTTTAGCATTAGAGGAGTTGTCATCCTACCTCTGTGTTAAAATCTTGCATGTATCAGTGAATGTGTTATTCAGGTTTTTTTTCACCTAGTGACAGAGAGCTGTCATCCTGTCTGTACATTAGGGAATTAGATTTGCAGACCTCTTTACTGGTTGCAGCTGGCCATCACAAGGTCTTATGCATCTGTTGGTGTGGTCAGTATTCTCCATATTCACCCAATCTCTAAATTGTGATTAATTGGTTATCTAAAGCCTTGTAGTCTGGGGGTGTTCACGCATATCTAGAGTCAAGCAAAGTAGAAGTGGTTATCTGGCTTGAACAAGCATCATTCCTTCCATTCATCCATTTGCAACAATAAGTTGAATTTGTAATGTTCCCAAGCATCTCTGAGCTGCAACCTGGGAGAGTTTCTTGGGGTGATAACAAAACTCACAATTAATTCAACAAATTGTTTGAACTAACCTAACTCGACTTGACTCAGTTAACTGAGCCAACTAATTACAACTCATCCTTATCTCTTTAACTGATGGATAAATTCCTCAATCAATGGAGAAACTGTTGCATGTCCCCACATAGACTTCATGTTTGATTTTCTACAACTAATTAACTCAAGATGAATTAATTAATTATTTTACAAATATCTGCTAAGATCAAATTCGAATTTTACTTCTCAATTTTAGTTTAGGGACTAACTAAAATTAAGAATCCATCCCAAAATGCTATTTATAGCAATGACATTTTTAGCACTTCCATTTTTCATTGCTTGTTGCTATGTCCAACACTGGTACCCGAACTACTATTTATAACAATGTTATTTTAGCATTTCTTGTTGCCATTTTCAACAGTGGCAACTAACCAATACCAATAGTCGTTATGTCAGGTCAACAACCACCAATGTTTATCTCACTTGCTAGCATCAATGCCATTGCTACACCATACAATTTTGAAAGGTTCAGAATATCACTTTCAATAATCATTCACGTTGACTAGTCGAATAACATTACTACATTTGGGCGGAAATTCTAACAGTAGAATCCTACAGAATGGCTACAATTGGAAAAAGTGTCAGAAGTTAAATGAATATTTTTGTTGTTGCTAAAATTCTGACTACCATCGAATATCTGATGACAGTTATATACCGGTTGAATATTTGATTGTTCTCTTATACCATTGATTTTTTGACGGTTTCCTATAATCCCTCTTGTCATCAAATATCCGACCTACATTCTTTTATCGTCAGATATCTAACGTTGTATCCAATATGAAAATGTGTTCTCCAATTTCCTACAAATGGTAAATAATTGTTGCATAATGTTCAATTCCACCATTAACGACTTTTTGCATTGACAATGTCTACTATGAGACAGTTTTACGTTGATCAGTTTGACTAATTAAAATAAATATAGCATTAATATTATAATTAAATATAGTATTATTAATATATAATTAGTATATATATTCAAATTAATATCTATAATATAATAATATTAATATTAATATTATATTATATGGTTATAACATAAATTATATATATAAAGTTATTAAATATATTATTATAATTATATTAAATATAAATATGTGTGTGTGTGTGTGCCCTAACATCATATAACTTTGACATAGTTGTTGTATATATATATGTATATATATATATATATATATATATATATATATATATATATATATATACATATATTAATTAGTTGTAATTGTTTTGAAAGGTTGTAAGCTTATTTTGAAGTTAATTTTTGAACAAAATCATCATTGAAATTTTGGTGACAAAAAATGTTACATAACATTCCTCAAGGAGACTAAGGATACGTGGGATCGACATTGAGGGCTTCTAAGGATGGAAAATGTTATTGCCCTTGTAGAAAATGCAATGGCTTGAGGCCAAGGAGAATTCTAATAAAATCAGCTAAAAAACATTGTAGAGACTATGGACACGCTGAAGGCAGACATGAATATCATCCATTTGTAAGTTGTTTATTATATGTCTTTGTATTGTATATTTTTTTGTACATGTTTATATGTATATTGTATTTTAGATTGTATGTATTTGTATTGTAAATTTTATTATATTCTTTCTATTGTAAATATATTTGATAATATTCTTTTGGGAGTTGTTTGAATTATGTTGTCATCTTTATGTGGACTAGAATATTATTTGATTGTTTTCGTTAGGGTCGTTTAAGGGGTTAGGTCAAGTTAGGGGTTAATTAATTTATGGTCTTAGGGATAAGAGGTTATTTTTTAAGGGTTTAGGGCTTAGGGGTTAGTGGTTTAAGGGCTTAGGGGATTGGGGTTAAGGTATTACGGGGTTAATGTATATTGTTAGGGGATTAATTTGGATCTAAAGGATTTAGAGGTTAATCATGGATTTTATGGAGTATTGTTAATATTTTTTTAAAGCATTTATGCAAAATATGACATTAAGAAAGAATATGACATTACAATGATGAATACAAAATAATATCAATATGTTTTTTATTATGGTCGTGACTATATGTCTCAAAAAGTGTCTCACTTCCTACATGTCAGAAAAAGTAACATCTTTCTTAGATTTTCAACATACTCTTAAATATCTTGATAAATTTCACAAGAATCATCATTGATTTGTTGTCTTTGTTTGTTGGTCTCACCTAAGTTTCCTTCTCTTTGTCTTTGTCTTCCTTATATATTATATTTGTAAATTGTTGTTATATAGTCATTTCAATATTTTCTATATATACTAATATTTATTTATTGATTTTAATTGTATAGTATCATCCCCTAGGGCATTGCTCGACGAGGAAGAGGTGATTGTAGCACAAGTGCATGTTCAATAACATGGCACTATTAATATTGGGGATCAAGCTAATGATCCTATGGAAGAAGATAATGGTGTTGATAACATAGTTCAAGAAGATGGGACAAAAAGATTGATACATTTAATAATGTTGGAATGGATGATGATGACAACCAGTATGATGGTCGTTCTTTTGATTTCCATGTACTTGAGATGGAAACTAAACCTCTTTATGAAGGCTAAAAAACATCTCTTCTCTCTACTCTATCGTTGCTAGTAAACTTAAAGATGGTGAATGGTTTTTCAAACACGTGTGACACAAATCCTAAGGTATGTAATATATTTTGTGACATTTATGACTATATACGTGATAAAGCAATTATTTTCTCTATTGTTTTTAATGTCAGTACGTTGATCTGCATCATTTCATTAATTTGTAACATTTGGATGCAATATGTATGATTAATATTGTTTAGTATATTAACTAATACTATTTTTTTTTATGTTGTAGATTATTAGGTGAATTTATGTTACCACCATCAAATGTTTTACCTCGTACATACCGATATTTATATGTCATTATGAAAGATATTAGAATGGAGTATCGAGCTATTCATGCATGCCCTAATTATGATATTCTCTATTATAAAGAACATGCATTGAAAAACAAATGCCCAAAATGTGATGGAGTAGATATCAAACCGATAAATTAAGAAAAAAGGTAACTCGCAAGGTTCTTTGTTATATTCCCATAATTCCATGTTTGTGACAATTATTCAGGTGCAAAAGCGTAGCAAAACTTATGTATTACCATGCAAGAAATAGAAGTGAAGATGGTGTTCTTCGTATGTGTGCAGATGGATCTGCATTTAGAAATATAAAGGAAAAGTGGCTAGAGTTTAAAAGAGAACCTCGTAATCTTAGGCTTTCATTAGAATATGACAGTGTCAATCCATTTGGAGAGGCCATATCTACTTACTTGGTGTTGCATGTTTTTGTTATCAACAATAATGTTCCTATGTGGAAGTCAATAAAGAGGGAGCACATAATGTTGACAGTAATTGTTCGAGGTATTAATTTGTTTAGAATTATTTTTTTTAAGCAAAATAACATCTTATTTGCCTTGTTTGTTTCATAATTATGTCCTATATTTTTTTGTTAATTTACTCATATATGTTCAATTATGTCTTACACAAAAAATTATTTACACATTTATGTAGTAATTATGTATTGTATATTCAATCAATTAGGTAAGTATCAGGTCAAATATATGAATATATATTTCAATCCTCTTATCGATGAGTTAATAGAGTTATGGAACAGTGTCACTATGTATGATATCTCTAGACTAGTAGTTTCACAAAGGGAATTTGAATTCAATGCAATGCTTGTATGGACAATTCATGATGCCCCAAGAATAAGACATTTATGTGGTATGTTATAACATTACCCCGCACTTTAATAATGTTTAATTTTATGAAGTTCATTTCAAGTATGTTTTTCAAATAGTTCGACCTTCATTGTACATACTTAAAATAATTGATATAAAATTATTCCATCTCTTGCAGGTATTCAAACAAAGGGTAATTTTTCTTGTCCAATTTGTGGTCCTAAGATTAAATCACGTAGTTCAAGAATCTTAGGAAAGGAATTGTTTGATGAGTATAGGCACTACCTTTCTGAGAACCATAGGTACAAAGTACTAAAAAACATATTTTCAATGGGAAATAAGAGACCGGAGTAAGACCACGGAGAATGACACATCGTACATGGAAGTTGCAATATAATAGAGTCTGTCAAGGTATGGATCACATTGTCTATGTCTTAATATGCATTATATGTTTGGATTATTTTATATTTTTATGGGATTTTCTTCAGTGTACTAATTGATAGGCTATATTGTTCTTATAATATCTTTATCTATGATTCACGTTGTAGGTCATGAAGACATTAATAACAGGGCTCTTCTATGAGGAATTAAAAATTATCCCAAGTAATTCAATAGACTCCCCTACTATGAGCACCTAGAAATTGTTCATTTGTTTGATACAATGCACATTGGGAATAATGTAACAAAGAACTTATGGTGAATCTTAGATGGAAGGAGAGATAAAGAAGAAAAATCCAAGATTTTTAATGACATTAAGGAGGCCAAGCATGTATTTCAAAGTGTGATTCATTCAAATATCGATGGAGATGACCAAAATATAAGCACCCTTCCATTGTTATTAACAGAGAAACAAAGCAAACATGTTAAAGAGGTTATTGAAAAAAATAAATTTTCCACTGGATTTTCTTCAAACATAAAGAATATCCTAACAAATAAAGGTGAATTAGGTGGAATAAAAACTCATTATTGGCATACATTCATTAAGGTAATTATTTTTGTGTATATATATTTTATACATTGGTGAAACATATTGTTAATTAGTGTTTTTTTTCTATTAATTTGGGAAAAAATAATGATCGATCATTATTTTTGTTACAGTATGTTCTACCTTTATCTCTCCTAGAAAACTTTGACAATAATGTCAAACAAGTTATATATGATCTTGGAAAATACATGAGGTAAGTGGAGATTTATGTGTAAAGTGTAATTTGTTCAATAAGTTGTTGTGTCACATATTTTTCACTGCATGTGTTTTTCTTGTCATCATGTACTATATTATTCTTTTTTGTTGAAACTTGTGATTTGCTTGCTTCATTTGTAGATGGTTTTCATCTAAATAAATTGATAAAGAAGATATAAAGTATTGGAGGAAACAAATTCCTCATCTAATGTGTGAAATGAAAAAGTATCTATCTCCGACATTTTTCAATGCACAAGAACACTACCTCATACACCAAGTCAAGGAGATTGAAAAGTGTGGACCTATACACACAAGATCAATGTGGATGGTTGAGAGGCACTTGAAATCACTGAAGGCTTTGGTCAGACAAAGAGCACATCCTAAGGTGGTAGAGGGATATATGGTATATCAAACCATGGATTATGTTCATCAATATAGTGATGAAATAGGAAAAAGTATTAATGCATTAGATCACGTTTGGGATGTCAACTCTGTGGAAGATTTTGAAGGGGAGCACCTATTGGGGAAAGGTGAGCAAAGTGAGATGTAAGTAGCTAGTGGATATTTATAGCAAATTTGACTTATTTGTTTTTATGTATATCATACTTATTTATTTTTTAGTCTTCTTGCATAATCCATTATTATGAAGGTATAACATGGTAACTAATATAATATATACATGAATTGTTTTATTTTAATACAACCAATTGAGAATGGGATGCAATACATTTATACATTTCGAACAATAAAGTTTGGATGAAGGTATGGATTGAACTATGCAAACAACGTAATAATGGTAGGTTATCATGGTATGGTGTGTCTTCATTGGTCAAAGAAGCTCAACATAGTGGATAATTCTAAACTAGATGATACAAATGATGATGTGGATGAGGAAGAATATTAATGATATCAAAACTTTGAAAAGTACAAGGTGTGTATTTATATGTTTTCACTTAGTTTTCTCTCTTTCGTTCACCTTAAATTTTTATTTTCCTAGTTTTTATGTTTGAATGTTACTGCATTTCTTTCAAATATATTATAGTAGATAGATTAAGTATGGGGAATTAAGAGTGATGTGGGTGGGGGGTGGAGGGGCCATATGAGTTTCCACCTCAATTGGCATTGTGACGTAGGAAATATATTATTCTTGAAACAGAGAGAAGCTCCTTTACATTTATACCATAATTTCCAATTTTCACTTTAATGGTTTGTTAAGCAGATGTATCGGATGAGTTGAGTGATGGCTGAACCAGGCGACACGACAGCCAGGTAGACATAAAAAGTAAGGTCAACTAATGAATTCCCATGAATTGCTTTCCCACCAAGGTGTATCATAATGATTTTTATAAATTTGACTAAATTAATGTTTAGGTGTTAAAAGTTGGTTTATAATTGATTGATTATGCATCATGGATGTACTTACATTTGTTTTCATTGATGAGCTAATGATTTGTGTTGACTGATTTTCACATCAGGGTGAACACCTGTGCCCTAAACGCACCCGTATGAAGGTGGAGTTCCTAGGCGCCCCTGGGGATGTCATGAGATGGGCATGCCAGGACATTTGCCTAGTAGGGGTGGTCGTGCGACGAGTTGGTGGGTTGACCCAACTTGGAAAGGAGCGGCTGGATAAAAGAAGTAAGGTTAGTCCATGGCTACCCATGAACATATTTCCCACCTCGGTTGGCATTATGAAGTAGGGAATATATTATTCTTGAAACAGAGAGAAGCTCCTTTACATTTATACCATAATTTCCAATTTTCACTTTAATGGTTCGTTAAGCAGATGTATCGGACAAGTTGGGTGATGGTTGAACCAAGCAACACGACGGCCGGGTAGACATGAAAAGTAAGGTCAACCAATGAATTCCCATTAATTTATTTCCCACCAGGGTGTATCATAATGATTTTTATAAATTTGACTAAATTAACGTTTAGGTGTTAAAAGTTGGTTTACAATTGATTGATTATGCATCATGAATGTACTTACAAATGATAATATTTTGTTTTCATTGATGAGCTAATGATTTGTGTTGACTGATTTGCACATCAGGGTGAACACTTGCGCCCTAAACGCACCCATATGAAGGAGAAGTGCCCAGGCGACCCTAGGGATGTCGCGAGCTAGGCATGCCAGGACATCTACCTAGTAGGGGTGCTCATGCAATGAGTTGGTGGGTTGACCCGACTTGGAAAGGGACGGCTGGATAAAATAAGTAAGGTCAATCCATGGCTACCCATGAACATATTTTCCAGCAAGGGGTCTCGTAATATTTTTTGGAAAATTGACTAAAGTAATGTTTGGGTGTTTAAAGTCAGTTTATAATTGATTAATTATGAAACATGGTACTAACAAATTATAATATTTTGTTGTCATTGATGAGTGAATAAAGGGGGGGCATCGCATGCTGGGCACACAGGGGCATCCGATGCCTATGGGGCGTTGGGTGTTGGGCACGCCAGGGCACTTGACGCCCATGGGGGCATCGCATGCTGGGCACGCCAAAGCGCCCGTCTAACAGGGGTGCCCGTGCGATGAGTTGGTCGGTCAACCCGACTTGGCAAGGGGAACCCACATAAAAGAAGTAATGGTGGCCCATGACTACCCATGAACAAAATTCCCACAACGGGGTCTCATAATGATTTTTAGAAAATTAAGTAAACTAATGTCTAGGTGTTAAAAGTCGATTTATAATTGAATATTGATCATGCATTATGGAAATAACAAATGATAATATTTTGTTTTCATTGATGAGCTAATGATTTGTGTTCACTAATTTTCATAGTAAGGAAAATGCTCGCGCCTTGGGCCCACCCATATGAAGGCATGGTGCCTAAGCACCCATGGGGGCGTCACATGCTGGGCACACCAGGGCGCTCGATGCCCATGGGAGCATCTCGTGCTGGGCACGCCAAGATGCTCGATGCCCATGGGGGCATCATGTTCTAGGCATGAAATGGTGCTCAACACCCATGGGGGCATCGCGTGCTGGGCATGACAAGGCCCCTACCCGGTAGTGTCACCTGTGCAATGAGTTGATGGTTCGGGTTGACTTGGCAAGGGGCACTTTCATAAAAGAAGTAGTTGGGGCCCATGACTGCCCATGAACAGAGTTCCCAAAAGGGGGTCTCATAATGATTTTTATAAAATTAAGTAAATTAATGTTTAGGTATTAAAAGTCGGTTTATAATTGATTATTGATCATGTGGCATGGAAATAAAAAAAGATAATATTTTGTTTTCATTGATGAGCTAATGATTTGTGTTCACTAATTTTCACAGTAGGGTGAATGTTTGTGCCTTGTTTGCGTCAGCACGAAGGGAGGACACCCAGGCGCCCATGGGGGTGTCATGTGCTAGGCACGCCAGGGCGCTTAGCACCCATGGGTGTGTTTCATTCTAGGCACGCCAAGGCACCCTATTCCCATAGGGGAGTCACATTCTAGGCACACCAAGGCTCCTGATGCCCATGGGGGCATCGCGTGCTAGGCATGCTAGGGCACCCACCAGGTAGGGGCGATCGTGCAATGAGATGGTGGGTCGACCTGACTTGGGAAGGGATGCATGCACAAAAGAAGTAATGTCAGCCCATGAATGACCATGAAAAGAGTTCCCACAAAGGGGTCTCATAGTGATTTTTATAAAATTAAGTAAATTAATGTTTAGGTGTTAAAATTTGGTTTATAATTGAATATTGATCATGCAGCATGGAAATAAAAAATGATAATATTTTGTTTTCATTGATGAGCTAATGATTTGTGTTCACTGATTTAAACAGCAGGGCAAACGCCCACACACTAAGCGCACCTACACAAAGGCAGTGCACTCAGGTGCCCATGGGGGTGTCATGTTTTGGGCATGCTAGGGCGCCAGCTCGACAGGGGTGCTCATGTGACGAGTTGGTGGGTTGGCCCGACTTAGAAAGGGGAACCCACATAAAGGAAGTAATTTCAACCCATGACTGCCCATGAATAGAGTTCCCACAAGGGAGTCTCATAATGATTTTTAGAAAATTAAGTAAATTAATGATCCAGACTTATGCATAATGAAATAGAATACAGAGAGAGAAACTTGCAGAAGGGGAGAATAAAATCAGGTAACCTTCTGCCCTCTTGGTCTAGTTTTATTTATGCATTTAAATACCAATTCTACCCTCTAGGTTATAAGCAAAAGGAACTTATGGAATGGAAATATCTGAGGTAAGGTAAAGGCCAAAATGTGAAAATATTCAGTGAAGAATTTCAAAAACAAGCACCGAATCTGGGCATCCCATTAGATGCACCCGAGACTGTAACTAAGTATGTAGGTGCGCTACATAGTTACATCAGACACTCATTATTACTGTTTGAGCCTACTACAATTGATGCGGCCAATGTAAATGTTATTCATCTTGAAAACCAAGGCAAGAATGACCGATATGATCAAGCCAAGAAGACACCATTCAAACCTCAGCATGGAAAATTCCAAAAGAAAGGAAAATGGAAGGATAAGAAGACCGTCACAGCCAAGAAAGGGGACGGAGAAACACCTTCTTGCACTCATTGCAAGAAAGATGGTCATGAAAAGGACCATTGTTGGAAGCTGCATCCAGTGTTGAGACTGAAGATATTCGGAGGAAAGGGGAAGTGGAAGATAGTGGCAACAACCCAGGACATTGGATCATATTCTGGCAATGAGACATTGATCACAACCATGGGTGAAAGAGGTACTCTTTCTATTAATGATAGTCCTGATTTGGTTGCAAGCACTAGTTATTGAATGAGCCTGTAAGTAATGAGAGGAAGAGAATTGAGTTATTCCACATTAGAGTTGTCATAAAACATAAAAAGTTGGAAACTCTGTTTGATTTAAGCTCCCAAGCAAACTTAATCTCAAATTCCTTAGTGAAAATGTTAGGCCTTGAAACTAAGCCTCATCCGAGTCCATACCCACTTGGTTGGGTAAGCGGAAAAGCCAAATTGTAGGTCACCAAGTAGTGTAGGGACAGATTTGTCATTGCTTCTAAATTAGTTGATGAGGTAGAGTTAGATGTAGTTCCTTTGGACATTTGTGGAATTATCTTGGGAAGCCCATATCTATATGAAAAAAAGGCGTTTTTCTTTTAGCATGAAAACAAATACCACCTCACAAAGGATGGGGTAGAGTATATAGTCAAAGCTCATCATACAAAAGTTAGTGCTAGCCTTGTCAGTGCAGGAAAGATTAAACTACTGGTCAATTCCAGTAAAGGGTGCATGCTCATGGTAGTGAGAGCGAAAGAGGCTGAGATAGGTGATGCTTTCAAAGGTTGTGATCCTGATCATAAGAAAAATTGTTTGAAATTATTTCTAATTGTGATGGATTGTTTCAGGAACTGAGAGGGCTTCCCCCAAAATGGGAAATCCAACATGACATCCATTTACAATAGGATTCTCCTTTTCCAAATGTTTGCGTGTATAGGATGCCTTCTATCGAGATGGAGAAGATCAAGAAACATGTGCAAGAACTATTAAATCAGGGAGTCATTAGACCGAGTTCTTCTCATTGTGGGTCATTGATCGTGTTGGTGCCCAAGAAAGATGACACATAGTGAATGTGCGTAGATTATAGGGCGTTGAACAAGATCACACTAAAGAATCGATACCCTCTCCCTCACTTTGATGAATTGTTAGATCAGTTTAAAAATGATGTTTATTTTACAAAGTTGGATTTTCCTAGTGGTTATCACTAGGTTATAATTACAAAGCAGTACGTTTGGAAGAATGCGCTCAAAACCAAACATGGGTTGTTTGAATGGATGGTGATGCCATTCGGACTGTACAATGCTCCAACTATGTTTATGAGGGTAATGAATGATTTATTTAGGCATTTTATTGATCATTTTGTTCTTGTATATTTGGACGATATTCTTGTGTACAGTAGGACATGGGATGAACATGTGTGTCATATAAAGAAAGTGCTTGATGTTCTGAAAAATGAAAAATTGTATTTGAAATTGTCAAAGTGTGAGTTTTGGAAGACTTCTCTAATTTATTTAGGCCACATTGTCAGTAATGGACAATTAAGGATAGATCCCTCTAAAGTATAGGCGATTATGAATTGGCGTGAGCCCACAAATGTTACATAGGTCCGAAGTTTTCTGGGCACGATATAATATTGGATAAGGTTCATTGCAAACTTCTCTGTTATTGCAACCCCCTTGCACGCCTTGACTAGTGTGAAGTAGGCCTTTCAGTGGGGAGAAAAACAATAGAAATCCTTCAACACACTGAAAGAGAATATCAACACAGCACCAATGCTAGCCTTAACAGACCTTCAACAACCCTTTGAAACTGAAACTGATTTCAGGGGATATGCCATGGGCGTTGTATTTATGTAGCAAATAAATCCTGTATGTTATCATTTAGAGACTTTATCCTAGGACGTTGTGAATTATCCCACGTATGATAGGGAGTTATACGCCTTGGTCTAGAGTGTAAAGAAGTGGAAACACTATCTGATCAGCAAGGAGACCATCATCCATACATATCATCAACCCTTGCGGTATCTTCAGTCACAGACCAAGCTTCAGCAAGCCCATCACTTCAGATGGATAGGATTCCTCCAATAGTTTCATTTAGTAATAAGATACAATAAGGACACCAGTAACAAAGTAGCAGATATGCTTTCTCACCCTCCTATTTCTGCATCTGTAGTTTTGCAAAATGTTTCTTTATCATTAGAAAGTTATGCAGAATAGTATGCTAACGATAGTGATTTTAAATAGATATATGAAAAACTGACTCGTGGATCACAAGTGGACAATTATTACTTGCAAGGAAATCTATTGCACCACCTTGAAAAATTATGCATACCCAGTGATGAAAGGGTTCATGTAATCTGAGAGGCTCATACCTCTTTGGTGTCTGGTCATTTTGGAATTAAGAAAACTTTATGTCATTTGTAGAGGTTTTGTTTTTGGCCTCGTATAAAAAGAAATGTGACTCGCTTTATAAATGGTTGTGCGTTGTGTTCTGTTTCAAAACCCTCTAATAGAAAACTTGGGCTCTACACACCAATCCATATTCTAAGTCGATCATGGGAAATTGTTTCCATGGACTTTGTAGGAGGTTTTCCTATGTCTAGGAAAGGCCACAACTATTTGTATGTCGTTGTGGATAGGTTTAGTAAAATGTGTATTATAATGCCTTGTAAAAAGCAGGTCACTGTAGAGCAGTAGAGCAGACTACTTATCTTTTCTTTCAGCATGTTTGGGTCCATTTTGGGTTTCCCACATCTATTGTGTCATATTGATACTCTCACTTTCTTGGGGAGTTTTGGACCATCTTGTGGAGAATAATGGACACTAATCTGAAAAGAAGTACGACATGTCATCCATAGACCGATGGGAAAACAGAGGTTTTCAACCATACCATGGTACACTCGTTGCAAGGCTATTGTGGAAAACATCCCAAGTTGTGGGATGAAAAAATTCTTTATGTGCAGCATGCATACAATCAAGCAGCACATTCATCTACATAGAGCTCACCATTTGAGACATGTTTTGGCTATCTACATAGATATCCCTTAGACATGGTCTTTGGGAAAGAGGAGGATAGAAATGGATGAGATGGTAGGGACAAAGCACAAAATTTCATTCAGCAGATATAGGTGATTCATCAGGCAGTATAGAAGTAGTTGGAGAAGATTCAATCTCGGTATAAAGCTCAACATGATAAGCACCGAGTTGACCATTAGTTTCAAGTTGTGGACAAGGTATGGCTCCACATTAGCAAGGATAGAATGAAGGGAGAAGGGAAGAATTTGAGACCAATCAGATATGGTCCCTTCACCATATTGGCAAAGATTGGAGACAATGCTTTTCATCTTGACTTGCCTACTTATATGCAAATTTACTCCATAGTAAATGTTGAAAACCTGAAGCTTTATGAACCTCCACTGATTATGGATATCGAGGAGGTTGCACAGATTCCTACAGTTGATGATTTTGCACCAGAGTATTTAGATAAGTTTCCCGAGATATCATACTTGACCAAAAAACTAGAACTTCATGATGAACAGATGTGGAGTATATCTATGTTGGATTCAAAGGAATACATCCAAGAAAATCTCGATGGATGGAGAACAAAAAAGTGACGGAGAAATTTCCTCACTTTCAAATTGACTGAAAAGTTTTTTGGCGGTCCAAAAGCTCTTAGTGGGGAGGATTGATCCAAGTGGATCTTCAGAAAAGTACCAGTGGCATGTTAAAAGGATCAAAACTCAAAGTGGTAGAATCTAAATAAACTTAGCATCATATTGAATTGCACGTCATCCTGATTCCAACAGTGCAAATGAGACTCCAATCTAAGTCAAGATGAAGAAGTTAGAGTAAGTCAAGGTTCACGTTTGACTTATCTAGGTGGCAGAAGGAGATGACATGGAAAGGGTCCTAGTGAATGGGGAAGCACCAAGTGGCAGGCTACATTGGGTCCCTCATATCGTATATCGGGGAAAAATAGAGGTCGCAGGTTAAGAATCGGCCCCTAGCAGTGCTGATTTGCGATTGTGATATGACATATCACAAATCGGAGGTGGACGAGTATTACAGAATTGGCCCTAGTGCAGATAGGTTGCGATGCGATCTAATCTCAATCACATATCACAAGTGGATAAGAATTGGCCCCCGGCGAAGCCCAATTGCGATGCGATTTATGACATATCACAATCCAAGAAAATGGTTGGTGTTTGTGATACGGTTTCAGCAGTAATCGTCGATTACGATAGACTATCGAGATGCAATATTTTATTATGTTGTATTTTATAGCCCGTCGAGTCCGCTGATACCGTAGTGTATGGGTCGTTGTGCCGATGGTTCAAGTGTCAATTGCAATTTGCAATGGGGACTGACGTACGTGATATGTTATATGTTGTGTCCTATAAGTCCAGCGGGTCCGTGTATTGCAGAAGTGCCTGTTGTATTGCCTTTGGACTATCCGCCAATAGTTGAAAGCGTTGATAGACATGCCACCAAGTTTTATGCGCAGTTAATGGGTTTTGCTATGTTTAAACGAGACTTCACCATTATTATAAGGTCGTTTCCATATATCCTTCCGGCCCAATTCCACCTACCTAACTTGGTTATTATGTTAAAACTTCTCGGTTTTTTAGGGATACCGCCATGCTTATATATATATAGTTGTTGTGTCGAAAAAGGAAGGAAGAGTCAGCTGAATAGTTCAGAAGCACACGCATGTAGCAAACCTTGATCCTGGCAGTAGGCTGAACCTCGCCTTGAGCGGCAGGAAGGTTCCGAGAGGTTGCAAAAGGCCCGATTATCTAAATTGGGAGTTTGGATAGGAATTTTTGCACTATTTTTCACCAGGAGTTTAGTGGTACTGTCTGTTTCTGGGCTCTCCATTCTCTGCTCATTTTCAGCTTTGAGGTATAAGGGTTGTAATTACTTGTTTCTTGTACTTTTATCTCTTATATGCCACTAATTGAATGAAGGCCTCCCCACTATTGAGCACGGCCCGAAGATGTAGTCCAAATTGGACGAACTCCGTAATCAAATCATTGTGTCATGGTTTTTGTGTTATTCTGTTTATTTCAACATTGTTCATGTGATTTTCAGTTCCATAGTTAATTAGCTCTGTTATATGTAATTCTGATGCATTTCTAAGTAAAATATATTGGATCACAGGCTGATTAGCCTACTCTGGCAGGAGTTAGTAGGAGGAGGTGGCATCAACAGACCATCGGACAAGGAATTACATGGAGACAGTTCTCTCTCGTTGCTATATTGGACACTATAGCTACTGAGGTAGACACAATAGTGTCATCCCCATTGACATGTGAGGATTCAGACCGCTCAGGTTTTCTAAGGAAGATGGGGAGATGTAGCCCACATCATGGAGGGATTACTAGCAGAGTGGTGGATGCATTGGCACATGCAAGATGGCATATGAAATAGGGTGGTACGATAGTAGGTAGTGGTACCCAGGGGTGCTCAAGGATATGCCGCAGATTCTAGTATTATGAAGAGGGATGTGATCTGATGCATACATACCCAATTTTAGAACCTAGCATCCAATGTTGTATAGAGGTATGCAGTGATGGGAAGTGGCTTGCAGAGGAGCATGGAGATGCATGGTTACTTGATGTAGGATGTTGGTTTGCATTGAGAGACTCACATCGCATCGAGTACAAGTGGGGAGAGCTAGATATAGTGACAAAGGCAGGCTATGAGACAGTACAGTATGGTACAACAGTAGCACGAGGTATCCAGTGGTGTACAACGATAGGCTGCAGGGTACAGTGCCGTGTCGAGGACTACAGGGATACTCGGTGGGATGCAGGGGCATATGGTGCTACACAATGAGGTCTTGGAGAGTTTCCTCCGATGAGACTTATGGATGGAGACACCGGGCATACCTTTGGGTGTACTTCACCCAGGATCGATGGGAATGTAGATGAGAAATACTCGATGGTATCCTTGGGGACTCACATGCGTGTACCTCTTATACGTCACTTATAGGCACATACGATTTGGTTGTTTTCCTTTGACACTCTGGGCACGAGAAGCTGTGGATAGGGAGCTCACCTGAGATATTTGGATGACACTCAATGCACTAGGAGAGAGACCTCTCAGTGGCAGCATTGGGTTGGTGCACGAGTTGACAACCATAGGTTGGTGGATGATGTGATCATCTGTAGGGGTGGCATATCATTCATCAGTGAGCCTACACTTGGGGAGCATGTCAGGAGGGAGACATGTGTCACTCTTTCTACAGGGCATGTCACGACCATGAATGAGCAAAGGATACTGTGTACGATTGAGGCAACTTTCTAGTATGTGTTCGACCTCCAGACATTGTATTGGCACATCATTGAGAGGGAGGATGGTAGACTCAGTGGTGATGGTTGGCAGGAGCGGGATGGGTCTGTGTATATTGAGTTGATTGTGAGTATTAAATACCCATCTATTGGCTACCTTCAGGGGGTAGTTATTTGGCACATGTGGCTTCCAATAGTCATTGGTACTATGCAGTGGCAGGAACAGGGAAGTTTAGCATGCATCAGATTAGTTCATGATATATGGGGCCTATATGTCGGTTTCATGTAGGGATTAGGGACAAGGAACAGACAGATTCTAGCAGTTGTTAGAGCTATGCCGCAATAGGTCTAGCTATGGGATCCAGGGATTGAGTTGATTGATAGGACACTCCATTCTATGATGAGTAGGTTCATGGGAGAGAGTGATCTATTTCACCTTGGGTGTGACACATGGGAGATTTTTGAAACCTCCATTGTATGGCGAGGTAGATTTATCCTTTTGTTGCTCAAGATTGAGATTGGCAGTGGGTGGGTAGACATTTACATCATGGAGATGCCTGGGCAACATAAGCTTGGCCTTCACAAATATCCCACCATCAGGTTTTGGGAGGGGAGGATACAGTCTGAGCATGATGGGAGGTTTGTCATAGTCAGAGTGGCACAACGTCAGCATGGTGGCACCCTTCTTAGACTAGCATGGGATCTGGGTACAATAGGATTTGGCGGTTCATCTACCATCATGAGTGAGATGCTTTCTACAGGGGGAGATCATTCAGATATTCCATTGGAATCTGGTGATTCGCTGTTGACATGGGGATGGTCACTAGTATGGCAGGATGTTCAACGAGGAGTGGTTCAGTGGCACATTTGGGACCCTGGCATTGGCTAGGCCAACGTTTGGAGTAGCAGGATATTACTTGAGTACAAGCAATTTTTGGCGAGGAGAACTGTAATGTTCCCAAATTTTGTGGGTGAAAATTTCACTGAGGAGTTTTGCCAATTTTTGGTGATAAAAGAAGAAAATATTATTTTGTGGGAGAAAAATGGAAATTATTATTTTAATGAAGAATGGAGGAAAATTAATATTTTATTAGTGGAAGGTGGGGACCACCAAGGGAGAGGAATAGAAATTATAAATAGAGCTTGGAGGCCTCCATTTGGTATCTTTGACATTTGCAAACAAACACTCATATGTACGCTTTGTCATTTGGTAAGCCTACCGGTTGTTTAGCCACGAGTCTCTCAAGCAGGAGATTCAACCTCTACTTCGGGGGACCATCCTTGTCTGCCCTAGGGAGGTTATTCTACAGGAGTTTTTAGGAGTTTCAGTGAAGAAACACACATCAATAACCAACATAGAGAGGGGAGTGCATATTTCTGGGTAGTCAGGAATCACACAAAGGGAGTTAGAGACCAGCAGGGATCCCATTGCTTGTTGGGAGGTCAGGGAGCTGAGGTAGAAGCATTTGGTAGGAATTTTCACTGGAGATTTCAGCTAGCTAAGTCAGCATACCAGAAATTCACATTTCTAAGTAGAGGGACAACGCAAAGGCCACTCAACAAAATTTCGTGGTGTTTGGGAGCAGCTGATCTAGGCCAAGAGTTCATCTAGGAAGTTAGGAGTTGGATAGCATGGGTGAACCCAACATTTTGGAGGAGTTTGCAGAGGGATTTGCAGGCAGTTTCCAACAAGTCGAATTTGGCAGCCATAATTGGGGTGAGGCTCCAAGGGGGTCGAAAAATGGAATTCAAAACCATCCAAATTCCCTTCTGGGTTTTTCTGGGTTTTGACCAAGGAGTCTAGGGATGAAATCATATAAATTCATGGGCATTTTTAGTGCACTTTCCAGCCATTCGAAATTTAGCAAGGTAGTAGTCTTCTAGGCAGCACAGTGCAGATTGGTGCAACAACTGGGAAACCTTCAGCTCAACCATTTTCCTACCTAGGTTTGGTCCTAATTGTCCATTGAGACAAGCCCAGGTGCGCCATTCCACTATCTATTGTATTTGGCTTGCAGAAATATAATAAAATGGATCAGAAGTTCTTCATTTGCAGTTTTTCTGTGGGTGCTTGATGAATATTTCGTTTTTGTATTTTGTTGCGTAGAATATTTGCTATTGTCACTTGTATTTCCTATTTAAGATCATTACAAAATAACAAATGATAATATTTTGTTTTCATTGATGAGCTAATGATTTGTGTTCACTGATTTGTACAGCAGGGTGAACTCTCACGCCTGCACGAAGGTGGGTGCCTGGGCACCCATGGGGGTGTTGTGTGCTAGGCATGCTAGATTTCCTGTGTGACAATTTTTTGGCTCAGCCTGAATTAGCATGGGGCTCCCACAAAAAAGAAGTAATCTAGGCCCATGACTTCCCATGACTTGAGAATGGGGCCAATATTGAAATTTTTTTAGTTTATGCTCGTATGAATTGAAATTCAACATGGTTATGGTGGATGCATGCATTGACGATATGGGAGGGTTTTAAGACCCAAAAACTACTCACAGAAAGAATTTGAAAATCAAACAAAAAAATTATAACATATGTAAATGTCAAGGAGATGAAATTATTTATCACTATTTATCAGTTGCAGAATTATTGGTGCTAATTGTCCTTCCTTCTCGTATGGCAAGTCATGAGGCTAGTTAGTCCTCATCTGATATTGGCAATCTTGCTTTGATAGGAAAATCTCTAAGGAAGGCTATGAGCTATAACCTACAATCTCTTTCGATCTCCTAAAGTCCAATAAAAATATCTAGTAACAAGGTTCCTCAATCCAGTCCCGCTAGCTTGGGATTAATATATGAATATAGAACATGTCTATAATGTCTTTTGTTCAAGTCAACCTAGATCCTCTCCTAAGAGTCTTCTTCTAACTGGTACATAAAACTATATCTATGCACTTGCCCCTTCAATATATCCATAAGATGCCTTTTAAACATGCCTTAAGATGGACTACTATTTCCCTGTGATGATAATGATATCTTCTTTCACAAGCTTGATACTTCTTATAATATTTTCTACAGTAAAAGCTTCCAACATGCTAAGTCAAGAAGATCTAATCAAGGTGATATACTGATCCTCTTCTTGAGTTTAGGTGAGAGTTTTGTAGTTGCTCAACACTTACATATAATTTCTCCTTTTGCTACCTTTAACTATAGGTTTATTCCCTTGAGATATCTGGATAATTCTATTACAATTTTGTCGCTTTATGTCTTTCAATAGTCCCAAAAGGATGTGAAATTTATCTTCCTCCAAAGTGTCACAACTCGATGGAGTGAGAAGTTTCTATTTATCAAGACTTATATAATCTCAAAAAATTTGAAGATAATTATGGTCCTTTACGGTGACTGATCTTTGGATTAGACCTTCCAAATGAGCCTATAATTCCTCTATACAGTTTGGTCCTAGTCCTTCTTAAAATTAGTTTCCTTGCTTCCTATTAGGACTACCTCTAGTCCACAAAAGATGAGTTTAACTAGTAACTTGATCACCTTCACAGAATTGCATAGAACCTTATGATTTTTGGATCTTTGAAATGTGTTACAAGACCTTTGAATTTGAGCATAGGTCTTCGATATTTCTCCTAGTATTCTCAACCTCGTGATGATTCAAACTCTCCATGTATGTATTTCTTATAAGTTGTATTGAGCTCCTTACTGAATTTGAAGATGAAAAATCTCATGTTCCTATTGCAGTAATCAAGCCAACTAGTCTTCTCAATGACATGTCTATGTCTCACTAGTTCAATTTCATTTCTGAGCTGAGGAGCTTGTAAATGAAAATTTGTGATCTTGATCTTAGAAAAACATGCCTTTCTTCTCCAATATTGCATATGTTTTTCCAAAGACAATAATAACAAAAGGTCATTATTGTGAAATGATTGTTGGTCTGGTATCCTCTAACTTGGTTCCTTTGACATCCTTTAGCATCCTCTGCTTTGGCATCTTCTAACTGCTCATAGGTCTGACACTGTAATGCATTTCACATGTAAGAGGTCTGGAATTGTAGCTTCTATTGAATGTAAAAGGTTTGGCCTTTGAAATCACTCTATCTCATGTCTAAGCCAACAAAAACACCCGGGGATTGCACCAGCCTGGGCCACACCAACCCTTAACATGATTGGATTTTTTCCCACATAGTTTCGAACCGGTGACCTTCACATCATGGAGTGAATTAATAGTACACCCCATCACCATCTATTCTACGCCTCGTGGGAAACCAACCTTGTGGTTGAATTGGAAGTTCTCATCCAAGGGAATTTCAAAGGAGTTTTAGGATGATTGGGAAATGCATTATAGGGCTCAATTGAAAGATATGTTTGAGGGCTACTATGTTGATCTTTGCAAGTCAATGTAGAGGTTGATAGATCAAACCACAAGACAACACATGAAGATTATCATGTTATGATTCATGGATGCTTATGGTTAACTAATTCCTTCTATTGAGTATTGAATGTCATGAATTGACATTATGTGTTTCAAGATGCTCTTCTACTCACCAAAAGATGGATTGAATGTGTATTAATGATAGTGATTTGAGACATCCTATAACAACTGATAAAATGACCAATTAAAGTCTACCTCTACTAATTCAAATTACATGATTTTTTTTTTAATGTAACCATTAGTGTAAATTGATTATTAATTAATAAAATTAATCATTATTTCTATCACATAGTTGTTGATTTTATTTTTTTGAAATTAACAATTACATTATGAATTATATTATTAAATCAAACACATATTATAATTATTATTATATTATTAAATCAAAACCATATTATATTAATTATTAAATTATTATTAATTCCTAGCTTATGTATATGTTTTTGGCATGTCATTGCATAAGTGTTTTGTATAGACTGGGAGTTTCCTCAGTGGCTTTGCTCCCTTATACATTTTTTGCATGTCATTGTATATGGTTTTCACATGGACTGTGAGTTTTCTTGGTGGATCTACTACCTTATACATTATTTTCTCCCAGATTATATACTGTGAGTTTTTTCAGTGGCTACGCTCCCTTATACATTAGATTCTTGTAGCAGACCCGAGTTTTTCTCAGTGGCTCTGCTCCCCACATTTGATTCCTGCAAAAAACCTTAGGGTTTCTTGATGGCTCCGCTCCCTACATTCAATTCTTGCAGCAGATCTGAGGGTTTCTTGGTAGCTCCTCTCCCTGCTTTTGATTCGACATTCCCTTGAGTGTTTCTCAATGGCTCCTCCCTACATTCAATTCTTGCAGACCTAAGGGTTTCTTAGTCGCTTATCCCTACATTCCATTCAGTGTTCTCTTGAGTTTTTCTTGACGACTCCTCCATACAATCGATTCTTGCAGACCAACTTGGGAAATTCTTGATGGCTCCTCCCTACATTTGGTTCAACATTCCCTTCCCTGTGTGGACTCCTTCAAGGATCCATAGTAGTTAGTGGATTTAGGCATCAAGGTTAAGAAATGGTAAGTCCACTTTCCTTCTTGAACACCTGCAATTATAGAGTTTTCAAAAAAATGTCACAATCCTAAGGCTAGGCACAATTGATACCATTTATGCCTTAAACCAATACTTATTTTCTCAATGTATGCATTAATAAGAGTTTAGTAGCATGGTTATCAGTTAATTAATTTTTTCATTCCTTCTTGAGTCATTTCTTTAGTCATGGGCTTCGACTTATTCATCCGTCTGTGAATATCTTATTTACTCATGGGCATCCAGAGGTGGTGAACAGAGCAACCCGTCGATGGTAACATGATACCAATAAATTCATATGTGATACCCAGAAGATGATATGTGGTTTATGTATTCAGGCTTCTGTGATCCATAATGAATTAAGCAAAGTCTTTCGGTAGAAATCACATAAGAGAAATTTTTGGCCGACGCATTTCAAACCAACAAGTGTGGTTCATCATCAGGACCAGATGAAGAGGCAGATCATGGCAAAGGCTTAAATAGATGGCAATATAGAGACATAATTTCAAGTAACGATTATATTTTAACAATAATATTTAAATTATAATATTAATTTATTAATATATTATTAAATTAAAATCATAATTTAAATATTATTGTTCAAATATAGTCGTTACTTGAAATTATGTGTCTACGTTGCTCTCTATTTAAGCCCTTTCCATGGTCTACCTCTTCATCTGGTCCTGATGATGAACCACACTTATTGGTTCGAAACGCGTCGGCCAAAAATTTCTCTTATGTGATTTCTATCGAAAGACTTTGCTTAAATGATATGTGGTATCTGGAAGAATTAATAAGGCAAGTTAGCGTAAAGAGTCAATATACTAGTGTTGTATCCCTACCCTAGGCTACTTTGGGTTGTAATTTTGAGTGGTTTGGTTTTTTTTTCTTTGCATCATCACATATTCATTTTTCAAGTTCAACCAATATCTTATCTTTGTGAAGACCATGGCTATTGCAAACATTGATATTGTTCTCTTCCAAAATTTAATGATTTTGAATGCAATTTTGTGGTTCTGGACTTGAGAATAGGGATATGTATAGTGCCCAAAAATATGATCCAATTAGAAATGAGTTTGATCTTGAGAGGATGCCTTTCTTGATTGTTCTATCTCTTGAAAATAGGCTTAAGAAACCTCTGCTTACTTTTGAATATGGTTGTTCTTTATTACAATGATAAGGTCTTGGATTTATGTTCAGAACTTGGATTTTAACTTTCTCTAGAAATCGGCAGAGGAGAAAGTCCTTCTTTGCTAACCCTGATACCTCTTGTGACCTTGAATATTTCCCTTATATAGAGGACCTTAGCTTTGATCCCATGTTGAGAAAACTAGGGAAAACATAGATTTTATATGTTTTCTCTTATTACATTGACAATTCTCTGATATTAGATCAATCCATTATCATTATTATTATGATGTGTTTATCATCAATACAATTCCAATAAAGAAAATCACAGTGCAAACAAGAACACCAAAAATAGGCTCCATGCTAGGGAAAAACCCCTCCATAAGGAAAAACCAATAAACTTCTCTTCTTTTAGAAATTCAAGGAAGACTTACAAGACCTTTGATCAAGACAACTCACCAAGTGATAGGCCAACCACCCAAACAAAAATGATTCTTTCTTTAACTCGGTCTGCTGCTCTTATTTGGCTCGAAATATGAATAGAGATAGCTTCCTTCCCAAGTATGTGAGCTTTCCAAACAAAAAATTAATGCCAAAGTCAAATAAATGAACTTTTCTTCTTTTCCTTGCTATCCTTCTCTTCTTTCTTGCTCTAAATTTTTCTCAAAATTATTGAAGAGTGTGAATTGCTTATCTATCTCCAATGAGGTCGAATACCTCTCCTTTATATAGTCTTTTGGTGAGGTCCAAGGGCCTCTTGTGGGGCCGACTTGATGGGTTGGCCGACCCATCACTTGGTAGCTTCTAGATCTCATTTTTACATTTAAAATATTTCTTTTACATCAATTCAAGAGCCCTTCATGGGACTTTACATCATGACCTTGACTTTGACCTTGTCACAACCCTAGAGCACACAAATGGGTGTTAAACCTAAGACAAAATAATCAATGGGAAAGAAACCCATTCTTGAATAAATAATTTTCTTTTGGAAAAATGAAAATTTATTTTCTTTCTCTTTTGACAAGTATATTAATTACATCAATTCATGGTACATAGACAATTATGAAGATCAGGGATGAGTAAGTATTCATTGAAAATTCTTAACATTTCCACTCATAGATTTGGCAGTCTACATCGACCATTATTTTTAGATTAATAATAGGCCCAAGACCTCTCATGTGGCACCTAATTTGGATGTTTTTGTGGGTATGGGTGTCCATAACATGACATGTAGCATTATCCCAATGGAAGGTGGGTCAAACTCTACGTTTTACACTCTTCGTCCTTTACCTCCATTGTAGTGGGATTAAGGATTGAGGAGCATAGAGGTTCATTACATGTTCCAAAACCAAGCCAAAATAGTCATTGGTATAGGATAGGGCTTGTCAAATCCCATGGGAATATTATTTCTCTTGTGGAAGGAAAGGACATTTCTCTTTATCAAGATGAGGAATTTCTCAACAAAACATTAGTCAGTAAGTTCTTAAATTTGTGTGTTAATATAAGCCATTTTTCTTTGTGTATGCAATACTTTGGGTTTCCTTTTCTCGTGTATAGTGTTATTAGTCATTTCACGTTGATAGGATGACATGGTTTTATTCTTTGGTATGCAGAGGGAGCATGGAATCTATTGGCCCAAACGTGGTTAATGAATCCTTGTTTTCTTGGGCTTATACTATGGCACCCTTTTTTTGATGTGTGGATATGTATAAATCATATAATCTTTTGACTTGGGTAAAATTACCCAATATCCCACTTGAACTTTGGAATAATGTAGGTATTGAAGCCATAGAATATGCAATTATTCCCTATATTATAGGTTATGATGGGTATGTAGATAATAAATTGTGGTTAATGGCCCTCCTCAAAAATTGTTTCGATTCAATATTAGGCCCAAAGTCCAAACAAAATATTATATGGGTCTCAACAAAATATCATTCTGGAACACATGTTGATACTTCAAACCCTAGCCATTTGTGTGGAGGAGGAAATGGCTAAAAACAAATTAGAGGCACATAAATATTAACTACATTGCAATAGTATTAAGTGATAGATGAGAGAGACTTTTCACTAATTAATGATGAAAAAAAATAACTTGATTTAAATTTAAAAGAGAATAATTCCAAAGGGTATAAATTCCCATAGATAAACCCCTAGAACTTGTTTCCCAACCATAATTGAGATGCCAAATGCTATTGTATTTCTACAAAACTTCATAGTCTTCCAATTTGGTCTCCTAAAGTAGGAGGAGTTGGGCCTTTTATTCTTTGATCGAATCCCTAATTGATGCAAGATTTCTAGGACTACATAATTCCCTTGAATTCTAGGAGATAATTTTCATCATTTGCCTAAAATTTTAATATTTCCTCTTGAGGGAGTAATCACACCATTTTGGTTCCTTGTATTTCATGTTCCTTTACTATACATTCCATCTATCTTGTGATATTTACTTATTAGTTCTTCCTTTTAAGTTATCTTGTTCTTATCATCAAGACTAATGCCAATCAATGAAGATCACAAACAAAAGAGGACACAAGATGTAGGCACTTAGCCAAGGAAAAACCCCTAACAAGGGGAAAACCCAATCAAACTCTTCCACTAGTAGATTCAAATCAATTTGAGACAACTAGAACCCTAGACCAAGATAAGTGACCTCCTTTAATCCACCAAGTCAACCTTTCATAACTAAGTCAAAATGAAAATCATCAAGATTAGAGTTTGAATTTATTTCTTCATCTTTCCTACAACATTTGGTCTCATATATTTTTCAATGCTATAATACTCTAGAAAAATTCACACCTTTTGATAGAGGATTACTAGCTTTAGTCCTTCGCATGGCTTGCTTCTCTTCTAGGCATAGGATAAGATTTTATTTTATTTTTCTTATTTATTTTGAATTATAGATCAAATTCCTTGTTACCCTTCAATAGGTTGAATTCACTTGTGTATTTATAGTGGTTCAAATCTTCAACATAATGCTGACTTGTCAAGTTGTTTGAGGCTGAATTGTTAAACTGTTTGAGGATTAATTGAAGGATTAGGACGTTGAATTGGTTGAAGAGGAGAAAATAATGTTCTTTCTTGACACAAAGATCCCAAGAAGGGTATATAATATAATAATGATAATGACTCAATATATAATCCTAGAAGCCTATAATGGAGGTTTTGACCTATTGACCAGTGACCCAAGCATGAAACCCATGCATTAATAAGTCAAATTTATTTTATAATAAAAAAACTTTTTCTTTCTTTTCACAAATACAATTAAGAAGACTAACACTAGTTATATTCTTCAACACCATGAACCTCTTCCTCCCCAGTACTTTATTCATGTTATATATGATAAGTGGTTGGGGTCATAGACAATACTGCCAGTTTCATTTAGACACCTTATTTTTCCATAGAAATACCCACCTCCAACTGAGTTGCTATACCTACATCCACTTGCTATGTCTACATTAAGAAATCCTTCATACGAATCACTATATCAACAATTTCAACACTGCAATCCTATTCAAACTTAGGTATTTACAGTGATTTATAACTCAAATGATAATGTTTTAGTTGCAACATCTACTGGAGTAGAAATTTCCATGTTTCTATATTTCTCATATACAAGCTATTGCTAAAGAGAGATATCAGGATTAGGAGTATAAATTTGGAATATAGACAAAACATACCCAAAACTTCCTCCAACACTTGACACAACTCCTTTAGGTTGTGGCTACTTAGATACCCTCCAATTATGATGAATTGTAATTAGGTTGGTGAGAATGAGGCTTCTCCTCACTATAATTTATATACTTCTCAAGGGCTACATCTAATTTGTTGTTGTGGGCTAGACAAACATAAAATTACACAAGCTAACTCGAAAAAATCATGTGCAAATGCAACAACCTTAAAGAAAATCGAAAATATCATCATAGAAAACTTAGATTTCGATGATTTCATTGCCTTTGGTTCCTCTCAAAGTCCTCTAACACCTCTATGTGTCAAATCATCGAAATGCATCATGGTCCCACACCCACCCACTTGGGTGCAAAGCCCAAGGGCTTGGGTTCTTAGTCCACAGGTCACTTTTGTGTGCCAATTCCTCCAAAAGCCTATAGCCTATGGTTTGGAGTACCTCCCAAGCTACAAATCTCAATAGCCTCGACATCCAAAAACGTTTTCTTTCATTCCACTAAAACCGGTTACATTTTTCAACATATCAAAGTATGTGGGTAATTTTTTGTAATGGAAGATTAAATGCTATCAGATTATGTGGGGTTCTCAAGTTATCAATTGAGTTCATTGGTTAGGATGAATAGGTTCTCAAGTTATCAAGTTTTTAAATATTCCTTGAATATTTTAAATGGAAAGAACTTCCTTATAACTCTCTTGTACTAATATAATGTTCTTGTGGTTTCGTTAAGATGTTTCTCAACATCCCGCATGACACTCGTTACTTATTTCTCTCATTTGATGGAGTGTTATAGGACGTTCAACCAAACATATATTTTTCATATCTATCTTCTTTAAGTGAAAAAAGTTTAGGTAGGATAGAAGAAATTGACCAAACATCTGCTATGTCATCTGATAGGCGAAGATCAACTAGAGGTGAAAATTTTAGAATAAAATTCCATAGACGCATGGAAATTTTTCTCGCTAAAGGGGGGTCATGTTCTTATGATAATGAGAGCATAGATGACATATAGGTGCCCTTGAGGTACAAACATCAAGTGAAACAATGGGTAGCCAAGGATCTTCCTGAAATAAACACTGAGTTTTAGTCAATGAAAGGATATATCGCATTGCCCCATCATCACTACATGGTTTGGTTCTATTTTCCATAGATGGCATAAACGTATGTTACAGAGGATTAACTGAATTGATGGAGTATGTGAGACCTTGTTACAATTACAATTATTGGCTACGACTAGTCCAATATGACAAAAGTATGCGAAGATATGGAGTGGTCACAAATTATATACAACTAAAAGAAAATGATGAAAATAAAGGTGCAACTATGTATATTGATGGAAGGCCAAAAGAAGCAAGGAATATTGCAGGGTTTATAAATAGTACATGGCCCATCACCACAAATAAGCAACCCAATTGCATATTCGAGGGACGTGAAGGAAACTATGTATTCGTATGTGCCATTAAATCAATAGTTGCAGGGGAAGAGTTGCTCATTGATTACAATTTGAATAGAATAAATACAAATATTGTTATTATGGGGGCGATATGTATTCAATTTTACCCAACTTGTAAGCAATGTCTATTGTATGTTATGATTGTCATTTACTACATGAAGTTTCTATATAAATTTAGACATATGTCAATAGTGGTTTTCTTATTAATATAATGATGATTAATTGTGGATGAATTGCAAATTATACTTATTTGATAAATAGGGTGATAAGGGAAGGTACCAGCCTTAAAGTAGTACATGGATGCTCATAAAGAAGAGGTATTTGATGATGCAATTTTTATGTTCGTCGATCCAATGCAAGCAATAAGGAAACTTAAATTCAAAGCAAGCAAGAAACTTGATTCTTTAAATCTAATTAAGCCTCAAACAAATGAGATAAAAGGCGAAATCAAAACCTTGCTACAACAAATTCATCGGTATGGGGTGAGCAACTCATTTAATTATCCCAATTATTTGTTTATGATTTAGTTATCTCATCCCTTATAAAAAAAAACTCTTTATTTTACAAGAGTTTTTGGCGGATTTCGATCCTCATGCTACGACTATGGGTTGGGTCGGTGTTGGTAGCAATTCCAATGCTCCACCTATGAGTGAGTCACCGGTCATTGAGACTGGTACAATCTGTCAACCACCCGCAACAGGATAAGCACCCCCTGAACAATGTACATTAGGATCTACACATAATGTTGTGGATGCAAAGCATGATACAATTGCACAATTTTAAATGATCTTTCATGGATCTTCTTGTGTGACTAGCATAGGATAACTACTGATGACGTTTTTGGTAGATGATGACAATGCCCCTATGAAAATAGAGAAACTTATAGAAGTGTTTTAAATAATAAGTACAACCTAAACGAAATTAACGTATAGTCTATGATTATTTTAACCTAATGATAATACCATTTTGTTGTAAATGATGTATTTTATAGGTATTTGTATGACGCAACCTTGGAAGTATTTGGGTCGACCATTCGCACAATATAAAAATCCCAAATTTCCAAGTTAAAAGATGAACTTATTAACAGGATGGTTCGCCTATTCAATGAAAGTACCTTCAACAATTCTGGAGTTACCTTAAAGGCAAGCCTACATTTAAAATATTTGTGGGACCACTATAGGTCTCAATTGGAAAGGGCCAGGTCGCATGAGCGCTCTCCATCGATTCCAGATATGGAGTGGAGAGTGGTCATGGTAGATGCACACGAGAAGGCACTTCGAAAAGAAAGGAAGACTCCACCAAAACCAGGAAGGTATGAGGCACATTTAATAATGTAATTATGATGTTTTATCATCATTGTGATGTATAATTAAGTTTTTTAATGTTTCAAATATAGGCTCTTAGATACTTCCAAAGCTACACTGGCTAGAATAACCAAACATGGGCAACATCATCTTGGCTCAGGTGGTTACTCAAAACTGGCCACAAAAATTGTAAGTATGTAAAAAAATAAATTTCATCCAAATTATAAATTATGAACAATATTAATTTAATATCACAAAAGAAGAAAAATTCATGTTCTAATGCAAAATTGCAAGGGACAATTCAAAGAGGCTCCCACAAAGGAAGACCTGCAACTTGATTTCAAGTATGGCTATCAAGCCATGGTTGAATGGAGGACTAGATCGACATCTTCACAGTCTTCCAACATCGAACATAACACACAGGAAAATAAAATAAATGAATATAATTTATAAATCATTACGTGTACAATCTATTGGTCATTATTTTTCGGCCATAAAGTAATGTTCTTGGTAGCGTATTGATTTTACAATCTGTGCCCATGAAAAGTCGACCATTTAGGTGATATCTACTCTTGCTTCAATGCCTAATCACAACAATTTGTGATTATGATGACAATTTAAGTACATATGTGTGTAATTTATAAGAGGGGACGTATGAATTTTCATCCCTAAATTTCCCATCAATGATTATAATAAGCATGAATGGGCTAGCATCAGTTCGTCATCATCATCTCAAAATGACCTGACAGATGAAACATGTCTATCATCATCACTTCACACTATCTCATGGATGTCCCTTTCTACAAATTATATATATGAATTTATGGAAGGCCATCCCCTCTACCTATCCTATGATTGATTGTGACAACAATTGAATAAAAGAAAATTGAAAAATATTTGTTGACAAGATCCCCTACATATAAATTTTACTTTGTTCACCTATTCTTAGAATCAATCGTAGGCTAGGTAGAGGGGATGGTCTTCTATAAATTCATGCATATAATTTGTAGAAGGGGTCATATATAAGACAATGTGAAGTGATGACGACATACATGGTAAATTTTCATCTGTTGGGTCATTTAGAGATGGTGATGATAGACCCATGCTAGCCCATTCGAGGTTATAATCATTGATGAGCAATGTGCGAGGGACAATTCATACATCCCATCATGGAAATTACACTTGTGTGTACTTAAATTGTCATCATAATCACAAATTGTTGTGAATTGACAATTAATATATGTTATAAATTTGTTAGACTAATATAGATTAGAAAATGCAACCAATATATAGATTATTTACAATAAATATAGTAAAAATTAATATAGTAGTCATTCCAACAGTGTTGACTAGTCTATATTGAGACTAATCTTGATGCTGCATGGGATGGTGCATCAACTCGTCTCATGATTTATCCCAATAATCATTTAATGTCATAATATTTCTCTAATATTTTTTGCATATTCTCACAATTTATAAGACTTCTAGCCTTCCATTATTTGCACGACTCTCTAGCTTCAAGTGGTACACTAAGTCTAGGTTAATTAGTATACGTTTAATGAAGGTAGTTTATTATCCTCAATAAATATTCGTAGGATCTTGTAAACATTCTGTCATAGGTATGGGCTCCTGTAGGTTATTCATATTCTCTATTTTCTTAGTTTGATCAATATTAGAAATCTCATGCTCATAACACATACACATACACATATGCCAATATTTATCCAAAATTAATCATAAATATCTATGCAACAAACATAGGTCTCGGCTTCTATAGTCCTATTCAGACTTCAGATCTTATATATGTATGTGAAAGACCGCTTTGTATTATTCAAGTACAATGACTGTATTTTTCGAACTAAGTTTCATCTTTTAGCAATGCATTTTCAAACTTAATTCAAATACCTTGTTCGAAAAGTGAATTTCAGTCTTTAATCATGATCAATATTTGTTTCTAGATTTTTGAAATGGTGCAACAAATTAGATGCCTAGTTTAAAAAACAATGTTCACGCATGCCGTTTGGATGAGACTTAATCTATTGAAGGATAAATGTGCAATTATTAATTTTCCAATGCTATTAAATTTCTCATTTTAAGCATCTAAAAAACATCATCGACTACACTCTTCCTTAAATATTTTATACAAACCCCTCTTATCTATTCCCCTAAACCCCTAAGTATTTTTGTCTATGATTAAGGGATGAATGAATGAGTGTTATATCTTAATGAATAATTTCTACATGTCTCTTTTTGTACATGACGTTCTTTAATATTATGTAAACATATTTTTATGATAAAATTTATTGAGATGAAATATTTTGTGGATTTACGAATGAATGAATGAATGCTTACTATTTGTTTTTTTATGTATCTTAATGTATTTCTTTCAACTATTCCCTATATAGTAGATAGATTGGGTACGAGGGAATTGAGAGTGATGTGGGGGGCGCATGAGAGATTCCATCTTCACGTGGTTGGCCCTGTTCAGTAGAGAATAAGTTAGAATTTGGATAATATTGTAGAAAAACACCCTCAATCCAATAGAGCAACAACAAAGTCAATGTTAACTTTGTTGATGCTTCGTCGAGTGGAGGGAGGTTTGGTCAACCAAGATTAAACTAATCCAAATATTTATTCTCGAAACCAATAGGATCTCATTCAGGTATTCATATTGTCTATATTAGAATCTCCATATTAGAATGATTTTGTTTCATATTGTCCATATTAGAATCTCCATATTTCCTTTGTTGTCCTCTTCTTGGAAAATACAATGTTAAGCACTTGTAGCATCTCCACAATCCATTAATGATTCATGTTTAAAAACAAAATGAAAGACATTAACAAAACCTAGAACTCATCTTCAAAACTTTAAAATGGGAAACAATTAACACAATATCAAAATGGAAAAGTACAATTTTGAAAATACTTCTCAAATAAAGTGTCAATATTGATCAAGAGAGCTAATACTACCTCCCGTCTTCACCAGTAGCATTTGTGGCATCTATGAATTCCAAACATACTCCTGCATAAATGTCATACACGCTACTGGTGAAGATGGGAAGCAATATTGATTGTCTTGACTAGTATTGACACTCTATATGAGAAGTATCTAGAAAAGTACACTTTTATATTTTGATATTGTGGTAATTTTTTCCTTTTTTAAATTACAATGTCGACTAGTGCACGAGGTAAACAAAACTATAATGCTATTTTTATTAATGAATAATAATAATATATATCAATTTAACATTATTTTTTTTTGTTACGACTGATGATCCACCCCTCTTGTGGCAACCTGACAACGTCATGAGTACATGACCAGGCCATCAAAAATAGAGAAAAAGAAAAATAAATGATTGTAATAGTGATATCATTAGAAACATCACGTATAATATTATGAAAACATATTTTTTATGATAAAAATATTTGAGATGAAGTATTTTGTGTCAATGATTAATGATTGTTATATGTTAATGAATAATTGTTATGTCTCTTTATGTACATGACATTGTTTCATATTATGTACACATATTTTTTATGATAAAATTTATTGAGATGAAATATTTTATGGATTTACAAATGAATGAATTAATAAATGTTTTCTATTTGTTTTGTTTATGTATCTTAATGTCTTGCTTTTAACTCTTACCTATATAGTAGATAGATTGGGTACTAGGGAATTGAGAGTGATGTGAGGGGGGGGAGGGGCCATGAGAGCTTCCACCTTCACGTGGTTGGCCCTATTCAATAGAGAATAAATTATGATTTGGATAATCTTGGAGAAAAACACCCTCAATCCAACAAAACAACAACAAAGTCAATGTTGACTTTGTTGTTTCTTCGTCGAGTGGAGGGAGGTTTGATCCAAGATTAAACTACTCCAATAATTTATTCTCAAAACCAAGAGGAGCTAATTCAGGTATTCATGCATGCAAGTATTTTTAATTATTATTTATTCAAGCAATTAATTTTAATATTTGGTCAAATTTAATCTAAGTTTTCCTCATTAGTCTCATGAATATGTGTAGGACAACTAATTTCAATTCAGATGTTGAGTGGAATAACGATCAGAAAAAAAGAGCTCAAAATGGTAAGCATTTAGGTGAGAAAAAAAATATTTGTTTGATATTTTTCTTGTATGTCTTGGCTGGGAGTTATATAAAGTTTTATAAGAAATAACAAACTTTTCCATGAAAAAAAGTCATGTAGTATGTGTCTTTCTTTGACAATTGTGTTTTTATTTGAGTGAAAGACCATAAACTATCATCTTTCATGCAGGGCAGTAGGAGAAACTCTAACTCTATTAATTTGGCATAAGGAATTGGTATTATTTTTCTTCTATTTTACTAATTATTTATCGCATCTAACTTCTCCTCATTCCTTTGTTTTGTAGGTACTTTCATTCACATATCTGGATTTGAAATATTAACTACGATTGGAGTCATATACGCAAAAAAAACTCATTGAAGTACTGCTCAACTTTAGCCCACCAAGTGCTTGGCTACCAGGTGCGTGATTTAGTTTTGCGTTGCATTTGATTTCAAGCAATATTTTATTTCTACATTGAAAATATTCCAAGACCATGAATGTTGAGAAAAACTAGGGAAAACAGAATTAGGGTTTCTTTTATAATGTTTTCTCTTGTTATATTAGAAATCCTTGTGATATAATGTTAGTTTTTTATCATCATTATTATTTTTTGTTCATCACTAAGAAAATGCCAATAAATAAGATCACAATGCAAACAAGAACACCAGAAATAGGCTCCAGGCTAGGGCAAAACCCCTCCACAGGGGAAAAACCCAAAAACTTATCTTCTTATAGAAATTCAAGGAAGAATTCCAAGACCTTTGATCAAGACAACTCACCAAGTGATAGGCCATCCACCCAAACAACAATGCTTCTCTCTATAACTCAGTTTGTTTCTCTTCTCTAGCTCGAAATCTGAATAAAGATAGCTTTCTTCCCATATGTGCGAGTTTTCCAAACAAATAATTGATGCACAAGCCAAACAAATAGACCTTCTTTATTTCCTTGCTATCCTTCACCTCTTTCTCACTCTTAATTTGCCTCAGACTTCTTGAAGAGACCAAATTACTTGTGTGACTCAAATGAGGTCCAATACCTCTCCTTTGTTAAGAAATCTAGAGCATTATGTGAGTTAGATTCTTCAATTTGATTTCTCTTATATTGACATTTACTTGTGAAATTATATGTTGATTATGTTAGTGTTACTTTCATCAAATAAATGCCAACATGAATATCACAAAGACAAGAACACAAGATGTAAGTACACAGCGAGGGCAAAACCCCTATGAAGGAGAAAACCCAGTCAACTCTTTCTCTAGTAGATTTAATTAGGTTGAGACACAGAACCTTTTACTAAAGAAATAGACTTACTCCAAACACTAAACTATTTCCTCATTCAATTATATCTACAATCATGGTCCTTGGATCCTTCTATTTCAAATTCAAAATTTTGACCTTCCTTTTGTAATAGTCTCGGCCCTCCTACTTCAAAAATATCATCCTTCCTAATTTAGAAATATCGATCTTCCTTCTGCAATAGTCACAACCCTTTTTGTAATCATCTTTGCAACAAGGAACTTTGGCTTCCCTGTAATTGTTTCTGCAATTCACATTTTCAACTTCCTCTCTATAATAGCCTTCTAAGATTCTTTGCTTCCTCTCCATTTCTTAGTCCTATAATAGTTTCTCTTACTTCTTGAATGAATGCTTCACTTCTTTCCTTCAAATGGTGAAATAGTAGGTTATTTATACTTATTCGTCACTGTGCATTTTAGCCGACATGAACAATTTGACTTGAACCCGAATTGTAGGCTTGTAATGAATTCTGACTTGATTATCTTATGTTTGGAGGCCAGCTTTGAAAGATGAATGGTAATAATTTTGGGAGAAGGAATTGATTTAGTGGAGGATATATTTAGATACAAAACATTATTCCTTTCTTGACCTTAAGGAGCCCAAGAAGGGTGTCTTACAAAAATGACTTTGACTTTGACTCAACAAAATATTAGCTTCACAATGCCCAAAAAATGTATTTGAAGGAAAACCTTTAAGCAATTAGATTTCAGAGGCCTAACCCTTTCTCATTCAGTTTTGTCTTTTATATAAACTTTATGCATCCAAAGGAACATTTTTTATTAATAGAATATTTACATGTAAAATAATCCATTTTCAAGAGTTGATGATAAAAGTTGAAAGAGATGAAAATTATGTTCGTTACCCAAGTATCAACTCCTTGGAAATTTGTGGAACAAGCTATAAGTCGATCACAACATCCCTTTCAAGACATTTTATCACATTTATTACTTATAGAGAGGTTCCAAAATATTTAATTATTAGGGCATGTAATCAATGTTATAGAAAAAATTCAAAATGAACTTAAAGATGAAACAAAAGCTTAGAAAGTTGTAAAGAAATATAGAGATTTAGATGATGACCAGATATGTCTTATAATGTTACCATGTGGAATTTAGTTGCATGAATGAATTCTTATTGGATTAACCAGAACCACCCTTAGGGTACCATGAATGAAATGTGAAGCAATGATCTCAAAATAGGTATCTAGAATAAGCACATGCAACTGGTGACTATGTGGCATGATTGTGTTAACTGGTGATTATGTGGCATGATGGCATGTCATAATGACGTGGAACTAGGTATGACTTTGGCTTACATGGCATGCTAATGTATTCACTATAGTCAATCAGTCAAATCTATGAACTTCCATATTCCCCATCACCATGCCACATTGTCACCAATCATATCCAAATCCTGGGAAATTCTAAAAGACCCTTCTTTTCAAAAAGCTAGATTTCCAAATATTTGTCAGAAAATGACAACACTCCATGGTAAAGTGCATATATGAAGCTTGATAGGAATCTGGCACTCATAGGTATCTAGACTAAAACATGTGTAATATTTTTTATTTTTACCTAGGTCCAAATGTAATATATGATTAAAAATATGCCTAGTATCTAGTAATCCTGAAGAACATGAACAATTATTTTAACAATATGATCGGATGTGAATTGAAGGAAATGAGAAAAATAATCATAATAGGTTTGGTTTTCATGTAAATCATTCCTTAAGAGATCACATCCAGATATAACATAAAAAACTAGAACAATACAAGATATCTAATATGTGGACATATGGGATATTTACATTATGTGTAACATGCCTTTATTTTGTATTTAAATTATTTTTTCATGAAACCCCATAAAGAAATGATATTATTATTAAGTAATGTATTCACTTTATTCTTTAAATCATTTTGTAAAATTTATCCAAGGTATCTAGTATCTTGATATTAGTTATGACGAGTTCCTATAAACTCATTTGGATCCACATGGTATCCCTTTTGCCTTGTGTCAGCACCATACAGTTCCACGCTAGTTGACATGTGGAAACTTCCATTCCCACATGTCGCCTCCTCATAAGGCCACATATTCAGTTAGAAATGCCATCCCATTTTATCCATTCATATCGAATAATTTCTATAAAATCCTTTTATAAAATTTGTAGATATTCAATCTTCCAAGTTTCCACTTTTTCATATCTAGGATTTCCAAAAATTTTGAGTCCATCTAGATGCATGGTTTTATTTTTCTTCTAACTCAGTCTTCTCATTGATTCTATATTTTTCTACAATCATTGAGTCAAATCTATGAAATTTTGAATTCCCTGTCAGCATACCACATCAACACATCATGTTAGCACGTCGTGACACCAAATCCTATCAAAAATGCGACATCACTAGTGACATGCCAATAGCCATTTATGTTTCCATGTCACACTCTAGTTGGGTTCATCCTCTTTTGATTTTCTACATCATTAGTGACACAATAGTAGCCACTTCCATTGAAATGTCATGTAGCACATCACACTTTGGGTGTGATAATCCTAATTGGTTTCATGTGACCACCATGTGTTCTACACTACTAACATCTTAATGTGAGTTTTTTCAAAACATATTCTATGAAGCATCCCACAACCTAAACATCAACTAAATACAAAACAATTCAAATAGCAAGGGCTCGAGTCTCACCTAAACCTACTTGTAATACCTACAAACAAAACTCGGGTCATGTGCCAATTCATTTTCCACTCAGCTACAAGCACCACTAAACAACACCACTCAGTAACATAGACCTACCAAAAAAGCACATGTTTTAAACTTGCTACTATTCCCATTCTCCAACCAATATGCAACTCAGGTTGAAGAGTGACCTTAATTACATGCCCAAAAACTCTAGAACTATCCCCATGACAAAGTTTGATTTGTTACAAGACAATATGCATCCTTCTTCACCATGAACCAATCGTGCAAGTTGATGTGATCCACCAAGTTCTTATGCCTTCTCCTCTCCACACACTTGGCTATATATATGGGGTGTATGGAGAGAAAAGGGTCATGTCCTTTCAATTCCTATGGGGCTGACACAAAATACCCATGAAATTTGACTCACCAAAATTATTTGGCCAACACACATCTCCTCCATGCAATATACATAACCATTCTCTCAAGTGTTGGTTGGGGTGTTCCTTTAACTAACTACACCCACTCGTCGCACCTACTAAGTAATTTTTTTGGGTTCCCACCCAAACTAATTCACCAATTCATGATGTGAGTCGTGATTATAAATAGTTGTTCTCATATCAACTTGTCTAAGTTCTCTCTGCACAATAAACCTTTTGCACCAATTTGTCTATGCCTTCTTTGCACAATTTTACCATTCTCCTCTCCACAATTCCAGAAGACTAAATTTTCTCAATCCTTCTTCCTTCACACTCAGGGCCTTTTCTATCCACTGCCTTCTTTCTCTCTGTCCACATTTCATAAGGAGAGGGGGCAGTATGATGCCATCCTCCACTCAGGCTGCCCACTCCAACTTCAATGCTTGTTAGTGTAGGCTAGTACTTCATTAGGAAGATAGTTATGACAATTAAGGGTGGTTTGTATGGGCCTGCTCATGACATGCCATAAGGAAACCAACCAATATGCAACATGCATTCAATGTCCATGCAAAAACCCACCACAGGCTTTCCCTCTTAGAACTTTGGATTTGTATGTCCCTCCATTCATGGAAGTCATCAATTTATTTTCATAAATAAATAATTTACATAACTAGGTCTATATACAGGGTGTTTTATGGAAAAAGAGTTGTTACACATTCTCGTATTCTAGAGTATCTTTCCATAAAAAAAGTACAATCTCCTATGATTTTTGTTGATAACCATAACTCTATAAGCCACAATATCCTCTAGCTTCAACTCTAGGTGCTCAACAATGAAGGATGCTATGTGTGATGGCATTCTTATAGTATTCAAAATAATACATTGTATATGTGTGTGTGTGTGTGTTCAAAATGAAACAAGAAAACCCTAATTTAATTTTGTCCTTGAATTAAATTAGGAATTAAATTATAATTCCAATTCTCATAACAACTTGTAGTAGTTAACTAAGTTAATTTGACTTAGCTGGCTCAATCAATTTGAGTTGGGAGTCTAACTAGAGTCATGTGGAGTGTCTCCTACTTTTTAGGAGCCCTAGTTGAGTTTATTTGGAGTTGTAATTATTTAATTCAATTTAACCAAGTTAAATTCAGTTAAACTAGTTCTAATTGATGGAGGAATTAATGGGAGATCTAATAGTGAGTTGTAACCTACAGAAGTGGGGTGTAACCAACACTGATCAACCAATAAACTGAATATTCATTGATAATTAACTTATGCATGTCAGATCAGAGAAAGACCCAGTTGAGATTGGAGTTCAAGGACAATGTACTATCAATTGTATAATCATTCGAATTGTGCAGGTGGTGCATGCAATTAGGGGAAGGCCTATGAGGATTGCGCAATTCACATTTGTGGAATTTCCCAATTAAATATGTGCTAATTCCAAGGGAACAACGCAAGGAAATAGGATCTTGTCAGGCAATAGAATTGGCTAAGTATTGGCTTGAGTTGGTTTGTATCAAAGCATTGAAATCACTATAGAAGAGGAGATACTCGTTTCTTTTTCAAGAGAAATCAAATTTGCAATATCATACATTAGAGCCAGCACGATGTCATTCTACGGATTGAGACTTGAATATGCCCTTGAGGGTAGTTTGAACTATATTGCTTCAAAGGACAAGATGGAGGTAGTTTTGGAAGACAACGGGATTAAGGAATTCATAGACAAAGATATTCCTGAGCCAAATGATGCTCAGGGTTTGGCAGAGTGGAGAGAGTGTGTGGCAAAGGTGAGAAGTATTATCCTAGAAGAAGTTTGAGATCATATTATCTCAAACTTCCATGGTAACGAAACTCCATTTGCAATGTAGAAGGCCTTGACATACCTATTTCAAAACAACAGTGACCACAAGAAGTTGGCACTGAAGGACAAGCTCAGAATGATCAATATGGAGAAGGGCGACTCAATACCAAAATACTTGACCAAGTTCATCCAATGTTGGGATGAGCTTGGAAGGTTCGGTGTTATAGTTGTTGAAGAAAATCTGGTGAGCCTAGCACTCCTAGGACTTCTCAAGAGCTAGAGAGCTACCAGGACTTAGTTAATGGGAGGGAGAAGCTACCGGAGTGGGAGCGATTGTGTTATGACTTGGTACAAGAATATATTCAGAGGAACACCAAATATGGATCCTCATCCAAGCATGATGATGATGAGAATTGTGCCTTAGCTAGAAAGGTGAAGAAAGGGAATGGGAAGTCATCCCATTCCAAATCAAATTCCCATTAGGATGGCAAGAAGAAGGACATGTCAAAGATTAAATGTTTTCACTCTCACGAGCTGGGACACTATGACACAAAGTTTCTACACAATAAGGTCGGTAAGAAGCCCTCAAGAGGAGTGGTAGGTGAATATCTTGGTTCACAATTCAAGTTGGATTTCACCCTCATCGCTTGCATGGTGACATCGGTGATGGGTAGTGTGTGGTACCTAGATAGTGGAGCCTCATTCCATATGATTGACAATAAAGAGTTCTTCAATGACTTGGAGGAGAAGGACCTCCATATGCACATTGATATGGGAGATGATGGGAGCTATAGCGTGACCGACATCAGTACTATTACCTTTCAGAGGGAATCTAGTTCTCCTCTCACATTAAAATATGTCATGTATATTCCAAAATTAAAGAATAATTTGGTTTTAGTTTCCATGTTGGAGGATTGTGGCTATGATGTGATATTTATAAAGGGAAAGAATTTCTTTCATCACGTAGCCTCAGGATAGGTGAAGTGGATCAGGTTTTGGGTGAAGAACCTCTAAAAATTGGATGTAAAAGGTTGCGCTACTTTGAGAACCAAATCATAGAAGGTGCAAAGTTGAGACATCAATGAGTTGTGGCATAGAAGATTAGGTCACTTGCACCATGAATTTTTGAAGATCATGTAGCAAATTTCTACAAGATTTCCCAAGGGTACACTAGAGCAGAGAGACACATGCAAAGGTTGTACATTGGGAAAGTACACCAAATATTCCTTTCATTATAAATGCAATCGAGTGTAAGCAATCCTTGATATAGTTCACTCATATGTGTGTGGAGCATTCTTGACAGCATCCATGGCCAAGCATAGGTATTATGTAATATTTGTTGACGATTTTTCTCGTAAGTTTTAGATTTTCTTCAAGCAAAAGAAAGATCAGACGTTCACTAAATTTGGTGAATTTAAAGTACTTGTCGAGAAATATATTGGCAGGAAAGTTAAATCTCTCAGAAGCGATAATGGTGGATAATATGTGTCGAATGAATTCAAGAACTTATGTGCAAAGAAGGCATTCTACAAGAGTTAATAGCACCTCTTAACCCACAACATAATGGGGTGGATGAAAGGAAGAACAAAAATATTGTGGGAGTTGCACGAGAAATGTTGCATGATTAGGACCTATCATTGCACTTGTGGGTTGAAGCATGAAACACAGCTGATTATTTGCAAAGCAGAAGCCCTCATCCAATTCTCGGGATGAGTACACTAGAATAAGATTTTTCAGATAAGAAACCAAATGTGGCACACTTCAAGATTTTTGGTTCATAGGTCTATTGTCATGTTACCAAGGATGCACAAAAAAATCTAGAGCCAATAACCCAGTTAGGCATATTTTTGGGGGACACTGATACACCTCACAACTATTGGGTGTACATGCCATCCAACAGGATGACAATGGTTCATAGAGATGTGAATTTCGATGAAGAGAAGGCCATGAGATGTCCCCTTGAGAGGGAGGTTCAGTTACGTGCAGATGAGGAGCTTTTAGCTCCAAAGGAGGAACCTCATGATGATGTGGAGCAACCACATGAAGAGGAGAAGAGAGTGGAAGAACCCGCTCATGAAGAGACTTCCAGAGATGGAAGGAAGCACACCAGAGAGGCTGACAAATTGACGCGTGATGCTAGAGAGAATGTGGGAGCACCCAAATCACAGCGCAGGGAGAGGAGGTCACCATATTGATACACTGGATACATGGCTCTAATGAGCGAGAGTGTAGAGGTTGAGCCATCCTAATTTGAGGAAGTAGTACAGCAACCAATATGGTTTGAAGCCATGGTTGAGGAATATGAATCCATTATTAGAAACAGTGTTGGGAAGTGGTCCCAGGAACAACATACAAGTCATTAGTGAGTTCCATATGGATTTATAAGGTAAAGCAAGAAACATATGGGAGTGTGAAGAAAAACAAGGCCATATTTGTGGTCAGAGGGTTCTCTCAGGTGGAGGGAATTGATTACGATGAGACCTTTGCTCCAATAGCAAGGTACTCTTCAATCAGATCTATTCTATAATTATCATCGTATATGGGATAGAAGATACATCAGATGGATGTGAAGACAACATTCCTCAATGAAATGATTGAGGAAGAGGTGTATGTTGAGCATAGAAAGGATTTGAGACCTTCAACAGAGAGTCACACGTGTGTAGAACCAAGCGAGTGTTGTATGGACTAAACAAGCACATTATGCCTGGTACACCAGAATTGACAGCTATTTTAGTGGGTTGGGCTTCACCAAAAGTGAAGCAGATGTGAACCTTTACCATATCGTGGTTGAAGGTAAATTGTTGATTATATTATTACATGTCGATGACTTGATTATAACAAGTGATGAGAAGCTGATAAAATCTTACAAAGAGGATATTGCAAGAGAATTCGAGATGAAGGACCTAGGGCTCATGCGTTACTTTCTTGGTATGGAAGTATGGCAAGGAGATGAGGAATTGTTCATCTCTTAGGGAAAGTATGCCAACAAGTTACTGAAGAAGTTCCACATGGAGAGAAACAAACCCATGCAGACTCCTCTAGCAGGTAAATGGAGGGAGGAAGATGCTGCTTCAGGTGAAGTAGCGGAGGCCACTATTTATAGACACTTTATGGGATAACTTATGTAATATTTTAACACACAGTAGAACATGGGTTTTGTAGTTAACCGGCTTATTCAAGCCATGGTTAAGCCAACCAAACTTTGTTGTAAGGCATCTAAACATGAATTGAGATACCTCAGAGGCACCGCTTAGTTTAGTCTTTGGTAAATACGGATAGAGGGAGTGAAGCTTCAATGCTTCACCGATGTAGATTAGGTAGGGATTCCATCTGAAAGGAAGAGCACAATAGGGTGAATCTTCAGTAGTGGGTCAAAAGTTGTTTCTTGGTACAAAAGGAAGCAAAGATCAATTACACTCAGTTCAACAGAAGAAAAGTACATGGCTACTAGTCAAGCAACTTGTGAGGCTATCTGGATGAGGAAGATCATGTTGGGTTATCTAGTCAGTAAATGGATCCTACAATGATTTACTATGACAATCAGATTTGTATCAAACTCTCTGAAAATCCAATTTTTCATGATCGGTCCAAGCATATCGACATCTAGTATCACCATCTACGAGATTGTGTTTAGATGAGAATCATGTTGCTGGAGTACATTCCTACAAAGGAGAAGGATTCATATATTTTGACAAAGGCATTGTCAAGATGCAAATTTGAGTTTCACAGAGGCAGGATCGGGGTACCAGATAATCCCTTTCATATTGAGAGGGAGTGTTGAAAATGCAACAAGAAAATCCTAATTTCATTTTGTCCTTGAATTAAATTAGGAATTAAATTGTAATTCCAATTATCATAACAACGTGTAATAGTTAACTAAGTTAATTTGACCTAGTTAGCTCAGTTAATTCAAGTTGGGAGTTTAACTAAAGTCATTTAGAGTGCCTCCTACTTTTTAGGAGCCCTGGTTGAGTTTATTTTGATTTGTAATTATTTAATTCAGTTAAACTAGTTCCAACTAATGGAGGAATTAGTGGGAGATCCAGTAGTGAGGTGTAACTTGTAGTAGTGGGGTGTAACCAACACTGATCAACCAATAAACTGAAAATTCACTCATAATTAACTCATGCATGTAAGATCAGAGAAAGACCCAGTTTAGATTGGAGTTTAGGGAAAGTGTACTATCAGTTGTATAATCATATGAATTGTATAGGTGGTGCATTCAATCAGAGGAAGGCCTATGAGGATTGTGCAATTCATATTTGTGGAATTCCCCAATTAAATATGGGCTGATTCCCAAGGGAACAATGCAAGGAAATAGGGGCTTGGCAGGAAGCATATTTGGCTAAGTATTGGCTTGAGCTAGTTTGTGAAGTAGTGATATAGATTGAGATAGTGAAAAGGTTGCTCGAGCTTGAGAAAAGCATTGTAATCTTCTCATATTTTCTTATTAATGTAATATACAGATAGCAAGGGTATTTAGTTGTGGCTTTCCCCGTAAAATTATTGTGTTATGGATTGAATTATTTCCCTTTTATGCTTCACGATTTCATCGATTGTTTGTTGTTTCTAATAATGAGTAGAGTAGATTCAAGTCAATTGTTTTAGCATATTATAATCTGCAGTTTGAATCTACAAGAAATATATATATATATATATATATATATATATATATATATATATATATAGATATAGATATAGATATAGATATATGAACAAACTTGTGTATTATATTTTCTTTTAATTGTTTGTTAGTCATATTCTCCTAACATTCACATCAAGTACAATTGAGGCACCATATTCCATCATCCACTTTGGTCAATATGGTACAATATTACTCAATAGTAGTTCTTGGATAGGTATTAATGTGCATTTGGAAATTGTAGCAAGCATCATTTTAGAGAGGGTGCATTAGGATTGCAAGTTAACCACCCTCAGTCTTGTTTTTGTTGCACATTCTACACATTGTATTAGTTCACTAGACCTTGCAGGTAGTTCAAATTCCAGTATCATGATTTGGTTTGAGTGAGTTGGTTTTATTTATGTTAAAGTTCAATTTTCTAGTGAAATTGAGACTAACCAGGCTATCATCATCCATATTGTTGAACGGTCCAATTTCAGTCAAACCTGAGTAATATTAGTTGTTGGATCGTTATTAATGTGCATTTGGAAATTGTAAAAGGTATTATTCCATAAAGGGAACATTAGGATTACAAGTTGGCCATCCTTAGTATTGTTCCTATTGCATATATTTTACATGTTATATTTCCTCATTATGACTTGGGGGTTGTTCATCTTCCACTTTCTAGTCTCAAAATTTAAATTGTGAGAGTTGGTTATGTTCATTTTTCTTTTCTATTCATTGGATCAGTATGTTTGTCTTTGTAAATTATGTTACTTTTTGTAAATGATTTTAGTTTTTGGCTTTAACTTGACATAATATTTGTGGTAGCTCTTTTTTTTGTTGATATCATAGCAGGATAAAGGAATCTGCTGGAATGGGATCTTTGGAAAAACTAAAAACGTTGAGCTTGAATAACAAAACATTTCAGTGAAACCAAGTGGATTTTGAACCATGATATGTGATAAAAAATAAAGCTGGAGTGCATAAACGAGTACCTCCATTCATGAAAGTCACCAAGGCAATACCTATGTTTGCAATCTTGCTATATTTGTTTCATTGTGTTAAAAGAGTATTGTTTATTTGTGGTTATCGTCTATTGACAAAGATACTTGTCCACCAAAGGAGCCACTTTTGTGGAATCCATGTGGAGATAGTTTGACCAAATCGTGGTCTCTGTGGAGAACATTGTATACACAAGTGATATTCCACATTTGAAGTCCAACCATTTCTTGAATAGTAATACTTTGTTAGGACAAATAGTAACAAAATTGTGATATTTTATGGATTTTAATTTATGGTTGTAATGTTTCATAGTACAATTTTGGTACATGAACAACATATTTGATGAAACCAACCTAGATTGTGCTTTTTTTTTTCTTGTATGTTGGATTATCACCAATACTTGGCTATTTGTAACGTGATCTAGCAATTCTTGTAAAGTATGTCTCTGTATTGTCCATTTATGATGAAGATGAGATGCTTGATTCTGGTTATTATACTGGAATACACTTACATACCGAGTATGTCACCATACCAATGTCGTTGTTGTCATTAAAAAGATGTAGGAAACTAGTGTCTAATGGAAGTACCACCGAGAAACCCTCGGATCTACTACAAGAATCAAATGTATAAGGGAGTGGAGCCACCGAGAAAACTCACAGCCTATAATATGCAAGAATTGAATGTATCGAATGTATAAGGGAGTGGAGCCATCGATAAAACTCATAGTCTATGTGTGTGTGTGTATGTGTGTGTGTGTGTGTGTATCATAGTTGAATATTCGATGGCATAGGCAGGCTCAAATATTTTTCGGTCGGAGTACTCATTGGACACTTGACGACAGAATCAATGGACAAAAGCATTGGAACCTTAACACTCTCATCAGACAAAATTCCCATTCTTTGCTTATCCAACGCTTAACCATTGGCTTGAAAGAGTCGAAGTGACAACACTTCTGTCACACAGTTTACTTATTCCATTGATTACCCGATGCCTAAACATCAGTTTCTTCCATTGGACAAACAACCTATGTGTTGAATGTCTGTCGCATATCCAACGTGACACTGTTAATTTGAAAGCATCGGAGCGACAACACTTCTGTCACACAGTTTGATCTTTCCATTGATTACCCAATGCCTCAACATTGGTTTGTTCCATCAAAAAAAAAAACCTATGTGTCGAATATCTGATTGCTTACTAGTGCGCGACCTGCCAGATATTCGACGTTATAACCATCGAATATCTGATGATTTGCAGTGTCAGAAAATTGACTTATAAACATTGAATTTTTAATAACCATTTTTGATTTTTTATGTGTTGGACAATTGACATTTGTACCATAAAATATCCGACAGTGACTAAACTGTTGAGTATTCGACAGAATTCTAGCGACAATTTGATAAACACCAATGTGTTGGATAGTTGGCATCAGTAAGTCGCATATCCAACTAATAGCCAACAGATTTTGGCCCCATTTGTACTAGTGGAACCAGTCTGGTTGTTCTACCATGTATGTCAGGCATCAAGACCAGTAGTTGTCATAGGGGTCTATCTATATGACTACATATCATCAATCAGGCTCTACTAAGTATCCTAAGTATTTCTCACCTAAAAATCATAATCAATCTCAGAAGGTTAGTAAGTGTATGGATCATCGGTAGAAGTATCGATAGGTGTGAGGCTTAGTCAAAGGAAAAACATAATTTGAAACTTAAGAAGAACTACTAAAAATATCACTTCAATGATAACTAATGGGTTGAAGTGTATCGTATTAAGAAAAATCACTACTCAAACCAAACCAAAAGAACCATTGGCTTAACATGCCTACCTCACACTGGTTGATCAATGACCAAAGAAAAACCAATCGACTGGTTGTGTCGCTACCAGTAGAAGCTATGCAACAAATGGTTTTAAAAGGCTCAGAATATAAGTCACTCAATCAATCTAAAAATTTAGAATAAGTAGTATGGCTACTCTCACTCTCATACACATTGCTATACGACTAGCTATGGCACAGTCGTCACATCGAATCTCCAATGGTGCACTGAGGTTTCTTCTTCTTCTTCTTCTTCTTCTAAATTGGGGCCACATGGGTAAATTATTATTTTAAGTGATATGGATCAGTTTCCAATCCGAAAGGTTATATACACTAACAACTAAAAGAGGCTCACTTTCCACATGAATGTGGTATTTATTTCTTCAAATGGGAGGCTCATAAGTATGACTTCAGGTTATAGTGTATTATTTACAAATTGGTTTGAGCCGCACACTAGTGGTGCTTTTATTGTGATGTGGGGATGGCTTAGTAGTAGACATCAACGCATAGAAAAATAACAATTTTAAGTAGTAGGCTTCTCAGTCTCATACCCATTCATTTACAAATCATACCTCTTATCGATATTCCACCTAGTGCTGCAATAGATGTGACAATTTTGGATCAGAAGTAGTCACATTGATCAAGAAAGAATAGGACTCTGGAGCATACATCGCAAAATCCAGATAATCAGGTTGCGACATCTGGACAACTCAATCTGATAGAGCTCTTGATGACCCTGAGCCATTTACACCTTAATGTGTACCTCTTTGTGATGCCACGTAGAGTACCCAGAGCATAATATGGATTATAAGTATTCTCTAAATACCGATCTTACAACTTATGGCTCTCATAATACCTAATAGACCTCTTATTAGCCAATAAGCATCAAATCTCGATTGAACTACACTTTTGCTTGTGAATCAAAATTTCATTGATTGATAGAATGAGATGCCATTGGAGTCGACCTTTGGCTTTAGAACAACTACTACTCATTTATAGCATTGTACATTCCCTTGGCTACACTTGAAACACTACCCGTTGTAGTATGGATTTCCCACCATCAGGGTTACTCGCGGTCCATTTGATTTGCTAATTGGTTTGGGGGTCTTCAGAATGCTATTGATTGCATACACCTCAACGTCCTTCATAGTATAAAAACTACAATGGACAAGCTCTCAGTTAATCACTGGCTAGTAATACTAAAACACTATAACCATACACCATGGTTCAAATGAACTGTAGGTTTTAACCCCATACAGAAATTACCTGCATACGAATTCTAAAACATAGAAAATAAACAATAGCGAGAGCATAACACATAGAACAAATATATACAAATATTTTCCCCTGGATCTCAAAACCAGGAATACTAGATTGATTTTTCATTATATTCCTTTCAATATTACAATACATATATATACATGTCGAAGCATCTAATACCATGGACCGAAAACCATCGCGCCCAAAACGATGTGCGAAAACCATGCAAAAAACCATAGGTAGGTCTGCCCACCTAGTATAGGGTCCAAAGAAAATTTCCCTAAGGCGTTGCCCCAGACCCCATAGAGGGGGGCTAACCGCACCCCTCAAACCCCCTGTACAAGGGGGGCTACCGCCCCCCTTGTGACCCCCCCACTACGCGTTCGGCGCAACGAAGGGGGGGCTTCGCCCCCCCTCTAACCCCCCGGTTCACTACGTGGGTTCACTACGAAGGGGGGGCTTCGCCCCCCCTCTAAACACATTAAGGTAAAAAAAACTTATTTCCAACCAAAAAAATTGTTATGTAAATAATTTTTACACAATGTTACATTCAAAAAAAACAAATGTAGCTACAATTTCAGATTCGACTCTAAGGACGCCTCACTCGATGGGACTTTGGTAGGTAAAGGCACTCAGGTGACTTACATAGAGAATGCCATGTTATTTCATGTGTTTCCTCACATTAAATCCCTTGCATTAAAAATTAAATACACCAAACATAATATATCTTAAAACATTATATTACATAATAAAAAACTTAATATATCATAAAACATTACTCAAAAAAAATTTGAAATATAATGCCTTCAAATAAAACCACAAATTAATTAAATTACAAATCAATTCTAAATTTACGCATTGAAATTCATGTCATTGAGCATCCAAAGGCACAATGAGCAACCTTTCTTGCCAATGTTTTGCAGGTTTAGCCTCCACCTAAAATGAACGACATTAAAACAACTATTACAAATCAATAATAAAAAAAATGATTTTAAAATTCAAAATGGATCACACGGAAGAAAAATTGAAACCAAGCTAGAAGCGATTCCTTAAAACAACTATTAAAAATCAGTATTCAAAAATTGATTTCAAAATCTATCACATGCAAAGAAAATTGAAACCAATGTTCACCTATTTTCTTTGAGAGTTGGAAGCATTTTCCTCCATATGTTTAGGAATCATATTTATAGTTGGGACCGCCTCCTTGCATTTAGCACTTTCGGGCTCGTTTTGAGGCCACTCTAGCTACGCAGATTGGTTTCTTTGTGTGGTATTCGCTTAGCTCATTGTGTGGGAGTGCAGAGCTCCGTAATTTGTTTCTATATATTCATGAGTATTTATATTATCGTTGAAGCTTGTGCGGAAATCTTTCACTATGCGGAGAACTTTCATTGTGTAGAGAGATTTCATTGTGTGGATAGCTTTCATTGTGTAGAGTTTTCTCCACACTTTGCATTGTTGATAAATGTAACTAGCTTCAATTTTCATAATTGTTGTACTCATTTCAATATACAAACAAGAAAAGAAGAAAGAAAATTTGTTATTATTAAATCATGGGTTTCATGCTCATTATTAATGGTATTCTAGGCAAAATCATGTTCTTCATGCTTCTAGGGTTTGTTAGGTCATAGGATTTATGGTCATGACTTAATAGAGTCAAGATCATGTTTATAAGACCCTTCTAGGAAATTTGTAATTGTAAAAATAAATATTTCTTAGTCTAGAAATTCATAGAATCTCCAAGAGTACAAGTCGACCTTCTGATAATCAAGTCAGCCTAGAGGAGGGAATTTGACCCCTTGAGAAGGCTATATAAAGGAGCAATTTGACTTCATTTGTGACACTCACTCACAAGTTCAATCGATAAGAAACAGTTTGATTTGTAGCTGGTAAGGGAAGAAAAAGGAGAGAAAAGGTCTAGAAGAAGCTGGGAGGATGAAATTTCTTGTTTTGGGGCTCTATCTCTCTCACATGTGCAAAATTATAGGGTTTATGGGTTGTAGAAACAGGCCAAAGTTGTAGGTCTAAGTTGCAGTAGGAAGAAGTGAAAAATCTGGTATATGGAAGAGGGAAAACCCTTATCTTGACCTCATTGACCTTGGGAGAGTTGTATTTCTATAGCTAGGTCTCAAGAGGAGGATATATTAAGGTTTCCAAGAAGCTACAAGGACGAAGTTGTTGAGTTGAAGTTGCAAGTCGAGTAGCAGTGTTGTAGCTCGCAGGTCGAAGTTGCAGGGTGTCGCAGTTTGGTGTAGACACAAGAAAGGACTTGAGAAAGGGCCAACTCGGTACCAGGAGATGGACTTGGTCTAGGGATTGGGTTTTTTATATCTCATTTGAATCAGATTCTAAGAAGAGAATAGTTTTTGGGTTTTCCCCTTGGAGGGGTTTTGCCCTGGCTGAGAGCTTATATCTGTGTCCTATTTTTGTTACTGGTATTGTTTTTTATATTGTTTGATGAAATATCTAACTAAATAAGATAAACAAGATAACTAAAGATTCACAAGCACTATCAAGGTTAAGGAAAATAAGATACGATAGTTTTCACTTTACATTTTTAAACACGCACAACCTTTAATCAATTAATTAGTGGTATAGGAAGGGACTCTGTTGCATTGCAACTATTACCCTTGTTTTTAAGTAGCTTTATTAATACCTTAAAATATTGGATAAATATATTATTGGGTAATACTCTAGGATGATATAGAGGTGGGGTAACTTTGATACATCTATGTGAACACAATAGTGCTATGCTCATCTCCATGCTTCACCAATGTTTGTGGGTCTCCCTATGTCTATTTTAAGGTATTAGATAAATGTATCATTCAGTGACCTTTGATGAGAATATGGAGGTGTGCTTTGATCTATTTATGTGGGAATATGTTAGGTAGTGTTATGTCTTCTTGATACGTTTGACTACTATGTCTAGGTGCTTCCTTAGCTACCTTTTTTTTAAACAATAATGAGTACATTCCACTAGGCACAATCGGTAACTTTGTAGAAATGGTTGCCACTATTCCACTTGGTAGAACCAATATTTCATAAATGCCACAAGGGCCAACATGTCTCTAGATACTTGAACCCACGCTACTTGGGACACAAATCGTGAACCATACCACTTGAGATAAGTTCCTTTGACCTTATCTACCTTTAACATTGAATAAATATATAATTTAGCAAGCATTGAGGAGAATATAGAGGTGGGATTTGGTTCACTTAAGTGTCCATAAGGGTACATAACATGCCTCACACATTCAACTACTATCATAAGATACCTTATAATTACTTGAAGGTTTGACTTTTTCACTTTAACTAGAATGGTTATCATTTATATTAAAAGTAAGCTACAGCAGTATCATACAACAAATTTATAAAAAAATAGGAGAACTTTGATAAATTAACTTCATACAACTATAGAAAATCAAGATAACAACTAACTCATGATGTAGTTCTTATACTTCTAGAAACAAAATTAAGAGTGTGCTTATATAAGTCATAATAAATTGACCTAAAGCTAAGATAGATATGCAAAACATTTACAACACCTAAAATTAAAAGAAAATGTGCCCACTAAAAGCCTTGCTTGACATCTACCTAAAATTCTAGTTTCAGTATTACATTCTCCTTTGCCATGTCTTCATGCAATTGTTGAACTATCTCCTCTTCCTTGCTTGATATTCTAACCAACCCAATGGAAATCTTTGAGAAAGAAGAAAGTGAATGTGAGCTTAGGGAAAGACCTAAAATCAATTGATGTAACATTTTGTAATCAACTTCTAATTTCTCCAATCGTTGGCTTTTCCAAATTAAAACTAATGATAGTTCAACATTTTTGCCACCTCAAATTCCATATAAGAGAGAAATTTGTTACTGTGATGGGAAGAAATTTCCTAAAGTTCATCAATTTTCCTTAAATATGACTGCCTAAAATGACTCCCATGCATTACTGATTACTACATACAATTAATTAGAACTGCAAGAGAATATATAGTAAATGTATACTACCCTATACCCATTGGTATGATTTTTTTCCAAAGGTTTTTAAGCTCTAATTCTATTGTTTGAATTTAAATTATACATTTCTCGCTTTCCATCTTTATGGTGTATACTTTTTTTTGCATTTCAACTATTTATATTCAATCTCAAAAGGATATTACATAGAAAAGATATCCATTTTTAGAACCACCAAGGTCAACATAAAGAGAAATTCCATCATGAAAGCCACCAGAAAAATAAATAGACAGAGCAATAACTTTCTCCTCAAGATAACAAGATACAAAAACATAGTTTTTCCACAAGTCATCTACTAACCATCTACACCCTTCAGACAACACCAAGAAGAAGACATAAAACCAAGATAGCTCCGCCTAGGTCGCTCCAATCCATGAACTAGAGACAAGGCTAGTTTTCAACATACAATACATAAACAAAAGTACTCAGCTCAACACAAATTCAATGCCAGGAGCTTGTCCTGCATAGAAAGCAATGTGAACGACACTCACTTGCTCCAATTGTTGATGTTGTAACCAATACCAATATACCAATGCTCACTCCAACATCACTAGAACAATATAAATCTAGGGCCAAATATAAAACCACCCCAGGATATATGCCACAAAGGAAGCCTCCATTTGAAAACAAAGCACTATAGCAACACAAAAACACCTTATGATTATGGGCAAAAAAAAAACAACATCAAAGCGTTGACTTAGATTCTCAAGATCTCAACAATATTTATATTGATAGCCCCACTTGCACCAGTAAAAAATAAGGCCCTGAGAGGTCAACAGTACCATCTCTTTCCCATCTAGAGGTGTAATAAACCCATTCCATGAAGAACAATAAGGCCAATTACGACATTGTGGTATTGTGATACCAAAAATAGAGACTCAACACATTTCTAAAAAATATTGAAGTTTATCTTCGAACAACATATGCTAGCACATTATGCTAAAGAGCCAAAAAGTGATAAGAACCACCACAAAGAGACCATACATGGAAAAAACCTGCCAAAAAGAGGATAAGAGACATAGGACTAACCATCCCTAGTCCTGATCAGATGATATAATAGTTGGAGTTTGAGCATTATCATCTAGAGGATCAATTATATTACTAAAGGCCTAGGTCACTCATCAAAAAAATTTCCACCTGAGCCAGTCGAGAATCCACATTATCCAAGAAAAACCTTTGGTTTCAAAGCATATGTTTAATTCCCTCCAAGGAAGAGAAAAATTTGTAATTCTCTGCTTACTTATCTTTGAAAATTAAACGCAATAGGGTATCCATCTGTTGGTGTAAAGCCAAAGAATTTAGGAAGTGAAGTTGCTTTTTCCTAAATTTGCCAGGATCAGGAACCCACCACATATACTCCCCCACCACTTCAGAGTCTGAGTGATAAGTTTGATCCCCTGGCTATTTACACTCCAACAATAAGATTTCCTTCCTCACCATGAGAGGAATAGTATAAAAAAAATAGCAATTGTCATACAAAAAGGGACAAACTCTTTTATACCTAACATTACCACCACACCTCTTGCTACCCATTCTTTGTCGAGGAAGCATTAGCACAGTTTCAAGGGAAAAATGGGTACAACCACTAAGAATAACTCTACCAGCAAAACAGGAAAATGGACGAGACACAAAACCTTGACACCCTGACCAAAAGAATACCAAGTCATCCACCAATTTCCACACAATAGGAGCAAATTCTAACAACCCCTGAAATTCACTACAACCCATAGACATAACACAACATATTCCAAAAACATAATAAACAATTGAAATATTTTTTACCCAAACAAAGGACAAAAAAATTGACAACCTTCAATTCACACAGCGTCTCTAATATCAGACTTAGGAAATTCAATATAATTGCACTTGGGAAAGCTTATAAAGACCCAAAATAAGACTCAATGCACCACAGATATAGAGGAAAAAAAAAACTTCAATACAACCCAATTAACAATACACACCTCTATTGACCGAAAAAATACCCTCCAAATCCTTTGTAAACACAACAAAATAAACAAGCTTCCAACACCATAATACAATGACAACAAAGGAAAATTTTAGCCCGTGAAAACCACTACCAGATTTACTAGAAGAAAAGAAGTAAAAAGGTCGAACACTAGTAGAGTTAATATCTCAATGTCACAATCATAAAAGAAAGAACCCTAACATAACATCCACAAATTGAAACAAGTGAAGGAGGTTGAGGAGATATCCTTACCTCCACTCCCACACACTGGGTACCTCTTCCACCCCATTACCATAACTATGCATTTTAAATGACGAGACCATCGATTGAAATTCACACGCCCTTCAACTACCCTCTGCCACGCCTTAACAATGGATAGACACCTTTTACAATGGTACATCTTCTGATGGAGCTATAACTCCTCCTATGACAACACCCCCATCGGGGAATGGTGTATATTATAAGTTGGGTTGAATAGGTTTAAATTGTTTTGCATATTCAATATATCCAATTTTTGAGATAGATCATGACTTTTATATATAGAAAAATTCATTTCCATTCTCTCTCTCTCTCGATATATATATAAATTTCCCACTATTGGTTTGCTTGAAGGGAAACCAAACCAGTAACATAATTTTAGATTCTTAAGGTTGCTAAGATCTCATCTAACTAGAGCATCTTTTAGATAGAAACTTATAAAAGCAAGTTGGTTGTGCTAGAGCTTGACATACATTGACATGAGAGACAAAAAAGCTACTAGTGCTACAAGAAAAAAAATTAGTGAGTCATAGCAACTATTGAGCAGAATCTCCAAGAATCTGCCTTTACTGATCACTACCCTCATATGAGGAGGAGATGTTGGCTAATCTCCTAGCTGGAAAGGTCATCTTGTGGTCAATACGTCAATTTTTTCCTCCAACATTGAAAATTTGATAGAATTCTCCTATTGAGTCCTCTTGTACCTCCCTATGCCACTTGCAATATTCAAATGGTGTTTAACCTTATGTTAGCTTCATGCCATGAACAATGAAATGACAGGAGCACATGCAATGCACTAAGTATAGTGGGAAACACAACCCCCTTTCATGTGAGCTGGCATCATATCAAGGTAGGGGGGATGCCTGCTCTGGGGAAGCCTCCTTGGGGAATATTTTTGAAATATTATTATAAGTATATTTTTTTTTAAGTATTTTTTTATTTTACATTTATTTTAATGAAAATTAATATTTTCATAAATATAACAAATTTATATCCATTTACATATGATAATTACAATTTTGTTTTCATATTATTATTTTTACATTAAAAAAATGGAAAAATAATCCTTAATCAAATTATGGTGTATTTACTATTTGATTATCACACTCACCACGTACATTAACATTGAAAAACTATAAATATGTAAAAAGAGATTAATGCATAAATTATCCTAACCATTTCACGCACAAATATGAGTTATTCTCCATTAAGAAGTCATAATGATCCTTTTAGGAGGATGATGAACCTTTAGGCTTAACACCCAACCATTACACACAAGGGATGGTTAGCTCCCTACTCTCATTCCTTATAATGATTTTTATTTTTTCTCAATATGGTAAGAGTTTGTTGTATCATAAGGCACATTCTAAAAGCCAGTGTGATGGCGATGTGTAAGTATGTCACGTCTCTAATAAATAAAAAATAATAAAAATAATTTTTGCTAATATTAGCCAAAACAAAAAAAATCTAAATAATCATATAAATATTATTGTACCAAAACAACCATTTCTGATATGCATAATGGAACTCCCATTATAAGATTCCTCAATGTTTCGATCATCAAATCTTCATTGATAAAAACAAAACCTCGACCACTACAATCATTAATTCACTAATAAAATTCACTAATATAAATCCTTCTTTCAAGCGCAATGATATTCTTTCTGCATATTATACCATATGAGGCTTTTCTCTTCTTCTTGCTTTTAGCCATGTTGTGTTAGTGCCTTTAAATTTATTGGACTTACATAGAACCACCTACAATATACCAAAAAAATAAATTAAAGAAGAATAGTTCTGATCCAATCAGAACTTTTGGAATTCACACAAATTTCTAAACAATACATCCATCTCCATTTCATAAGAAGGTAGAAGGCAAGTTTAAAACACAAGAAACACTATTCAGTCCACCTTATGTGTTATGTTATATCCTTCTTAATCCATTCTTGCTAAATTTTATATATCATTATGACCTATGACATCAACGATGGCTTTTTCATGAGCTAAACTCAATTAATAAACTATTGATCGAGAACCTATTGTTTTTATCCTATTCATAAGTCATATGATCTGAAAAATTAACAGCTTCAAAATAAACTTTGAAATATGTAATAATATCCATTTGTATTTATGATTCACATCAATCTGCATCTCTCTAATGAAGGATTTAGATCAACCTGCTCTCTACGACTATGTTAACTTCTTTTTATTTCAGAGAAAACAAACAAACATAATCAGATTTATAACTAAAACATTATTCACTACGATAAGAAATCCATTTCACATGAAATATATTGATAAACAATATCCTATTTATATGTACAGATTTTATTCACTGCCATAAAGTATCAAACATCATTCACTACCATAAAATAATTTTTTTACAATCTCATTTAAAAATCATAAAATATTTAAAATAATTATATTTTTATAGATTATGATTGCGGACATTAAACCATGATAAAGAAGAGGATATTTGAAAAAAAAAATATTTTTAATATGTATGTTCTCTTAATCTTGAAAATAAGGTTCAAGCATTCTCTTTAAATTTGATCATTGAGTCATTCTTGGACAATGGCATTTATGGCTAAACATACTCAGTAATTGGATTTCAGAGATCTGTGGTTTGAGTTTTTTGGATTTTTGACCGGAGAACCCACAGTAATGGGATTTTTACACCAATTACTGTGGAAAAATCCAAAAATACTCAGTAATACTCAATAATAAGGGAACGTATAAGTTAATATTGTCGATACCATGTTTTAAACTTAAAATTCTGTAATCAAGGGAAAAAAAAAAAAAAAAAACCATCTCTACAACCTATTCCTGGACAAGTATAACACCGACATTCAATAACTCTTGAACATAAAGAAACAAAAAAAATTCAGATAACTCAAATATTCTATAATTTAATGGGTTTTTTAATGGTAATGGGGTTTGCATGTTTTAATATTAATATTAACTATTATGGTGATGGTTATGGTAGTGGTTAATGTCCACTGAGACCAAATTGGTCTATCGGACCTATAATTTTCTTAGTCTTTAATTTTCTGGCTCCTCGTCTTTCTTGGTGAGATTGGTGTTGTAGCGTTCTTTTTTTCCTCTACGGTCTTCTAACTTCTTTTATCTTGCATCTCCTTCATCTCTTCTGGTTCTTCGGACATTGGTGTCTTAGCTTCGCAATCTATTGTGTTTGTCCTTTTGAAGATAGTCAGAGAAGAAGTTTGGTCTAGGAGATCTGCTTTGCTGTTAAATGAAGATTTATTTTATGCGGTATTTGAATCCTCATAACTGTTGATGCTTGAGGGGTTTTCGAGTTCACTTTTTTGTTGTTGGATGGGGCTTTCTCCCTGCTTGTCTTGAGAGTTGTTTCTTTCTTGCCCGATTTCTTGTGATTCAGAGTTTTCTCTAGAGTATTCTTCTTTGATGACAGTGTAGTGTTCTTTTTGTGCTCCTTCCCACCATGTAGATCTGTAGTGGTTTTTTCTAGCAGAATTTTTCTAGGAGGCTTTTGGGCAATTTTTGGCTAAATGGCTTGTCTCAAAGCAGGATCGACATCTGAAGATGATACTTTCATAATCGAGTTTCTGGTTCCACACATAGTCTTTACTTGTTAGGTTTATTTCAGCTAGGAATCTGGCGCTGAAGTCCATTTCCACACAAATGCGTGCATAGGTGGTTCTGGCATATTCCTCTGTTTCTGGGCACCTGCAGTAAAATTTCCCAATTGCATTTCCAATGGCTTTTAGTGAGGAGAGATTCCAGAGATGCAAGGGTAGGCTTGGCAATCTCACCCAAACTGGTGTTGAGGTTATGACTGTTGTTGAGGGATCGAATGATGGGTTCCATGGCTTCATGAATAGGCCTGATTTTTCCCAAAACCAAGGGCCGGAATCTAGAATACATTGTCTGCTTTCAAGATTTTCAAAATCTACTATAAAGAAACCCCTAGCATAGGGGTAGATATTAATTTCATCAGAAATGACAGGCTTCCATACCTCCGAGATCCAATTGTGGAGAGTTGTCAGCCGCGGCCAAAAACCATTGAACCGACAGATTAGGGCACTTTCAGAAAACTTCAAAGCCTCATCGAGTGAGGCCTGGACCACTTGGACAGTGGGAGTTGGGACTTCACTAACGATATGGGCAAGAGCTTGCCCTCCAGAGGCGGACGGAACTGAGCCAGCAGCTATTTTCGCAAAGTTAGGAGCCATATTTTACTTGCCCATAGAACCCAACCGCAGAGAAATAAGGTAGGAAAAAAACACACACACACACACAACATTATTAACCTTAATACTAATAATATTAAGATAATATAATATTATATTAATATTAATATGATACCAATAATATTTATTAACCATAATATAATATTATAAACCATAACATAAAATAATATTTGTATTTATAGTAATTATTAAATATTAAATATGAATTATATTAATATTATTATTAGACATATTAATATTTAATAATGATAATGAAGAAGAATGCCTACTATTGTGGTCTATCAAATTTTAAAAAAGTAAAAGATTAATTGTAATTCTTTAATATGTTATTTCTATGATCAAAGAGAAGGAAAAGAAGTGTTCCTCGATCACTATAGTTTTTCTAACTTAACAAGTCAAAAAAATTAATAATGAAAATAATGTTTTGAAAATAAAAATAAATATGAATAAAAGTTAATTGCTAAAATATATTATAACAATAATATCATATAATATTAATATCAAATATAATATTGAAATTAAATATTGTATTATATTATTAATATTAATATTAATATTAATTAATAATCATGTTAATTTTCCCCGGATGCGGGTGTAATTACTGCCTGTTAATCAATTTGCATGCAAATGCGGCAGCTGTCCAAACACTTGGACGGATCCGGCAGTCTACACACTTTGTCGTCAGTTGATATGAAAGGAGAGGAATGTGGAATTAAGGCTCTGGTTATAGCATTTAATGTTCATCCGGTTCGAGATCCTCAGCCAAGCGATTTAACCATGGCGTGCTCTCTGATGTTTGCAGCTGATATTCACAATCCTGTCCTCCTCTGCTCACTATGCTTTCCGCACCCATGCTCTGTTCAGGGTGTATGGAAGCCCCTCTAGTTTCTTAACTTGGTTTATTCCGCCTATGTCTGGTCGCCTTCCCTCCAGTTCCGGTCATCCTATTTACCTAAGCTCCCTGCGCACCCTGCTATGGCTCGACGTCGCAGCATCCCCCGTCGTGGAAGTAATTCTGGTACTCGTGGCGTTTCTCGGCGTCGTGGTGGCTCTGCCCCTCAAAGCATCACTCCTTTAGCCTCTACCTCTCCATCCTCTCCGCCTTCTGATCATTCTCGGCCCTCTCTGAATAGTTCCTTTCAAACTACTCGGTTCAGGTTCAGGAGTACGCTCAATAAGCCTTTAATCTCTGCCACTATCACTGTAATTTTCTCGGAGGAGGAAGATGAGCTTATGAGCTCGGATGACATCTCCAGGGCTCAGTCTCAGTCTCAGAATACGAGCGAATTTCAGGGTGAGATGGCTGGAGTAGTCCTCAATGACAATTTCAAGCAGAATGAGGATGGACTTCAGGAAGCCCCTCAACCCCAGCCAGCTTCTCCACAAGAGCAAATTCTTGCTTGTGAACCAGTGCGCTTTTCTGGAAGCGTTCTGAATCTCGTTATTCCCCCAGATGGCAGTATGATGGGAGCTGAAGATAATGAAATGGTGACCTGGATTGGCTCCCCCAACCAGGCAAACGTGGACGCGACAGGCTCTCCTCCGCAGGATTAAAGACTTCTGGCCTAAATTTCCATGACAGCAGTCCCTCTTCTGATATTTGGTACTCAAGTTATGCTTCCATGGTTCTTTTTGTCCCATCTGTGCATGTCTCAGGCTTCTTTTTGATATCAGCATGAATTGTTACAGTCTTCAGGTCAGAAGCCTGGTTTTGGATCTTTTTGTAATAGCAGCTTTAAAAGATAGTATTTCTGTAAGTGATCAGCTACCTCTGAAGCATAGATCAACTATAGGACAATCTAGTTTTTTGTCTCTCAAGCTTACTTCAATTCTTGCTTCAAAAACTCTCAATTATGTAAAAGGACTGAAGTTTGCTATTTGCATAAGTCTCTTTGGTGATGGGCAGGCTACGGCCCCCTCAGAGGTTTAATCCTCTCTGTAAATATTTTTATCTTTTTTAATAGAATAGTCTTTATCCAGAAAAAAAAAAAAATCATGTTAATTTTAAACAGTAATAATATTATATCGTAACTCAATAATCTTTTCCTCAAATTTCACATAATATTAGATGTTAAAAAAATTTCTATATAATTTTAATAACTTTAGATTAATATAATTTAATAATTTTAGTATAATATTAAATTTTATATTTTATAATATATTAATATATTAGGATATATATTAATATCATAAAATTAATATCCATATTATATGTAGAAATTTTGAATAATAAACACTTATTCACAGAGATTATCCCGATTATACACTATTGCGGAATACATGCATAATACATAACCTCCTCTACGTTGATCATCAATTTAGCAGCATCAAAAACAATGAAACATCAATCGCATGCACACATTAACACAGTATGTAACCCGGGGAAAGCTTACAGCTGAAAACCCCACACTATCTGTATATTAATGATTAAGAACATGTAACAATACATAGTACAATACTCCTCACAAGTATCCAGCACTATCTCCACTTGTTACACACAAAACTAGCTCAGATCCGAGCAAGTCACAGGTTCAAATCTTCTCCGCTGCTTTGCCTGCCTCCACTGCACAATGCTAAGTGAAAATCACGTGAGCACAGGCTATTTCACTGGGCATATATTACGTAATCCTCATGGGCATACTCAATCCATGATTGTGCAAGATCTCATGCACAACTATAGTCACAAATGATAGCAATCTCAACCTCTAACACCTGTCTCCACTGAACTGTACATGCACTGCGTTAACTGATTTATTCTTCAGTTGCATTATGAGTTAATAATTAGTGAATTAATTTAATCAATTAATTCACATCACTCATTAGTAGTCTATTTGCAGTTAGACTAATTACAACTAGTTTAACCAAGTCAAATTGAACACTACTCCATCAACTCCACATCCAACTCCACAGAACTCACATAAGTTCTAACTGAAGTCCTGCATGCAATAGCTCAACCGACCCACAAAGAAAGCACATTTCCTTCTGACAGCTGCATGTGCCACATCTGTAGCTCAAACTGAAGTGTTCCAAGAGAATAAGATAATGTTTAGAGTCCAAATATTACTAAGGGCTAATAATATTTGACTATTTCTATTTTTAGCCTGGTAGTCTAAAAATAGACTCTGATCACTCCGCTGTGAACCAAAAATAGAAGTCCATCTATTTTTCCCAACATGACCAATCATCCATAAACAACATTCTTCAACTCATAGACCATGATCCATATGTCTAAAAATAGACATAGTCTAAAAATAGACTTTGCGCCAAAAATACCCTGCGGGCCCACTTAGTGAAGGCGACTCCTTTCCACTAAGCTCCATCATCTTGTTGCATTCTCAACACTCCCTCTCAACAAGATATAGATTATCAGCAACCCCTATCCTGCATCGGTGGCATTCGAATTTGCTCCTGGTGAGCGCCTTCGTCAAGATATCAGCATCCTGATCCTCCGTTGGAATGTATGAAAGTAACATGATTCTCCGCTGCACACAATCTTTGATATGATGGTACCTAATGTCAATGTGCTTAGATATATCATGAAATAGGATTAGCCGAGAGTTTAATGCAACTCTATTTATCACAGTAAATCACAGTAGGCTCCAAGTGAGAACCGAACAAACCGACCAGGATCTTCCTCATCCATATAGTCTCGCATGCAGCCAAACTTGCTGCCATATACTCGGCCTCTGCTAAACTGAGTGCCACGGATCTTTGCTTCCTGCTGTACCAAGAAACTGTTGTCGACCCGATACTGAAGACCCCTCCTGATGTGCTCTTTCTGTCCATTGGGCTCCCTGCCCAATCTGCATCCGTGAAGCCACATAACTTCACCTCATCCTCCTGTCTATACCACAATCCATATCCCGATGTGCCTCTCAAATAACGCAATACATGCTTGCTTGCCTTCCAGAAGAGCTTGGTTGGCTTAACCATAGCTTGTGAAAGCTGGTTAACAGCATAGCATATATTGGGTCGTGTATTGACCAGATACATAAGCGACCCCACCAACTGTTGATAAACAGTGGCATCCACTTCTTCTACTGAAGTGGCATCCTCCTTCCTCCAACCTCCAGGAAGAGGAGTATCAACAGGCTTGCAGCCATGCATGTTGAACTTCTCCAATATCTCCCGAGCATACTTACCCTGAGAAACAAATAGTCCATCACTGCGCTGCCAGATTTCCAATCCCAGGAAATAATGAAGGAGGCCCAAGTCCTTCATCTCAAACTCCTTAGCAAGATCATCCTTGCATGAAAGTATCAACAGCTCATCACCCGTTAGAATCAAATCATCTACATAAAGTACAATGATAAACAACTTACCCTCCACCACAATCTGGTATAGGTTAGGATCCGCCTCACTCTTGGAGAATCCAAGTCCGGTGAAATAACTGTCTATCCGTGTGTACCAAGCACGTGGTGCTTGTTTCAACCCATACAGCGCTCTCTTGAGCCTGCACACATGCGACTCGCTGCTGAAGATCTCAAAACCTTTGGGCTGTTCTATGTACACCTCCTCCTCAATGACTCCGTTGAGGAACGCAGTCTTCACATCCATCTGATGAATGTGCCACCCCATCTGCGCTGAGAGAGAAAGAATCGTCCGTATGGAAGAATACCTTGCGACAGGTGCAAAGGTCTCCTCATAATCGATCCCCTCTATCTGTGAAAAGCCTCGGGCAACAAATCTTGCCTTGTACTTCTCCACACTCCCGTCAGCTGCCTACTTAACTTTGTAGATCCATCTTGAACCCACCACTGATTTCCCTTCCGGTCTTGGGACAATCTCCCATGCACTATTTTTGACAATCGAATCATACTCTTCCACCATGGCGTCTACCCATGCGGGATCCTCCACAACTTCCTCGAAAGAGGATGGCTCAGTCACAACACATTTGCTCATAAGAGCCATGTATCCAGTGTACCAATCAGGTGACTGTCTCTGTCTACGTTGAGCTGTAGGTGGTCCTACAACTTTCTCTGCATCTTGAGCCAATCGCTCAGCTTCTGTCAAGCGCTTTCGCCCTCTGATGGTTGGCGCTGCATGAGTGGTCTCTTCCACTCCATGAACTTCGTCCTGTGGCTGATCCACGTCCTGAAGCTCATCTTTAGGAACTAATAGCTCCTCATCTGCATGCAAGTGTAGCTCCCTCTCAAGCGAACACTTCATGGCTTTCTCCTCCTGAAATTTTATATCCCATCGCACAACAGTTTTGCCACTGTCTGGCAAATACACACGATAGTTGTGGGGCGTATCAGTGTACCCCACAAATATCCCAACCTCTGCGGTCGGCTCCAACTTCTTCCTGGCATCCTTCGTCACATGCATGTAAACGTTAGCACCAAAAATCCTCAAATGAGAAAGATCAAGCTTCTTACTAGAATAAGCCTCCTCGGGTGTACTCATGCCAAGTATCCTGTGAGGACAACGGTTCTGCACATAAACTGTTGTATTGCATGCTTCCACCCACAAGTGAAGGGGTAGGCCCTGATCATGCAACATCGCCCATGCAGCACCCACAATCGTTTTGTTCTTCCACTCAGCAACCCCATTCTGCTGTGGGTTATGGGGAGCTATGAGTTCTCTTCGAATCCCTTCTGCACTGCAAAATTCCTTGAACTCGCCAGAGATGTATTCACCACCATTATCACTCCTAAGAGCCTTCACCTTCTTCCCCGACTCCTTCTCGACCAGTGATTTGAACTCATAAAACTTTGAGTATGTCTCGCTCTTCTTCTACATGAAGAAGATCCAGCACTTACGAGAGAAATCATCAACAAAAATCACATAATACCTGTGTTTTGCTGTCGAAGCTACTGAGAAAGGTCCACACACGTCTGTGTGAATTCTCTTAAGGATCGTCGTGGCGCAACTATCCTTCACATGAAAGGTGGCTTTCACAAGCTTTCCCAAAGTACACCCCTTGCACTGATCTGACTGCGCAAGAGTGCCTTTAGGAAGCCCTGTAGTGATCTGCTGCAGTATCTTCAAGGCTCCATGGTGAAGGTGACCCAATCTCCTATGCCACAGCTCGCCATCACACCGGCTCACCAATCCTTTTGCCTTGCATGCCATTGCTGCACAGCCATCTACATGCAACTGATAAAGGTTCCTCACTCGAACCCCTATCTTCCGGGTTTCTCCAGTTGTCTTACTGCGCAGGAAAGCCTTTCCCTCGTTGAAAACAACATCATATCCCTTGTCTTCTAACATCGCCACATAGATAAGATTCTTCTTCAATCCTGGAACATGCATCACTTCCTTCAATACGAAGGGTTTACCAGACTCCCTCTCAAAGGAAATGGTACCGATACCGGTCGCACTGTATCTACCATCATCGCCCATCTCGATGTGCACTCCAAGATCTTTCTCCTCCAGATCAAAAAACAAATCTCGATCTCCTGTCATGTGAAAAGACGCACCACTATCCAAGAACCACACCGATCCCATCACACTTGAAACCAAGCATGCGATCAATGAAAAATCAAGCTCAAATTGCGAGGCTAGAGCCTCTCCTGCTACAGATCTAGCAGCTTGCTTGTTCTTCTTCTTCTGCGGACAATTAGTGGCATAGTGTCCGTGCTGGTGACAGTGAAAGCACTTCACCTTGGACATGTCCTGCTTCTTGCCTTTTGCACCAGACTGAGAAGCTTTCTTGTTCTTCCCCTTCTTTGCTTTGGCAGCCAAAGCACAATTTTCTTCATCAGGTCCCTTTGATGAAGATCCGTCCCTGGTCTTCTGCCTGATCTCCTCCTGCACAAGATCTGACCAAAGTCTCTCCCATCCTGGCAATTTCTCCCGACCATTGATAGAGTCCTGATAGGAATGCCAACTCTTCGGAAGACCAGGGAGAGCCAAGCTCACCAAGTCCTCATCATCGATAGTCACCCCCACACTTCCCAGCTCATCCCTGCACTAAGTGAACTTCGTGAGATACTTGAGCATACTGTCTCCCTTCTCACATTTGATGTTTCTAAGTTTATCCTTGAGCGCCAACTTCCTCTGATTGCTCTTGCTTTGGAATAGATCTGTCAACGCTTTCCACATCAAGTATGGAGAAGCATTTCCATGCAGGCTGGACACAATGTGATCCTTCACACCCTCCAACAGAATCCTTCGACACTTTGTTGTCTTCCTTTGCCAAGCATCAACCTGCGCAGTATCAGTAGGCTTTGGGACCTCAGCCTCTATGAAATCCTTCAGCCCATTATCATTTAACACCGCCTCCATCATGTCCTTCCATGCAATATAGTTCGAGCTGCCCTTAAGAGCATACTCCAATCGCAATCCGTTGAAAGACATTGCCTCGTCGATACCAAGAAAACACTGCTGCAAATTAGAATTCCACCAGCTCCAAACTCAACCGCCTCTGATCTAAGATTCGTGAGAACAAAGTATTTCTCGTACAAAGATTGACTATATGGGCTTTTACCAGATATCTCACCTTTCAAAGGAAGGATGAATCCAGAGTCTACCTGGCCCGATTACAGACTATGCCTGAAGAAATAATATGTAAACACTTCTTGAATAGTAGATCTGATGATCAACAGCTCCGATACCATGTAGAAATTTTGAATAATAAACACTTATTCACAGAGATTATCCCGATTATACACTATTGCGGAATACATGCATAATGCATAACCTCCTCTACGTTGATCATCAATTTAGCAGCATCAAAAACAATGAAACATCAATCGCATGCACACATTAACACAGTATGTAACCCGGGGAAAGCTTACAGCTGAAAACCCCACACTATCTATATATTAATGATTGAGAACATGTAACAATACATAGTACAATACTCCTCACAAGTATCCAGCATTATCTCCACCTGTTACACACAAAACTAGCTCAGATCCGAACAAGTCACAGGTTCAAATATTCTCCGCTGCTTTTCCTGCCTCCACTGCACAATGTTAAGTGAAAATCACGTGAGCACAGACTATTTCACTGGGCATATACTGCGCAATCCTCATGGGCATACTCAATCCATGATTGTGCAAGATCTCATGCACAACTATAGTCACAACTGATAGCAATCTCAACCTCTAACACCTGTCTCCACTGAACTGTACATACACTGAGTTAACTGATGTATTCTTCAATTGCATTATGAATTAATAATTAGTGAATTAATTTAATCAATTAATTCACATCACTCATCACTATTCTATTTGCAGTTAGACTAATTACAACTATTTTAACCAAGTCAAATTGTACACAACTCCATCAACTCCACATCCAACTCCACAGAACTCACATAAGTTCTAACTGAAGTCCTGCATGCAATAGCTGAACTGACCCACAAAGAAAGTGTATTTCCAGTTAGAAACAATTAATTCCTACTTGTCTATGGTTGTAATTCTCCATTTGAGGAGATTGTTCCTACATAATAGGAATTTAGTTTCTCCTAGTTTAGTGTGTGGTTGAGAGAATCTCTCAACCACACTACTGTACGTCTAAGATAGCATTCCTATCTTGAGACTATTGATTGTATAAATATGTGTGTAATTTCCTCATTCAATTTAATAGAGAATATATTGTTGTGTGTAATTTTATCTTGGTATTAGATTCTGTGAGGGCCTGGCCCCTCCTAGGCTGGGCTCCTCCTGGGCATAGAGAAATAAACTACTTTTGTTTGTCCATCATCGTGGGTCGATGGAGATACTATTGTGGAGTCGCTCTCAATTGTAATAGCGGTGGATACGTGCCATCGTCGAGTACTCAACCAAGGCAACGCAAGCCTGGACCGATGGCAGGAAGTCATGATGGAGCCGATGAAGGCCGAGGATTTCATTGAATTCGTAGAAACTATGTGATGATCGAATCAGTCAGAAGGACAGATGTGGCCTTCCCGCTAAATTTGCTGGACACGGACTGCTTTTTCGGTCTTGATCGGAAGCAGTGGAAGAATATCTTCTTGCCTGCTTCCGGTGAATGATTTTGCAATCTTCAACAAGCACGGTAAAGCCGAACGTCGTGGTTGCGAAGGACGGTAGTGGAAATTACACGAACATTACAGAGGCAGTGAACAAGGCTCCTGCGAAGAGCCAGGCAAGATACGTAATTCATATAAAAGCAGGAGTTTATGCAGAAAATGTGAACTTGCAGAAGAAGAAAACAAATATCATGTTCATTGGAGATGGCATGGATGTCACAGTGGTCACCGGAAACCGAAATGTGAAGGACAATTTCACAACCTTTCGTTCTGCAACTGTTGCTGTGACTGGAAACGGATTCATCGCTCGCGACATGACCTTCGAGAACACGGCAGGACCCGCGAAGCACCAGGCGGTGGCCCTGCGTGTGGGATCAGATCTCTCGGCCTTCTATCGGTGCAGCTTCAAGGGTTACCAGGACACCCTTTACGCCCATTCCTTTCGTCAGTTTTACAGAGAATGCAACATCTATGGCACCGTAGATTTCATCTTCGGCAACTCCGCCGTCGTTTTTCAGGATTGCAATCTCCTGGCGCGGAGACCCCTGAAGAATCAGAAGATTCTTTACACCGCTCAGGGCAGGGAGGACCCCAATGAGAACACTGGAATTTCCATTCAGAACTGTAATGTGACCGCAGCAGTTGCTTCCATTTGACCTCATCGGAGCCGAGGGAGGCTTCATTTTCAAGGGTATCAGTGGGGAACATAGTAAGCGTGCAGAGAATATACACAGACATGAAGACGCAGGAGGTGCTCGCTTACAGCTGCCTGGCCGTTATGAAGGCATACTTTGCACAGATAAAGGGGCTTCATTCCTGCGCCTTTTATAAGTCTGATGACGGGATGTTGATTGTGGGATTGTCCACATGGGACAATGCCGCCTCTGCCTCCGCTCTCTTAGAGTTCTGTGGAGTCAGAGAGCAAGAATCGTCCGTATGGAAGAATACCTTGCGTCAGGTGCAAAGGTCTCCTCATAATCGATCCCCTCTATCTGTGAAAAGCCTCGGGCAACAAATCTTGCCTTGTACTTCTCCACACTCCCGTCAGCTGCCTGCTTAACTTTGTAGATCCATCTCGAACCCACCACTGATTTCCCTTCCGGTCTTGGGACAATCTCCCAAGCACTGTTTCTGACAATCGAATCATACTCTTCCACCATGGCGTCTACCCATGCGGGATCCTCCATAGCTTCCTCGAAAGAGGATGGCTCAGTCACAACACATTTTCTCATAAGAGCCATGTATCCAATGTACTGATCAGGTGACTGTCTCTGTCTACGTTGAGTTGTAGGTGGTCCTACAACTTTCTCTGCATCTTGATCCAGTCGCTCATCTTCTGTCAAGCGCTTTCGCTCTCTGATGGTTGGCGCTGCATGAGTGGTATCTTCCACTCCATGAACTTCGTCCTGTGGCTGATCCACGTCCTGAAGCTCATATTTAGGAACTAATAGCTCCTCATCTGCATGCAAGTGTAACTCCCTCTCAAGCGAACACTTCATGGCTTTCTCCTCCTGAAATTTTATATCCCATCGCACAACAATTTTGCCATTGTATGGCAAATACACACAATAGTTGTGGGGCGTATCAGTGTACCCCACAAATATCCCAACCTCTGCGGTCGGCTCCAACTTCTTCCTGGAATCCTTCGTCACATGCATGTAAACATTAGCACCAAAAATCCTCAAATGAGAAAAATCAGGCTTCTTACCAGAATAAGCCTCCTCGGGTGTACTCATGCCAAGTATCCTGTGAGGACAACGGTTCTGCACATAAACTGTTGTATTGCATGCTTCCGCCCACAAGTGAAGGGGTAGGCCCTGATCATGCAACATCGCCCGTGCAACACCCACGATCGTTTTGTTCTTCCGCTCAGCAACCTCGTTCTGTTGTGGGTTATGGGGAGTTATGATCTCTCTTCGAATCCCTTCTGCACTGCAAAAGTCCTTGAACTCGCCAGAGATGTATTCACCACCATTATCACTCCTAAGAGCCTTCACCTTCTTCCCCGACTCCTTCTCGACCAGTGCTTTGAACTCATAGAACTTTGAGTATGTCTGGCTCTTCTTCTGCATGAAGAAGATCCAGCACTTACGAGAGAAATCATCAACAAAAATCACATAATACCTGTGTTTTGCTGTCGAAGCTACTGAGAAAAGTCCACACATGTTTATGTGAATTCTCTCAAGGATCGTCGTGGCGCGACTATCCTTCACGTGAAAGGTGGCTTTCATAAGCTTTCCCAAAGTACACCCCTTGCACTGATCTGACTGCGCAAGAGTGCCTTTAGGAAGCCCTGTAGTGATCTACTGCAGTATCTTCAAGGCTCCATGGTGAAGGTGACCCAATCTCCTATGCCACAGCTCGCCATCATCCCGGCTCACCAATCCTTCTGCCTTGCATGCCATTGTTGCGCAGCCATCTACATGCAAATGATAAAGGTTCCTCACTTGAACCCCTATCTTCCGGTTTCTCCAGTTGTCTTACTGCGCAGGAAAGCCTTTCCCTCGCTGAAAACAACATCATATCCCTTGTCTTCTAACATCGCCACATAGATAAGATTCTTCTTCAATCCTGGAACATGCATCACTTCCTTCAATACGAAGGGTTTACCAGACTCCCTCTCAAAGGAAATGGTACCGATACCAGTCGCACTGTATCTACCATCATCGCCCATCTCGATGTGCACTCCAAGATCTTTCTCCTCCAGATCAGAAAACAAATCTCGATCTCCTGTCATGTGAAAAGACGCACCACTGTCCAAGAACCACACCGATCCCATCACACTTGAAACCAAGCATGCGATCAATGAAAAATCAAGCTCAAACTGCGAGGCTAGAGCCTCTCCTGCTACAGATCCAGTAGCTTGCTTGTTCTTCTTCTTTTGCGGACAATTAGTGGCATAGTGTCCATGCTGGTGATAGTGAAAGCACTTCACCTTGGACATGTCCTGCTTCTTGCCTTTCGCACCAGACTGATAAGCTTTCTTGTTCTTCCCCTTCTTTTCTTTGGCAGCTAAAGCACAATTTTCTTCATCAGGTCCCTTTGATGAAGATCCGTCCCCGGTATTCCGCCTGATCTCCTCCTGCACAAGATCTTACCAAAGTCTCTCCCATCCTGGCAATTTCTCCTGACCATTAACAGAGTCCTGATAGGAATGCCAACTCTTCGGAAGACCAAGGAGAGCCAAGCTCACCAAGTCCTCATCATCGATAGTCACCCCCACACTTCCCATCTCATCCCTGCACTGAGTGAACTTCGTGAGATACTTGGGCATACTGTCTCCCTTCTCACATTTGATGTTTCTAAGTTTATCCTTGAGCGCCAGCTTCCTCTGATCACTCTTTCTTTGGAATATATCTGTCAACGCTTTCCACATCAAGTATGGAGAAGCATTTCCATGCAGGCTAGACACAATGTGATCCTTCACACCCTCCAACAGAATCCTTCGACACTTTGCTGTCTTCCTTTGCCAAGCATCAACCTGCACAGTAATAGTAGGCTTTGGGACCTCAGCCTCTATGAAATCCTTCAGCCCATTATCATCTAACACTACCTCCATCCTGTCCTTCCATGCAATATAGTTCGAGCTGCCCTCAAGAGCATACTCCAATCGCAATCTGTTGAAAGACATTGCCTCGTTGATACCAAGAAAACACTGCTGCAAATTCGAATTCCACCAGCTCCAAACTCAACCGCCTCTGATCTAAGATTCGTGAGAACAAATTATTTCTCGTACAGAGATTAACTGTATGGGCTTTTATCGGATATCTCACCTTCCAAAGGAAGGATGAATCCAGAGGCTACCTAGCCCGATTGCAGACTCTGCCTGAAGAAATAAGATGTAAACACTTCCTAAATAGTAGATCTGATGATCAACAGCTCCGATACCATGTAGAAATTTTGAATAATAAACACTTATTCACAGAGATTATCCCGATTATACACTATTGCGGAATACATGCATAATACATAACCTCCTCTACATTGATCATCAATTTAGCAGCATCAAAAACAATGAAACATCAATCGCATGCACACATTAACACAGTATGTAACCCGGGGAAAGCTTACATCTGAAAACCCCACACTATCTGTATATTAATGATTGAGAACATGTATCAATACATAGTACAATACTCCTCACAAGTATCCAGCACTATCTCCACCTGTTACACACAAAACTAGCTCAGATCCGAACAAGTCACAGGTTCAAATCTTCTTCGCTGCTTTGCCTGCCTCCACTACACAATGCTAAGTGAAAATCACATGAGCACAGGCTATTTCACCGGGCATATACTACACAATCCTCATGGGCATACTCAATCCATGATTGTGCAAGATCTCATGCACAACTATAGTCACAACTGATAGCAATCTCAACCTCTAACACCTGTCTCCACTGAACTGTACATGCACTGAGTTAACTGATGTATTCTTCAGTTGCATTATGAGTTAATAATTAGTGAATTAATTTAATCAATTAATTCACATCACTTATCACTAGTCTATTTTCAGTTAGACTAATTACAACTAGCTTAACCAAGTCAAACTGAACACAACTCCATCAACTCCACATCCAACTCCACAGAACTCACATAAGTTCTAACTGAAGTCTTGCATGCAATAGCTCAACTGACCCACAAAGAAAGCGTATTTTCTTCTGAAAACTGCATGTGCCACATCTGTAGCTCAAACTGAAGTGCTCCAAGAGAATAAGATAATGTTTAGAGTCCAAATATTACTAAGGACTAATAATATTTGATTGTTTCTATTTTTAGCCTGGCAGTCTAAAAATAGACTCTGATCACTCCGCTGTGAACCAAAAATAGAAGTCCATCTATTTTTCCCAATATGACCAATCATCCATAAACAGCATTCTGCAACTCATAGACCATGATCCATATGTCTAAAAATAGACATAGTCTAAAAATAGACTTTGCGCCAAAAATACCCTGCGGGCCCACTTAGTGAAGGCGACTCCTTTCCACTAAGCTCCATCATCTTGTTGTATTCTCAACATTATATATATATATATATATATATATATATATATATATATATATATATATATATATATATATATATATATATATATAAAGATAAAGACTTTTAATATGAAATTACATTTAATATAATATAATAGCATATTATGTAATACATGAATTTAGATTTCAAATTTATAGATATTAATATTATATTATATCTATCTTATAAGATAGAGGGAGGTGCAAGGGAAAGGCAGAGAAACTGAAGAAGAGAGAGAGGACTTGAGAAGAGAAAGAGAGGGAGAGAGAGAGGGAGTTGGAATGGGAGAGAGAGGGAGGGACGAAAAAATAAATCGAGAGAGGGAGAGAGAGTTTTGGGGATGAGATAGAGAGATAAATAAGGGGAGACAGAGGGAGATAGAGATATAAATGGAAGCATAGAGAGGGAAGAAGAGAGAGACAGAGAGAGGGAAGTGGGGAGAGAGAGATAGGTATGGAGACAAAGTGTCTGTGTGTTTGGAGGGGTGAGAGAGAGGGACAAATAAGAAGAGATGGAGTGAGATATAGATGTATATGGGGGAGAGAGAGAGAGAGAGATATTGGGGGGGTGGGAGAGGTACAATGTTATTCACTAAAATAGATGCATTGATTTAAGTGTAGATGTTGATTCCTAATCCTATGTGATTGATCGCACTAAAGACATTGATTTCAATATAGATGTTGATTTTTAATCTTATTTGATTGATTGCACTAGGTGCATTGATTTTAGTGTAATTGTTGATTTCTAATCCTATTTGATTGCTTACACTAGATGCATTTATTTTAGGGTATATGTTGATTTCTAATCCTATTTGGTTACTTGCACTAGATGCATTCATTTCAATGTAGATGTTGATTTCTAATTCTATTTGAATGCTTGCACGAAATACATTGATTTCAATGTAGATAATATTTCTGATTTGATATAATTAGATGTGTGATGTACATTAATTTCAAAGTAATTAGATTAATAGCGGCATTGATTTCAGTGTAATCATAAAAATGTTATTGGTGATGTGCATTGATTACTGTGTTATAATAATTCAACCATAAATAAAATACTTGAATTTTTATCTTAAAATAAAGCGTTCACTTGAAATGTTTTCTTCTTGAAATCGTAAACTATTTGTAATTGACTCCATATTTATTATTCCTATTTTCCATCATTCAACATTGTTAGTCACTTTGCATTCAAATGAGGTAATAGAAAACAACTACTATTGAAACTTACTCGGGGTTCAACACTGCATAAGTCACAATGATCACATGAGCTTCACTAAGGGAGCAATACCATACCATATGTGTTCATATTGGGGGATATATATTGAGGAAAAAATGACGTAATATATTGAGCATATAATAGGGTGTAAAGGGCTTTTGTATTGGCGGGTATAAAAAAATGAAGCTTAAAATTAATGAAAAAATATAAAGGGGTATAAAAAATGTTAATGAAAAAATGGATATCTACAATATTTAATGAAAGTATGAGTTTTTTTAATTGGGAAGGTGTATTGGGTTTGTATTGGTAGGGGGTTAAATAATGTAATTTTTAGAGGTATTTTCCAACATGTAGTCAAAATAAGGGTATTGTTTAGTATGCCACGAACGCACGTGATATGGAGAAAGCTACTACTAATATTGGAGAGCAAGAGAGACAAGGTATGATATTTACTACAATAGCACTAGTTAAAGATTTGAATGATTTACGATTTCAACCGCCATTTTCATATGATCCATATGAAAAGATGGAAAAACTAACATGTGTGACAATAAGAACAATAGAAGAAAATAGTTTTATATTGATCACAATGAAGACTATTTGTAATTGACTACATTTTTATTATTTACATTTTCTATTACTCAACATTGTTACATTGTCACTTTGCATTCAAAATTTTTATTTAATCATTCAAGTTATTAACAGACTCTATCATCTCAACGAATTGAGGTAACTGAATAAATTTAAAATTAAATTGACCAAATTAATCTTATACATATTTAGCATATTTAAAATAATTATAATAATTAGATGTTCAAAAAAATATTCATGGCCACACACAACTGAAACCAACCTAGATCCATCTTAACCTCGGATCTATCATGTGTCGAGAGGGATCAAATCTCTCGAGGTGCAAACCTTTCCTCAAATCTTACACAAAAGAGAGGTTTGCACCTCGAGAGATTTGATCCCCTCGACGCATGATAAATATAGGATTAAGATCAATCTAAGCTAATACTATTAAAACAAAAGATAAAATTAATAATTTTAGAAAATTAGTAATGATAATGTTTCCATAGTTTTAAAATATTTAATTAAGATTCAAATTTCTTCTTTAAACATTAAAATTACTAAAAAAGAGTTAAGTTCACAAATAATGTAACACGTCACTACTCCATTATAATACATAGAATATCTTTAAAAGTATAAGAAGCAAAGCAAATTCATCCAATACAACTTAACTTTTTACACCTAAACAATTTATACAAATTAGTCCGTCATTATACTCAAAAAAAAATTCTAATAAGATGTTACATTAGTTCAATTTCTTGAATGTAAAAAAGGTACTCATTGAAAAGATTCATCATTTTGAGTATAGATTGATATTAAAATGGATAGATGAAATTACGGTGGATATGGGAAGGGTTAATTTGATTTCTATATTTAAATTTGAGCTAAACTTAAAATGAGATATTTCAAATTATTAATTTTTAAAATTTAATTATAAAGTTTTATATAATATAATAAATTAAAAGAAAATAGTTTATGTGTTTTTAGTAGAATTTGAATTGAGTATTTATCAATATAGAATAGTGTATGATGATAAAGATATCACTTGATTATATGTGTATATAATATTATTTTTAAGGGTTAGTTCAATTGGTTGAACTATTCACCTAAATCATGTATATTATGTTATATACATGGAAAGTATATGGTCAAACATGGAAGAGTTCCTTGGGATTATTAGCCACCATTGTGACTTGCTCCATCCAAATATTTCAAGGAAAAGGGGGAACGAATACTTAATAGCACAAAACTAGTCAAATGTCTTGCCTAGCAACATTAAGAATAATTGATTGAGCATATATATATATATATATATATATATATAGTTAGTTAGTTAGTTAGTTATTTAGTGTGTACGTGCTTTTCCATGTAAAAAATCACCTTACCCTTCAATCTATAGGCAAGAGTAAGATATTCATCAAGGCCCATTGGAAATTGAACTTGGGTAGGGATGACTTGTTACTTTTACTATCAAGTTTTGTTTGATTTCTTCCTCCGGTATTGAAAAAGACATGAAGAATGACTATTCTATTCATTTTATACATTGGTAATGGAAAACCATTTTTCTTGGTTAATCTCATTGTATAATGGAATGTTGTATCTTAGATCTTTAAATGTATTTATTGAAAAGTTAACAAAGCTCCATATTTAATAGACAATAAGATTGTTCTAGTGATGAAAAATATATGTAGTACTAGATAATAAGCCTTTGAACTATTCTTTACCTAAACAAAATAGTGTTTCATTTAAAAAAACAAACTCTATTATAACAAACATGGCTAAAATTAACAAAATCAAATTAATCACAATTAACACATATTAACTTTACCATAACCTTCCTACTATATTTAGTTAACAAAATGAAATACTATATAAAGTGCTTTTTGAATTTAATTAACTATGATAACTTTAATATTCTATTTTAATTAAACTAGGATAACTTTTGAATTTAATTAACTATGATAACTTTAATATTCTATTTTAATAAAACTAAGATAACTTTAATAAAATATAGTAACAAAAACAATTAATTTTTAAAATTTCATGATCACTTTCGCAAATATTATTATACAAAGCAAATAACTTTACAATGTAGCATATTTACAAAAAATATTTTTCGGCGAAGATCACATGAGACATCATTTGTCGACCCGTTTCGAACCAACCAGTGTGGTTCATCGTCAGGACAAGTTGAAGAAACAGATCTAGCTTAGCATGTTAAATAGACCGAGCAGAGCCTCCAACGGCTAATTTGACCAACTGCTAATATTGACTATTGGACCGGCTAATTTGACCAACCGCTTAGCATGTGATCTTCGCCGAAAAATATTTTTTGTAAACTTGATATGGATCACAGAAGCCTAAACTCTACTAATGTAGCATATGTGCATATAAAAAACACTAGAAAACAAATCCTTGGAATGCCTGAACCAAAAAAATTAATCAAGGGAAAAAGTAACGTTTTATATTATGTTTAGTCTACAAAACAAAATATTATACACAATGGTCTGTTGGGTTAGTGACAAAACATCTCTCACACTACAAAAGGCATGGAGTTTAAGCAAATCATGCTAGGTTGTTTGTTTAATTTTCTGAAATCCAAATCTAAGGATATTTTTCATTTTCCAATGCATGAGTAAATTTTGTTGTGTAGAATGACAATATCTATATGACTTTGTAGCTTTTGAATGATGTTTCTAGCTTGAAAATCCCACTTAGATGTCGAGAATGTATTTTCAAAAACATCATATTGCAAAGATCAAAGCTTTTGGTGAGTGCTGAAATACCATTAATATGTAAATAACAAACTATATATCATAGTAACCAAAGGATTCATACACAATAAAATTAAGAATTAAATCGGGTGAATAATGATAATATAAATTCCCAAAAAGACACCAAAATGTTTTTAGAATTTTTAAAAGACATCAAAAATGCTTTTATACAATCAAATTTATATTTTGTAAGTAAGATAACACTCATGAAAAGGGCATTCAAGTAAGTTTTTAAAGGAAAAGTGTTGGCCCTTCTTTTGCACCGGTGGATATATTACTGTCTCGGTCATCTCAAGTCTGATATGGCCAAATTTTTTTTCAATTGTCTAATATTGGTTTGTGGAGTATGGTACTCGACACTTTTTCTATTTGGTTTTGACATTGTCATTTGTTTGTCCAGTCTTATTGGTGGTTTAAGGTTTCTCGGCCATGAATGTCCATGCATCTCACAGTTTGGTTGACTAGGAGGTAGGTTTTAAGTTCCTATTAAAATCAAGTCATCTTTTCTTATATCTCTACTCTTTTATTCTTCACATATTAGATGTTCTCTTCCTTTGGGTGTTGGCTCCATACACAACAGTAAAATTCCCTAACTACGCACCTTTCATTTCAATTCATTTGCCCCATTTCCCCTTCCCCTATGCAATTTTGGCCCCACACCAAACATTGCCCAGTCATCATGGTGGTGCACCCAGCTCATCTTCCTCTCGTTGGCGAAACTTATTTGGTTGGGAGTCAATGGCAAACCACTTTGATTCAATTCCTACTGATGTAAGGAACAAAATTCACCTTCTCGAAGCGAAGGAGTTCGATGACTGTCTATATTTTTATTATTCATAGATTGGAGGCAACAGTATCAAGTGGGTTCCTGATCCGGAGATATTCCGGAAGCATAGGATTATCTTTCTCCACTCCATCTCTCTGCATAAACAATTTGATACTTTGCTCCACACGGTCATTCGTGACAAGCAAGTAGACAAATACCAATTTTTTACACGTCAAGAGGACCTTAAGAGAATTCTATGAGACATCCGCTACAATTTGGATGACATCATGGTCAGAGTAACAAGGGTGGAGAGGTTTGTAGTATCTGATTCAGGTACAGAGTCTAATGAACCGCGAGAAGCACCAATAGTTATCAATACTCATGTTTGCAACTCTCTTTTGGTAAACTCCTCTCCCCCTTCTTCAGTTGTCATTTTTATTGATGGTTTTCGTCGCCACTAGCAATTGTCTCAATTGTTGGATATCGACTGGTTTTGCACTTGTCATCATAGTGGGTTGGTTCTCGACATAGTGCTATGGAACATAACTTGTTTTTAGTCTTCTGGTTCCAGACGCAATTCAGCATGGCACCTCCTGACTCAATTCTCTTTTGGAATTTTGCATGTATTTCCAAGGTTTTCACCTCGTTGGCATACCACTAGCAAGTTTGTGTTTATTGTTTTCTAGTTTTCTATGTTTCTTCCTAAATTGTATAAACTCTCACAACACCAAGGCATAAATACAGTTTGTATGTAAGGGTGGCTTTGTCTTTGACATAGTCAAGAATTTTGTTCCTAGATCTCAATAGCAGTTATGAAGTCTATTGGGCACCCCTGGTTGCAGTTACAACCTCCCAGGGTGTCTTTTTGGAAAGTCCAATAAACTATCCATGTAACATCTTTTAGCATTAATGGAAATCCTTTGATAAATCTTAACAATTTTTTTTATTATTAAATTTTCAATTATTTCTTAGAATAGATAATGATGTTGAATGTTGAAAACCATTTGTCATGTGTTTAATATTAGGTAAGGATAGAGGAAATGATGTTTTGAATAGTTGACATATAGAAATAGGGAAACAATGTGTGGCATATAGATGTAGCTTCATGAAACTTGAGTGTTGAACAATGAATAATTAATCAGAAAATACATGGCATAATTCAAGCCCTAATGCAACCATCAATTGTCCAAAACTACCCCTCTAAATATGACTCTAATGACATGTCTAGATGGGAGCAGGCTAGTTTAATTTGTCACAAGAAACTAAGTGAAAGTTGGGTATGCACATGACGAATAAATGATGACATTGACAATTTAAATTTTGTAGTGAGGTGATAAGAAGTAGTTGAATTCACTAAGTGGGTTTTAGGAGGTCTTGGAGGTGCTTATTTGTCTGAACGGTGCAACTATAATGCAACTTCTTGTTCCTTTTCCTAAGAATCTAGTTTTTCCACAAGATATTCAATGAGTAAATTAATAGGTTAAACTAAACTGCGTTCTAAGTAAATGGTCACTTATACATATATACACAATTGGATTTATTACAATTAAGGGAGAATCATATTTTGTGTAAGAAAGGTAAAATTCCCTTCCTACTACTTTCTTTGATGCCTTGAACTTGGAGGATATGAAATTATATTATATGCTATAGAGCTAGTTGAGATTGATATTTATAGAGTAACCCATGTTTGACCAACTTACTAAAAGCCCTAGATACGATAAGGGACCCAAAAGATCAAGCTTTTAAGGTCACTCTTTCTTATCTAAGGTTGAGCTTAAGAGATTTATAAGGGAACAGAGAAATGAGTGAAAGAGCCTTTGTAGACAAGGACAATGTAGAGAAAAAGTGGGGTGGCTAAAGTTTTATGAGGTAGATAGAGATTTTTGCTCCCATAGGTAATCATATAATGTGGGGATGTTGTTTCCAATGCAAGATTATTCATTGGAAAATAAAACATTTTTGTGGTAATGACCATTTTCTTCAGAAAAATAATTTATTGAAATGGAATGCAGGGAAGATGGCCACTGTAGAGAAGCAATTGTTCATTGAATCAAGTGAAAAATTGGAGCTTACATATAAAATTTCACTGCAGTATAGCCATAATTGAGGATGTAGAAACCTTATTGGACTTAGGAAGCATAATTGTTCTTAGTTTTTTTTACTTGTTAGAGGTAAGTTTCTATACTTCAAATGGATTTCATCCAAACTCTTAAAAGCAATGTCTCTATCTCTAGTTTTCTTTAGGTTGTGTATATAAAGATAAGTAGGGGGGTGGGTTAATTATATTTTGTTTTATATCGTTATTGTATTACAAAAATAGGGATATAACAAGCAAAAGAGGTTTACACTATGAAATTCACCTCTACAATTACCCGAGGAAATTTTACAATCTTTGCAATTTATAAGTTTTTACAATCTCCACATATTATGAGTTTACCTAGCTTTGTTGAGCTCCTAGAATTAGAATGACCAGTTAATTGTGCTTTCATAATGATACTATGGTGGCCATTGAAGAAGCCGACGTTGGAGGCTCCTTAGGGATATTCTTCTTCTAGAGAAGACCATGCAGAATCTAGTGTAGGCTGTAGGGACCAATATGAAGGAAATAATCTAATGCAAGGTATAGGGATTAATCTAAAGGCACGAATCCATTGCAAGTTTTAGGGATCAATGTAAAGGCAAGAACCTAATGTAAGGTGCAAGGATCAATATAGCAAGCAGTAAAGGCCATCACTAAAAGATCACTGCCATAACATAGAACATAATTGTATTGACCTTAACAATGATAACTTACTATGAAGGCAAGATAATGAATACAAACATAAATAAGATCCTAGAGGATGTCAAAGCAATATAAAAAATATCAAACATGCACTGCAGTGACTAACAATAAACTACAATACTTGACAGAGTTAAGTGCACAATTGAAATTAAACTAAATGTTATACACACATACATATATGTATATTAAATTGGTTTTCTTCATCTAACAAATAGTTGAAAAATTATTTAGTATGAAGACTAGTTAGTCTCATCGATATAAATCATCTTCAAAAATTTGAACCATAAATTTGAAGAAAAAACCAACATCCTTCTTACCCCAAAGGCAAGAGTGAAGTTATCGACATTAAGCCAACCCACAATTATATTCACTTAAAAGTTTTTAAGCTTGGAACCATTACACAATAATTCTTCAAAAGATCAAAATTCAACATGTCACTAGCAAAAAATTAAATTTAAATAGATAATATAATAATATTTCACTTAACCAATCAAAATAACTTCAAAATATATATATATATATTAATAAAATTTTAAAATAAGTCACAAAATCATGGTGAAGGAATATAGAGTAAAAGCATTTTGACTATTAAAAAAAAAAAAAAGCAACAACAGACAAACTTTGTCCCTACCGAAAAACTGATAAACAAACAATGTAAATGTTTCAATCGAACTTTTTATTTCTCATACCGATAATTTATGGCACCATTTTAATTTAACTAACACGGGCTACCTAACTCATGCAAACATTAACTTCTACTTACCTAACACAAACAAAATAATACAATATTTATTTGGTACCATTTACTTATTGCTAAGGCGTAAAAGGCACGTGAAGAGGCGCTATCTATCGAAATTTAATGGTGCACACTTTATGAAGGACCGATATATTTATGTAAAGTGAATGAACAAATATTAAAATGCAATAATCATCTTAGTCTAGATTTGTTAAGGATATATAAATCATATATTTATTTGGAAATTTATGAAGGCATTTGACTTTGAAATAAACCCTATTAATACGGGCTTACAATAGGGCTCATATGTGTAAGGAAGAATTATATTTATATATATATATATATATATATAATAGAGAATCAATAACTAGTTAAAGTAATTTGAGCAAAGTTTAAGATCAATTTTAGTCGTTGCTATTATAACGCCAAGAGTATATTCAATACTTTATCATATGTATTAGAAATTTATGATCTAGTAAGAGTCAAGACTGCACGAGGGTGGGGGAACCTACTCCTTGCCTTATCACAACAGGCCAAAGATGCTCCCCATGGGATCTGAACGTAGGTGGATGGGATAACATCCCATTGTATCAACCACTCAGTTGTCCCACGAAAAGACATAATATATGTTTTTTAAAGAAGAAATGTGACTTAGGCAAATAAGAATAATGTTCCCTAATAATCTTATTGCCCATGGTTTTTTATTATTCAATGATATTTTGCAATGCTTGTTGCATAGCAATTCATGGTGCATAGTGATATGCATCCTTAAATTTTTATTGTGCAAAGAGGCACCCTACAGTCGAGTATGACAGTGATGTTATAAAATTTTATGTAAGGTGTTATGTAATGTAATATTAGGTTGATTCAGCCAACAGATATATATATATATATATATATATATATAAGTTTGAGTTAATCATTTGTTGGGTTTACCAATGGTTGTTTACATGTCCTGTTGAAAATAGCAACAAGAAATGCTAAAAAATAGAAGTGCTAAAAATAGCACTGCTATAAATAGCATTTCTGGATACGTTCCAATTTTAGTTAGTCCCTAAACTAAAATTGAGAATTAAAATTCGAATTTGATCTTAGCAACTGTTTGTAAAATAATTAATTAATTCATCTTGAGTTAATTAGTTGTCGCATGCACACACTCATTCTTATTCTAGAGGAAGTACTTATGTTGAAAATAAATTTTGATTTGATATCATGTTGTCACATTTATAAGGAAAGGAATGTCATTGTTGACGCACTTTCCAAGGAGGGCGCACAACAGAATAGGGGTACATGGATGATCATAGAACAACATGGTAGTGAGCACTTTCAATACTACCCCAAACCCTTCATCAAGGACTTTCTTTTAGCTGATGTAGAGGACATGATATATATATATCTGGTTTTTTGTTTGATGACAACAATATTTCATAGTTTATGATCATATCTTGATGATCTATACATGTTACTTTTTTACAATTTATGTAATGTATAAAATTTGTGTGCTATAAACAACTTTCTAGACATGAGGATACTTTCAATTTTATTTTTTGGCCATCTTCAGGTTATAAATATATAAACTCCGATATTTGAAAGGTTGTTACAAATCAGTGTCTTTTTTGAAATTCCTTCAAGCATATACAACATGTAATTTTCACTATCTTTATAATGAAAATTATGATTTTCCTTGGGGAATCTTTTTAGGTGGTTTCATGGATATCATAAGGTGGTTTTGAAAGGGATATGGAAGTTGCGTAACTTTGGTTCAATTATGTGTGCAAATAATTAGTGTTATGTTTATCTTTATATTTAATTAATGCTTAGGGTTCAACTCTGTCTACTTTAAGGTATTGGATATATATGTCATTTAATCCTTAAAGAAAACATAGAGGTGTCACAAGAGGTAGCTCAATTGGTGATCAAAGTAATGTGAAATTTGTGAAAACTAAGAGATCCAATGTTCAAATCCTCCCGATTGTAACCCAATTTAGGGAGAGGAAGGTACGTCGTAGACCCCTAGAGGTTTACTAGTAGTTACATGTCAGGTGGGTTGTTGGATTCCTCTGAGATACATAAAAAACCATAGAGGTGGCCTTTGAACCATTTAAGTGGACATATATTAGGTATTTTCATGCCTTCCTTGCACATTTGACTACTATGTCTAGGTGCTCCCTTATCTACCTAATTAATGCATTGAGTAAATATATTATTTAGAAAACATTGAGGACAATATGGAGATAGGATTTGGTCGACATAAGTGTAAATAGGAGTAGATAAAATGTCCTACACATTCAACCATTATTATTGGATATTTTATAATTACTCTAAGGTCACAAATGAAAGCCTTATACTTTTTATTTCTTTAACTACAATAATTATGACTTATATTAAAAGTAAGTTATAACTATATCATACAACAAATTTACACAAAATAGGATGAGGTTGATAGATTCGTTTCAAACAAATATATAATTTCAAAATGTTAACTAACTTATTATGTAATATTTATAGTTCTAAAAACACAATTGAAAATTCTACTTGTATAAATCCTAATAAATTAACTTAAAGCTATGACAAACATGCAAAACGTTTAGAATACATAGACTTAAAGGAAAATGTGTCCACTAAAATCTTCTTGGCTTAACATATACCTAAATAGAGGGTTCCAATGATGAATTCTCCTTTCCCATGTCTTCATGTAATTGGTGAACTATCTCCTCTTTCTCGATTGTTACTCTAATTGAACCAATGCAAATCTTTGAGAAAGAAACCAACCTATTTGAGCTCTTGTCAAGGACTAAAATTATTTGATACAACATTTTGCAATCAACTTCCAATTTCTTCAATTGTTGGCTTTGCTAAATTGAAACTGAAGGTAGTTCAAGGTTTTTTTAATTTGATCTTTTAGATGCGAGATAATTTTGTTGGTGTGATAGGAAAAAACTACCTAAAGCTCATCAATTTTCTTAGCACAACTCTTATGAAACTAATGCAAATCAATGAACTCATAGGGAAATCGCTTACTAGCATGCTTGTCACCTTATATCATATTCCAAGTTGAATCTTAACTTCACAATAACTAAATTGTCTAAGGTAATTCCTAACTAGAATCAACTATTGGGAGAAAGACCAGAGCTTTTCCTAGAAATCCCTTTTCTTTGGGAGCAACAAGGAGAACTTGGACTAGCTTTACAATGAAATAAGAAAATTAAACTATCAAATTGCTCTAAAACAAAAAAATAATGGACTAAATCCAACATCCCTTTGCATTAACATCCCATAATCGATACAAATCCCATCCTTTCACCCTTAATTACTCATGGGGGATTCACTCAATGAACCTCTTCCATATTACATGTATTCATGGCATACTAAAAAATACCCTTAATTTGACTACATATTGAAAACTACCTCTAAAAATCACATTATTTAACTCCCTACCAATATGAACCAAATACACCTTCCCAATTTAAAAACCCCTACTTTCACAAGATATTGCAAGTATCCATTTTTTCATTAACATTTTTTATACCCCTTTATATTTTTCATTAACTTTGAGCCCCATTTTTTATATCTACCAATAAAAAAACCCTTTACCCATTTTTATATGCTCAATACATTATGTCATTTTTTCCTTAATATATTGATCTAGGTGGATATTGATGGCACCTACCTATTCCACTTGGACCCCCCAACACTGTTTCCTTTCATTTTCCTTAATTCTAGCACGACTTTCTATTTTTGGAAGCTTTTCAGGTTTTAAACTTCCAGAGCCATTTTGAGGTCCTAAAAGACATTTTCTGGGAAAACAAAGAGACTAGAAAAGTGCTAGAATTTGTTTCAATATTTATATTTTTTTGGCGGCCCTTCTCATGGAGATATTCAAAACAAGGTATTGTGACAGCCAAACGAAGATCATATGCCAAAGTTATGACCCCGGGAAGTTGGTGGTCCAACTTACCCCAACGAGGCCCAAAATCGTTGGCACTTCATCTCCTAGGGTTAGGGTTTCACACTTCTTCTTTATGATAAAAAAGCCTCTAAGCCTCATTGTAACACAGTTCAGAAGGCATATAACCATCACATCTCTTCTCATAGATAAGCTACCATCGACTGAGCTAGTTTATTCCATTCTGCAACAATTTGAGTACTTGTTCTTAATTAATTGAAGTTTTTTTCTTTCGTTGTATCTCTATGTTCTATTTAAATTTGTATTTCATTTTGTTCCTTCATAAATATGGATCTGTGGTATTAGAGTAGTCTGCTATTTCTCTATTTTTTGTGCATGCCCCCAACGAGGTCAAGCGTATAAAGAGTTGGGACTTGAACTAGTTGAGCCCTTATAAGACTGTCCTCACCAACACCGATGACCTCCCATTCTAGAAGAAAAAAAAGACGAGGGAGCAGGAGATCCTATCAAATTATTTCTCAAAGAAGCCCTCAAGCAGCAAAGGAACAAGATGATGGACAACTTTTCCCAGATCCTTCGGTGGATGCCAACAAGCTACGCATCTTCATCCAACAGTCACTTTAGAGGCATTGTCCCCTTCAAGGTACAATTTAACTTCGATATCCCTATATTCAATGGTTAGTTACATGCAGATGTTGTAGATAAATGTTTAAGTCTACTGGAAGGTTATTTTTTAGTCCATAGTTTCTTAAATAGGGAAATGATTACTTTTGCACTGCTTAAGTTCGTCCCCCGTGTCAAGGACTAGAGGGAAACCTACTGTGAGAAAAGGGTCAAGGAACCCTCTTTGTTTACAGTAGCACCCTCTTGGAACTCTTTTTGAGATGTTGTTAAGGAACAATATTACCCTATTGGGAGCTATGAAGACAAGTACATACAATGGACCACACTACAACAACAAAGGGACCAATATGTGCATGAGATCACAAATATTTTTCATACTCTACACACAAAGCTGGGTATCAATGACTCTGAGTGACATCTAGTGCTCAAGTATCATGCCTATCTACAAAAATACACTTAGGAAGAAATTGAGTTCTTAGACATCTTCTCGGTGCAACATACCAATATGTTGCAAATATTGAACAAAAAATTAAACAAAAGAAGTGAGGCTTTGGATACACAAATTTGAAGCAGGGCAAGAGCACCCCCAAACTATAGAACAAAGTATAGAGCCAAGATGGAATGACCCAGGACAATCCATCGAAACCACAACCAAATAATGGCACCATGAAGACGAAGAAGGACATAGGAGAGTGGTGTGAGTTCCAAAAGAGCCCCACCCAAAACACAAATGAGTGTCGCGCCAAGCAGTCATTCATGGTCGAACTAAAAGCTTCAAATTCTAATGCATGTTTTGATTCTGAGATAGAACTTGACAAGGGAAATGACAAGGGGAAACATATTATTGTCGCAAAATCTAGTTCCATTGTTTCCACCACTAAGGTACAAAAGACTAAGCCCGAAGATCCAGAGGAGGGGGAGAGTCTCTTCCACTCATAGATGTGGGTGAAGGGTTCTCTGTTGTAGTTCATTATCGATAGTGGGAGCCAAAAGAACCTCATCATAGTAGAGGTCATTAAGAGGTTGGGCCTTCCAACCACACCATACCCACAATCATATACCATTGGGTGGCTCCACCAAGGATGATATCTCTGTGTCAACCAGCAATGTCGCCTTCCCTACAACATCAAGCCCTTCACAGATAAGGTACTATGTGATGTTTCTCCTCTTGAAGTTTGTGATGTTTTATTAGGCCAACCATATTTGTGGAAGCGTCATGTTGTGTATGAGTCCAAACCTTTCACAGAGGTAGCCTCGCCTACCGCTAATTCTTTGATCTCTATTAAGCAATGTAGTAAAATCATCTCCTAGACTAGGAAATTTGTTTTCTTTCGGATTCATTCTCAAAGTAAAGGGAAGATTGTGGCCACATCCATGACATCTAGAAAGGGTCCCTGCATGCAATAGAGGCAAGTTGATAAGGTTGCAGAATAATACATGGACATCTTCTCCTCACCCACAGGAGTGCCGTTGCACTGTCAGGTTAAGCACTCGATCGATCTAACTCCTAGAGCTCCTCTACCCAATGGTCCAATATATTGTCACTCTCTTATGGAAAATGAGGAAATAAAGTAGCATATCCAGGATATTCTACAAAAATGGCACATCCAACCAAGATCCTAACCTTGTGGGAGCCAATTTTACTCGTACAGAAGAAGGATAGGACCTGGAGAATTTGCATTGATTATCGAGAACTTAATAAAATCATTGTCGGGAACATGTACCTGATCCCATGGATTGATGACCTTCTTGACCATCTCAAGGGGTCCAAGTAATTAAGCAATATTGATTTGAATTTTGGATATCACCAAGTTCCAATAGATCCCACAAATGTATGCAAGACCACCTTCAAATCCAAGGAGGCCCTTTTTGAGTGGTTGGTCATTCCCTTCGAGTTGACAAATGGCCCTCCAAATTTTATGAGAATGATGGATGACATCTTGCAGCCTTTTATGAACTCATTCGTGGTTGTATATTTGGATTACATCCTCATATTCAACAAGAGTTGGGAAAACCACTTGCAACATATTCAGCTGGTCCTTCAAACCCTGCGACGACACAAGCTATGTGCCAACCTAGAGAAGTTCTCCTTTGGCATGGACTAGGTCCAATATTTGGGCTACATAATTGACGAGCAAGGCATGCATGTGGATACAGCTAAGATCCAAGTCATTCAGGATTGGCCAGACCCGACGACTATGATAGAGCTTTGTAGCTTCTTAGGTCTTGCTAATTTCTACTGAAGATTCATGTTTTGGTTCTCTCATATTACTTGTCCCTTGAGTCAAGTTACCAAGGGCAGAGCAAAAGTTAAGTTTTCTTGGTTCGAGGCACAACAAAAGTTATTTGTTGAACTAAAACATCACATTTGCTCTGTGACAATCCTTACCTTACCATACCTACAACAAACATTTGAGATTGAGATAGATGCCTCAAATTATGCTATTGGTTCAGTCCTCACTTAGTAAGGGCATCGGTGGCTTATCACAGTGAGAGAATATGATATTGTTCATAAGTGCCCCACCTATGATAAGGAGATGTACTCTATTGTGCATGCCTACTAGCAATGGACACATTATATTCTGGGGAAGGAGACAATCATCCACCTAGATCACCGACCTATTCAATTTATACATACATAGGGGAAGTTGCAGAATGATCGCCATAAAAAATGGCCCACATACCTCCAACAATTCCATCTAAACATAAAGTACAAGAAAGGAAACACCAATCATGTCACAAACTACCTCAGTCGACCCCCGATTGTGGCACTGAGTACAATTCTCAACTCTTGCGGGCACAAGACCTCTAGATGGTAACAACTATATGAAAATGACTAAGATTTCACCTCCACCTACAAGATGTTGATGGATGGAAAGCCAATTCCAGACTTACACATTTAGGATGGATTATTGTGTTATCTAGGACATCACTATGTTCCTTCAAGCGAGCGTGCCAAGCTGATTTGGGAGGCACATTACAACAATGTTGCAAGCCACTTTGGTGGTGAGAAGACATTGGCAGTACTGCATAAATATTTTTATTGGTCAAAACTCTGATAGGATGTTGGAAAATATACCAGATCTTGCACTTTTTGTGCTATCATCAAGCCAACCATTAAGAAGAAAGGCCTATACACTCCTCTTCCTACTCCTATCTAGCCTTGGGAATCCATATCCATAGACTATATGTTTGGCCTCCCTTCTACTAAGCATGGTAATGACTATGCATTTTTGGTCATCGATAGATTTTCTAGGATGGCTATATTGATGGCCGACAAGAAGAGCATCACAACATAAGACATTGCCAAACTCTTCTTCGAATGAGTTTGGGTTCATTTTAGGATCCCACTGACCATTATATTAGATTGGGTTAGTAGGTTCCTAGGCACATTCTTATCGAGACTCTAGTCATTATTGGAGACTAAGCTCACTAGGTCAACTGCATTCCATCCACAGACTGATGGCTAGGCAAAGGTTGTCAACATGATGATAGTGCACATACTACTCATGTACAACTCCAAACATCCATGAACATTGGATTAGAGTCTTCCCTATGTGCAACACAAATAGAACAAATCTCTCCATAGCTCGACCAACCATAGCCCCTTTCAAGTGGGCATGGGATTTCAACCATTATGTCCCATTGATGTCATAAAATGCCTCTTGCGACTACACAGAAAAAATTTGCACATGTTCAATCCGAAGTTGATAAAGCCACTAGATTTATTGAGCACATCCAACAAATCCACCTGCAGGTCCATGATATCTTGGATAAAGTTAATGCTGAGTAAAAACAACGTCATTATCAACATCAGGTGCCACATAAGTTTCAAGTGGGAGACAAAGTTTGGATACATTTGCAGAAGGAATGCCTTATTGGATCCCATCAAAAACTTTGACCACTCAGATATCAGCCTTACACCATCACCAAGGCTTTGGGTGACAATTATTTTAAGCTTAACATTCCTCCATACCTTGGGCTACACCCAATGTTTAATGTGGATCACCTTTGGCCATACTTCCCACCATTGTTGGACACATCAAACATTGTTGAGCAGTCGACACCAACAGAGCTCAACCTAGATTACATTGAACAAACCACGAATGATCAAATCATGGACACACATATTAAACGCACTTGTCAACATAGGATCCAACTGTATCAGGTTGTCAAAGTCAGTCAACTCTTGCACCAAGGAAAGTGGCTCACTAGGGACCAAGTTTAGTAGAAGTTTCCCCATCTCATGGAGGCACTCAATGCAATTTGGACCATTGCTTCCTAATGGGAGAGGATTGATCCAGGAAGATATTGGTGGCCACCCAACTATTCCACTTGGACCCCCAACACTATTTCTTTTTAGTTTCCTTAATTCTAGCAGAACTTTTTATTTTTGGAATTTTTTGGGTCTTAATATTCTGAAGCCGTTTTGAGGTCCTAAAAGACATTTTCTAGGAAACAGAGAGACTAAAACAAGGTAAACATCTACATAGTTTTCTTCGGAAGATTTAGACAATATGAATAATTGTGGAAATTTGCACTCTCAAAAAGTGCTATAATTTTCTTTATAGATTATTTGTTTGCCTTCTTGTGGTTATCTTCAAAATGAGGTATTATGATAGCCAAATGAAGATTATATGCCAAAGTTACGACCTTGAGAAGTTGGTGGTCCAACTTACCCCAACGGGGCCCAAAACCATTAACGCTTCATCTCCCAGGGTTAAGGTTTTACACTACTTCTTTATGATAAAAATACCTTCGAGCCTCATTGTAACACAGTTCAAAAGGCATGTAGCCATCATATCACTTCTCATAGATAAGCTACTGTTACCCGAGCTAGTTTGTTCCACTCTGCATGTAAACAATTTTTAGTACTTGTTATTAATTAAATGAAGTTCTATTCTTTCATTGTATCTCCATGTCTTGTTTAAATTTGTAATTCATTTCATTATTTCATAAATTTAGATTATACATATCGCCTAATATGAATGCACGTGGTATGGTATTGCTCCCCAGTAAAGCACTTGTGTAATTGCTAGACTTTCACTTTATGTAAAATAATTAGATAACATGAAAGTGTAAATAAAGAGAAGTACTCATTCCATCATCATGCAAGTAAACTACCATTTATCCATTAATTTCAATAAGGTGGACTTGGAATATTATATTCATGAAAAATACAAAACTATATTCTTAACCCTAATCTAGACCTAACAATTGTTCTTTAGCAAAGTCTTTTTTTTCCATTAATTTTTTAAGTGATTTGAAAACCTTCACATTTTAATAAAATTTGATTAATTCATAACTTCTCACCACCTTTTTTATATGTTAATTAAACTAAGTAAAATTGAAGTATAAAATAATATTGATTTCACATTTTAATAAAGTTTGATTAATTCATAGATTCTCACCACCCTTCTTGATATATTAATTAAACTAAATAAAACTGAAATATAAAATAATATTGATTTCATATTTTAACAAAGTTTGATTAACTCATAACTTCTCACCAGCCTTTTTGATATATTAATTAAACTAAATAAAATTGAAATATAAAATAATATTGATTTCACATTTGCTAAATTATAAATTGCAAATTTTCAATAAAAGCAATTCTTGAAATTCATTATTTTTTGAAATAATCAGACCTTTGTATAAAGCTACCACTTTTACTTGATTATTGGTGGACTCATCTGGACCTCCGTCCCCGGCAACTTTCCGTCCCTCTAAAACCTTTATATTAAATTAACCTTGATCAATAATTAAAAAACTCTACCTTCCTAATTATATTTAATGGTACAATTATATTTAATGGTACCATTAAATTTGACTTTTTTAACTTTATTAAATTCCTAATTTTATATTTAATTATAAATTTATGGTGACTTTAGTTTTTCACACTAATAATTTATTTATTTATTTTTTTAATTCATATACATTCCATATAATTTAAAGATGATTAAAAATAAAATCAAATAAAAATTGGTCAAATATTTCATAATTTATTATTTTTATATAAATATTTTTTTCCAATTTTAAAATATAAATTGAATAAATTTTAATTCACACGTTACCATTATTATTTAATTCTATTTTAATTTAAATATAATTTAAAATATATTTAAAATAAAATTATTATTAAAATAATTTAAATTTAAAGTCTTGACTAAGCTAAATATTAAATTGGTGGATAAGACTTTTTTAATTGTAAGACAAGGAATCTATTTGTGGCACAATGATTTGACTACTAAAGTCTACAATTTCAGTTTATTATCCATCCAAATTTCAACATTTTTTTGAAAGTTAGTGTTTGTGAAAAAGTTCCTATGACTAGGGTTAAAGTCACAATAGAGCAAGGATTACAAAATAATCCTAGAATAGAAGGAAAGTGTTTCCATCATGACTATTTATAGAGTTATAGAGACATGGAAATATGACAGTTGGGGAACATCCTCCTTGTAAGAGTCTTCTTGCTCCAAAGATTTGCTCCAATAGCTTCCTTGAAATCTTGCACACAATAGAAACAAGAAATAAGTGAAAATGATATAGATGGTGAAATCATAACTACTCTAATTACTTGAAACCAAGCAAGTAAATGCAACCAATTCAATACAATCGTGTAAACAAAAACACAACATAACATGCAAAATTGTAACATAAATGAAGTGAATTCTCTATTAATAGTTTGAATAGTAATTTAATGGTTGATGCAACTTATTTTTTTTAGCTGGCATTGCATAAAACTACGTTCTAAATCTCTCTAGCTTCGGTCACTAAAGCTATACTCCGCCATTATTTACTTATCCATGCAAGGAGATGAAAGAGAATGAGTCTCTTTCCAATGTAAGAGAATTGAAGGACTAGTTAAGAAACATATATTTCTGATTAGAATAGTAAACTTAAAAACTTGAGAAAATTGCATACTTGTAGAATGGACATGGACATGAAGAATGAATGATGAATTTGACACTTAGATTTCATAGTAAGGTGGTATGAAGTAGTTGAATTCACTAAGTGGGTTTCAAGAGATCTTGGAGGTGCTTATCTTTCCTATTGATGCAACTATAGAGAAAATTCTTGCTCCTTTTCCCAAGCATTTAGTTTTTTCACTGGATATTCAATGAGTAAATCAGGTTAAATTAAATTGGGTTCTAAGTAAATGGTCACTTATACATCTGTCCATTGTTGGATTTATTTCTATTGAGGGACAAAGATATTTTTTATAAGAAAGGTAGCATGCCTTTCTTGTTACTTTCTTTGATACCTTGACACTTGCAGGACATGAAATTAGATGATATCTTATAGAGCTAGTCGAGATCAATATTTATAGAGTAATCCATGTTCAACCAACCTACTAAAATCCTTGGATATGATAAGGGACCCAAAATCTCAAGCTTTTAAGGCTACTCTTTCTTCTCTAAGGTTGATTTTAAGAGATTTATAGAGGAAAAACGCTTTCTTCTCTAAGGTTGATTTTAAGATATTTATAGAGGAAAAGAAAAATGACCAAAGCAACCTTTGTAGACAAGGACAATGCAAATAAGAAGTGGGTTGGATAAGTGTTTATGATGTAGACATTTTTTTTTTTTTTGGTGATTAGATGAATCAACAACTGGAGCGGATTTGTACTCATGTGACATGGGGTCGATTCCAATCACTCCATTATAACCTCTAGGTTCTTATGTATGCCTTTTCTACAAGCACGAGTAAATCGGGGGGAGTTGAACCTCAAATCTCTTGCTACATAACACTTCATTTTCACAGTACTTTCCAATCGAGTTGCCCGTCAAGGGCATGTAGACAAATTTTTTTACTACCATAGGTATCATATAATTTAGGGACATTCTATCCAATGCAAGAATTTTCATCAGAAATTAAAATTATTTTGTGGTAGTGACCATTTTCTTCGAAAAGCAATTTATCAAAATGGAATGCCATGAAGATGGCCACTGTAGAGAAGCAATTGTTCATTAGATCAAGTGAATAAATGGAGCTTCCATATATAATTTCACTCCAATGTAACCACAATTGAGTATGTAGAAACTCTATTAGACTTAGGAAAAACATAATTGTTGTTGGTTTTTTTGACTTGTTAGGGATTTCAACCAAACTCTTAAAATCATTATCTCTATCTGTGGTTTTCTTTAGGTTTTGTCTATAAAGACAAGTAGGGGTGGGTTAATTATATCTTGCTTTATGCTATTAATTTACTACAGAAATAGGGATATAACAAACAATTTTTTTATATGCTTTATGCAATTCACCTCTAAAATTACCCAAAGAAATTTTACAACATCTACAATTTATAAGTTTTTACACTCTCTGCATATTATGAGTTGACATAGCTTTTTTGAACTCCTAGAATTAGAAGAACAATTATTTGTACTTTCATAGTGATACTATGGTGGCCATTGAAGAAGCCAACAGTGGAGGCGCCTTAGGGGATTTCTTCTTCTATCGAAGACCATCAATAATCCATGTAGAATCTAGTGTAGGTTGTAGGGAGTAATATGAAAGCAAGAATCTAGTGCAAGTTGCAGGGATCAATATAAAGGCATGAACCGATTGGAAGTTGTAAGGATTAATATAAAGGCAAGAATCCAATTCAAAGATCAATATAGAGACCAATAACAAACCATCTCTAAAAGATAACTACCACAACATAAAACATAAACGTGTTAGCCTAAAAAATGATAACCTTCTATAAAGCCAAAGCAATGATACAAATATAAATTATATAAATTAAATCCTAGACGACATCAAAATAATAAATGAAATATCAAACTACAATACTTGACAAAATTAAATATACATCTCAAATTAAACTAAACATATATAATTTTTTTTCCATAATTTTTTCTCTAATAAATAGTAAATTTATTTTTACTAAAAAATATTTAATCTGATCCATATAAATCATATAATAAAAAAATCCAATCAATAGAAATATAAATATTCATAAAATTTTAAAATATTTCACAAAATCAAGTTGAAATAGCATACCATAAAGCAGTTTGACTATGAGGCAAAAACAATAATCCCTGCCAAAACCAGGGCCAATAAACAAATAATATGTGTATCTTTTATTTGAACATTTTATTTCCCATACAAATAATTTATAGCAGTCGTTTAATTAATCTATGCACACAGACATATATATATATATATTGTGTTTAAGGTGTAAAAAAGCATGTGAAGAGTTGCTATCAATCCAAGTTTGATTGGTGGAGGAGACTTTATGAATGATATATATATATATCTTTCTTTATTTATTTATTTATTTATTGTGTTTAAGATGTAAAAAAGCATGTGAAGAGTTGCTATCAATCCAAGTTTGATTGGTGGAGGAGACTTTATGAATGACATATTTATGTAAAGTGAATGAACAAATATTAAATGCAAGAACCATCTTGGTTTTGATTTTAATATCAAATACCATTTAAGGATGGTATTTGATTTTGACACCAACTCTATAAAAGTGGCTGTCAACATCTATTTCCATCTCCATCTCCATGACAACAAAGTGGCTGTCATATTTAAGGGAAGAATGTTAAAATGACCCAGCGTAATGTTTGTATTTTAAAGAAGAAATATGAGTTGGCAAGTAAGACTAATGTTCCTTAATAATATTATTTCGCATAATTTTTTATTAATCTCTCATACTTTTCTAATGCACGTTGCATAGCGCTTCATGGTGCATAGTAACATGCATCCTAACAAAAATTATTATAAAATTATATATATGGAATTATATAAAGGATTGGACTAAAAAATATAAGATAAGCTGTGGTCAATATATTAGGTATGCCTTATACATTTGACCATTACATTACTTTTAGGTGGTTTCATAGATATTACAAAGTATTGGGTAAATATGTTATTTGGTTGACCATGAGAAGGATATGAAGGTAGGGTAATTTTGATTTATTTATGTGTATCTCATTTTTGGTAGGCTTATCTCAATATCTAACTAATGCTTATTTGTTTCCTATCTCTAAATTAAGGCGTTGGATAAATGTATTATTTAGTAATTTTAAAGAAACTAATGCTTATTTGTTTCCTATGTCTAAATTAAGGCGTTGGATAAATGTATTATTTAGTAACTTTAAAGAAAATATAGAGGTGGACTTTGAATCATTTAAGTGGGGACATATTAGGTAGTGCTATCTTTTTCTAAACATTTGACTATTATGTTTAGGTTTTTACTTGGTTATTAATTAATGTATTCAATAAATATATTATTTTAACGAATATGGAGATAGGAATTGGTCCACTTAAGTGTTTATATCGGTAGATAACGTGCTTCATATATATAATCATTATTGTTGGTTATTTTATTGTTATTTTACTATTCTAAACGAAAGTCGTATGTTTTTTACTTTTTTTACTAGAATAATTATCATATAGCTATATCATACAATATATTTATACAAACTAGGAAGAGGTTGATATGTCAATTTCAAATAAATCCAAAATATCAAAATAACAACTAACTTATTATGTATTTCTTATAGTTCTATAAACATAGTTTAAAAATACACTTGTATAGATCATAATAAATTAACCTAAAGTTATGACAGACATGCAAAACATTTAGAACACCCAGACTTAAAGGAAAATGTGCCCACTAAAAGCTTATTGTTTAACATCTACGTAAATAGGTGGTTCCAATGTTGCATTCTCCTTTTCATATCTTCATGCAATTGGTGAACTATCTCCTCTTCCTTGATTGTGACTCTAACTAAACCAATGGAAATGTTTGAGAAAGAAGAAAGGAATGTGAGCTCTGGGCAAGACCTGAAATTATTCGATACAACATTTTGCAAAAAACTTCAAATTTCTTCAATTATTGGCCTTACTGAATTGAAACTAAAGATAGTTTAACATTTTTTATTTGATCTTCCAAATGTAAGAGAAATTTGTTGGTGTGATAGGAACAAATTGCCTAAAGTTCATCAATCTCCTTAGCATGACTCCTATAAAACTAATGAAAATCAATAAACTCGTAGGGAAATCACCTACTATCATTCTTGTGACTGTCTATCACATTCCAAGTTGAATCTTAACTTTACAATATCCAAATTTTTAGAGGTATTTATTTCGACCATTAAGACAAAGAACATAGTTTTTCCTCTAAACGTCTTTCCTTTGGAAGAAAAAAGGAGAGTTTAGACTACCTCTATAGTGGGATAAGAAAATTAAACCATAAGAAGGCTCTGGAACAAAAAAAGAATGGAATAAATCCAACAACCTTTTACATTAATATCCATAATTGATATAAAGCCCCATCCCTTCACCCTTAATTGCTAGACTTCCAGTTTGTATGAAAGAGTAATAACATGGTATGAAGGTGTAGATGGAGAGAGGTACCCATCCCATCATCATGGAAGCAAACTACCATATGTCCATTAATTTTAATGAGGTGCACCTGGAATATTATATTCATGGGAGATACCAAACTACAAGTGACCCCCATTTATATATAACAATTGTTCCTTTAGCAAAGTCTCTTTATTTCTCATTGATTTTGTCAAGTGATTTATGGACCTTAACATTTAATAAAGTTTGATTGATTCATAGCTTCTCACAACCCTTTTTGATCTATTGATTAAACTAAATAGAATTGAAATATGAGAGGACATTGATTTCACATTGCCAAATTATGAATAACAAATTTCCAATAAAACTAAAAATTTTAATTCATTTTATTTTTAAAATGGTTATACCTTTGTATCAGGTTACCACTTTCACTTGATGTTGGTGGACTCACCTAAACACACCCCCTCCCCCCCCAAAAAAAAACAAAACTTCTCATCCCTTTTAAACCTTATATTAAATTAATCTCAACCAATAATAAAAATTTCCACATTTCTCATTGATTTTTTACCATTAAATTTAACCTTCTTTAATATTATTAAATTCCTAATTTTATATTTAATTATAAATTTATACTAACTATAATTTTCCTCACTAAAAGAATTATATTTATCATTCATAATCCATCTACATTCCACAATTATTTAAAGATGATTAAAAATCATATTAAATAAAATATAACAAAATATTTCTTAATTCACTATTCCTATAAAAATAACATTTTAAGTTAAAACATAAATGGAATAAAGTTTAATTCACCCATTTATATTATTATTTAATATCATTTTAACTTAATATAATATAAAATATATTTGAGATAACTTTATTATAATAATAATAAATTAATTTTAAAGTCGTGACCAGACTAAATACTAAATTGGTGCATAAGACTCCTTTGTTTGTGAGACAAAGAATTCATCTACGCACATTGATTTGACTATTAAAATCTACAAAGGTATACATACTCTACCCATTTGGATTTGAACATGTGATCTCTTACAAACATATATTCTTAAGCATGATAAAAGCATATATACAAAACTTTAATGAATTGTTATCTCTTTGATTTTAGTTCGTAATCCATCTAAATTTTAATATCATTTGAATGTCAGTGTTTGTGGAAAATGTTCTAGTGACTAGGGTTAAAGTCACAATAGAGCGAAGAGAGAGAAAGAACACAACAATCCTAGAATATAAGGAAATTGTTTCCATACTGACTACTTATAGGGTTATGGAGACTTGGAATATGATAGTTAAAGAAGATCACCCTTGAAGAGTCTTCTCACTCCAAAGCTTTGCTCCAACAACTTCCTTGAAATCTTTCACACAAGAGAAACAAAAGATAAGTGAAAGTAGTATAGATGGTGAAATCATCACTACTCTAATTACTTGAAACCAAACAAGTAAATGCAACCAATTCAATGCAATTTCATAAATGAAAACACAACTAAACATGCAAATTTGGAATAGAAATGAAGTGAGTTCTATATTTAGAATTTGAATAGTAATAAAATTGTTGATGCAACTTAGTTCTTTTTGTTGGCATCACATAGAACCACCTTCTAGATACCTCTAACCTTGGTCATTGAAGCTATACTCCACCATTATTTACCTATCCATGCAAAGAGATGAAATAGGAGTCCCTTTTTAATACAAGAGAACCGAGGGACTCGTTAAGAATCATGGATTTTTTACTATAAGAGGAAACCTAAAAACTCAGGAAAATTGCATACTTGTAGAATGGAATTCAATTTGCTAGCATAAGAGTATCTTGTCCTCCTCCTCCACCACAAGATTGATTAAATAATCCTCAAAATTAGTTTTGGATGTTGGGAACAAGTTATAGAAGGTGAATTCTCAGTAAAACCCATAAACCTTTCTTGAAAACATAATATTATGTGAACATTTTATTTTATTTTGGTGTAAAATGGAGATATACATGAATTTCTAAAGGGAAAAAAGCATATGTGTGGAATTTTTATAAACAAGAGTAGTGTATGTACACATTTTGTTTTAGAAAAAAACATATATGAACCCAAAAAAGTTTTTTTAAAGAGTTTAGGAAGGAGGAATGTCTCCAAAATTTAGGAAATTATGAAGTCAAGCCATATCATATACATGGTGGCAAATTATGATATAATAGATGCTCCATAATGTGATAGGTCAGAAGGAAATTTGATGCCCAAAATACATTATATCAAATCCAAGAGGAGTTTTCAAGTGGGCCCCAGAAGAGTCCACTAGGCAACAGAGTAGATTGAGACCTACAAATATAACCAAGTTAGAGATAGCTCACTTCTTGAGGCGGGATAACCATGCTCCAGCGTGGAAAATCATTGCTGAAAAAACAACTACACTATAGATCCATGAATATATATAATCAATGATCATCTCCATGTGAATGAATACACAATGGATCCATGCATATAAGAGAGTAGAAAACATGGTCGTGAAGAAGATACACAATGCATCCATGTCAGAGTAGATCATAGCCACAAGTAGATACATAGTGGATCTATGTCTCAACATATAAAGTGCTAATTGAAGTGATTGAGATGATCAAACTGATCCTCCACAAGCACCAAATATTATCCAATACAACTTAGGCAACAACATGAAAGAGATGATGTTGTGATAGGCCTGAGTTCTTCAAAGTAACTCACCTAAGGTGCAAGTCTACACCACATGTGATCCTAACTTAAATAGGAATGCAACAAATTAAAATTATAACCATAAATATAGAGATGCAGAATAAATAACACTTCATTTCATTAATATTAGAATACTAAAATATGCTTACAAACATAATGGAAATAAACTAGCTCGGGCGATGGTAGCTTATCTTTGAGAAGAGATGTGGCGGCTGCATGCCTATGAACTATGTTACAATGAGGCTCAAGGGACTATTTATTATTGAACAACAAGGTAAAACCCTAAACAACCAAAATCCTAACCCTGGGAGATGTAACGCTAAGATTTTGTGGGCCTCGTTAGGGTTAGTTGGGCAACCAACTTCCCGGGGTCATAACTTGGTCATATTATCTCTGTTTGGCGCGTATGATACCTTGTTGGAAAGGTCTCTCTGAGTACTATAGTATTTGTGGCAAGCCCTTTCTTATGATTATGGGCTTGCGGTGAACCTCAAAAAAACGTTGTTTAGGGGGTCAAAACTACTATGGAAGTTCAAGGCCTAAAAACTGCTATAAATAGTAAATGCTGAAATAAAGAAGGAAACAAATGAAATTGACTGGAGCTCTAGGTGGAATAGGCGGGTGGCCACCAATATCCACCTAGATCAACATGAATAAATGAATTGAATTCAAACATGGGAGACATTGTTTGATTACCATTAATTAATACATAGCATTAACAAATGTGAGATAACCGATTGATGATAATGGGTGTAAAGTTACCAAGTACATTCTAACAAGAACGAATAAATGAGATAAGGTCAAAAAATTGTAGAATCAATTGGTCAGGGGACATATATGTATTCCCATTGTTAATAGCAAGGAATGTTGAAAAATGTAACAAGAAATTCTCAATTTGATTTTGTCTTGATTAAATTGAGAAAAATTTAATTTCCACATCAACAAACAAATTGGATGCAGTTAAATTGTGCGACATGGCTTGTGTCACCCAGTTTACTCAGTAAATTCGAGTTAGAGGAGTTAGATTTCAATTAAGAATGTGTGATTTCTAATTTGTAGCAATCAAAGTCAGTTATCTCAAGTTTTTTTCTTTAGTTAAACTATTTCCAACTGTTGGAGGAACTAGTGGAAGGTCAATTGTGCAGTGGGACTTCAGTCAAAGTCAATGATCATCTAGTCAGTTTATCAATCAACCTAAAATAGCTAGTGCATGTAGAGAATTCGAGTTCCCCAGTTGTGGTGGAGATTCCAAGGAAGTGTAACATTAGTTGTAGATTGGTCTTAAGTGTACAGGTGTTGCATGTAGTCAATTTATCAACCTTGGGAAATTCGCATTCTATTTTGGATAAATTCCTAAATAATAGGGGCCTAATTTCTCAAGGGATTACTCAAGAAAATAGGGCTCAAGTAGAGGTAGAAATTGACTATGTCTAGGTTAGAGCTTCTCAGTGAGCAGAGAGATAGGTTATTCACTTGCAGGTTGTGCTCAGTTGAGAAAAGAAATTTTAATACATCTCTATTCATCATATTAATGCAAGCAGCCATTGGGGTTTTAAGCATATTTCTTTCCCTAGGAAAAATATTTTGTGCATGTGTATTAATTCTTTTTGTACATCTGAAATTTGTGTTCTAAATTGTGAATTAACTTTCGCAGAGTAGTAGAGTAGGTTTGTGTCTTATGATTTTGATTAAAACTTCATGAGCAATTGAAAATATACACCATAATTTCTACATGTTATCAGAGCAGGATTCACACTAGAGCATGAATTTCGAAGTTGTTTCTCAAGAGGTTCGAATTTTCAGTTTAGTGTAGCACGATCTCTTAAGAGCTAAGAACATGACCTTCAACGGCTTGAGGCTAGAGTATCCCTTGAAAGGAAGCTCTAATTTAATTGCATGGAGGCGGTATTCGATGAAATGGATTGCTAGAATACATCAAGAGAGATGTTGCAAAACAAGCAGAATTTAATGCCCATAACCTTGCTCAATGGAAGAAATATGTAGCCAAGGCGAGGAGAATAATATTGGAGGGAGTATAGGACCACATTGTCAGCAATATCCATGCGAAAGAAACTCCTTATGCAATGTGGCATGCACTAACAGATATGTTCTAGAATAGTAGTGACCTTAGGAAGCTTGCACTCAAGGATAAACTTCAAAATATCAAGATGCAGAAGAATGAAACTATCCCTTAGTATCTGAGTATTTTCACACAAGTTCATGACAAGATTGCAGGAGTTGGAATTACTGTTTCATAGGATGACTTGGTAAGCCTAGCCCTTCCGGGCCTTCCCAAGAGTTAGTATAGCTATTAAGATTCAGTGAATGAGAGGGAGAAACTATCAAATTGGGAACACTTATGGTCTGATTTGGTATAGGAGGAAATAAGGCGGAATAACAGAGATGGAAATCCATCCAAGAGAAAGGATGAAGAAAACTTTGCATTGGTTGGAAAGGGAAAGAAGGGAAAAGGGAAGAAATATCAAACTAAACCAGAATCTAGCCAAGGGGTCAAGAAGATATATTTTTCCAAAATTAAATTCTTCAATTATCGTGAATTTGAGCACTATGCCACAAAATGTCCACACAAAAAGTCAAACAAGAAGAACTCAGAAGGAGAAGTAGGTGAAGCCTTGGCTTCACAGTTTGAGCTTGACTTCACCCTTATCGCATGCATGACCAACAAGGTGATGGGGAGTGTGTGGTACTTGGACTCAGGTGCATCGTTCCACATGACAGAGTGTAGAGACTTTTTAAGTGACCTGGAGGAGAAATATTTGCAGATGCACATCGAGCTAGGGGACGCCAGAAGGTACAACATGACCGAGATTGGTAAAATCACCTTTCAGAGGGAGTTTGGATCCCCTCTCAGGCTCAAGGATGCCATGTTTGTTCTAGGCCTAAAGAAAAATCTCATCTCTATTACAATTTTGGAAGACCATGGTTATGATGTGATCTTTAGCGAAGGGAAATCATTCTTGAGACACATAGCCACGGGACAAGTGAAGCAGATTGGGGTTCGTGTGAAGAACATATATAAGCTAGATGTGGAATATTGTGTTGCATTAAGCACCAAGGTGGAGAAAGTGTAGAGCCGTGATGTTGGTGAAATTTGGCATAAAAGACTTGGCCATTTGCATCATGTCGCCTTGAAGATTATGTAGCAAACAACCACTGGACTCCCTAAATGAGCACTTAAGCAGCAGGATGTATCCAAAGGATGCACCTTAGGGAAATACACAAAATCCACATTCCATGATTGGGAAAACAAAGCACATACAGCCTTGGAAATGATCCACTGTAATATCTGTGGACCTTTCTCGACAACCTCCATTGCAAGACACAGATATTTTGTCATTTTTATTGATGAATTATCAAGGAAGTGTTGGATCTTCTTTATGTAGAAGAAAGATGAGGCATTCTCCAAATTCTTAGAATTCAAGGAACTGGTTGAGAAAGAAACCGACAAGAAGGTGAAGGCTCTCATTAGTGATAATGGAGGTGAGTACGTGTCAAATGAATTCAAGAATTTTTGTGTGAAAGAAGGCATTTGACAAGAGTTGACAACACTCCACAACCCATGGTAGAATGGGTGGTTAAGAGAAAGAACCATAGCATTGTGGGGGAAACGAGGGAAATGTTGCATGACCAAGACCTACCTCTACATTTACAAACTGAAGCATGAAACACAACAGTTTATTTGCAGAACTAGAGTCCTCATCGGATTTTTTGCATGATTAAATCGAAGGATTCTTTCTTGAGGAGAAATATAGATGTGTCACACTTCAAGATTTTTGGAGCCTCTTATTACTGTCATGTAGGAATCAAGGAAGAAGCTTGAGTCGACAACGTAATTGGGGGTATTTCTAGGGTAAATAAAAAATACTCGCAACTACCTATGTACTTTCCATTCCTCAAAATTACGGTTGTGCGACGAGATGTAAATTTTGATGAGGAGAAAGAGATGTGGTTCTCTCTTGAGAGGGAGCTTCAGATCCCACCAGAAGAGGAGATTTTAACTCTTCAGGAGGAGCCTTAGGAAGTTCTGGAGTAGCCACAAATTGAGGATCAGAGAGGAGGCAGAGTGGAGACATTCACTCAAGTAGAACCATCTAGAGAAGGTATAAAAGGAACCATGGAAGTTAATATGCTTGTGCAGGATGTGAGGGATAATGTGGGAGCTCGTTCAAATTTGCGCAGGCAAAGGAGGTCACCTGAACAGTACACTAGCTACATGGCTCTAATGGCTGAGCTTGTAGAGTTGATCCATCCTCTTTTGAGGAAGTAGTAGAGAAACCTATATGGGTTGATGTAATGGTGGAGGAATACGAATCCATTGTAAAGAACAATGTTTGGGAAGTGGTCCCAAGACCAGAAAATAAATCAGTTGTGGGTTGGAGATGGATCTTCAAGGTAAAGAAGGCAACAGATGAAAGCATAAAGAATTATAATGCTAGATTTGAGACCAAGGGGTACTCTCAAGTTGAGGGAATTGACTATGAGGAGACCTTTGCTCCTGTATCAAGGTACTCATCCATTAGATTAATTATTCCACTTGTTGCACAAATGGGGTGGAAGATCTAGATGGATGTAAAAACAACATTCCTCAATTGGGTTATTGAGGAGGAGGTGTAAATCAAGAAACCAAAAGGTTTTGAGACATTTGATCGAGAGTCTCATGTGTGTGGACTCAAGTGAGTGTTGTTTGGTATCAAACAAGCATCTCGTGCTTGGTACACCATGATCGAAAACTATCTCACTAGTTTGGGATTCACCAAAAGTGAAGCAGATGCAAACCTCTATCACATCTTGGTAGAAGATAAATTTCTTATTATTGTCTTATATATTGATGATTTAATTTTAACTGGTGATGAGAAACTGATTAGATCTTGCAAGGTAATTTGAAATCAAGGACATGGGTCTCATGCACTACTTCCTCGGGTTTGAAGTATGGCAAGGCGATGGGGAATTGCTTGTCTCTCAAAGAAAGTATACAAATGAAATACTACATAGATTTTGCATGGAGAGTTTCGAACACATGGAAACACCTCTAGCAACTAACTAGAGGAAGGAGGATGCCACTTCAGGTGAAGAAGTGGATGCTATCATTTATCGACAACTAGTGGGTTCACTAATGTATCTTGTGAACACATGACCAGATATGTGCTATGAGATCAACCATATAAGCCAATCTATGGTTAGGCCAACTAAATTATTTTGGAAGGCAACTAAGCATGTTTTACGGTACCTCAGAGGTACTACCTAGTTTTGAATATGGTACAGACCAGAAGAGGGAGTGAGTTGTGTGGCTTCACAGATGCAGATTGGGCAGAGATTCCATCCGATCGAAAGAGTACATCAGGTGGAATTTTAAGTGTTTGGTCTGTATTTGTTTCCTGGTAAAAAAGGAAGCAAATATATGTGGCACTCAACTCGGTAGAAGAAGAATACATGGATGCAAGTCAAGCAACATGTGAGGCAATCTGGATGAGAAAGATACTTGTTGGACTGTTTGGTCAAATGATGGATCCAACTGTGATCTATTGTGATAATCATAGATGCATTAAGCTCTTTGAAAATCATGTATTTCATGGTCGATCCAAGCATATAGATATCTTGTATCATCATTTATGGGACTGTGTGAAGAGATAGATAATGTTGCTACACTACATTCCGACAGAGGAACAAGATGTTGACATTTTGACAAAGACCTTGTCAAGAGGGAAGTTCGAGTTCCATATGTGAAGGATAAGGGTGGTTGATAATCCCTTTCTTGTTGAGAGGGAGTGTTGAAAAATGCAGTAAGAAATTCGCAATTTGATTTTTCCTTGATTGAATTGAGAAAAATCGAATTTCCACATCAACAGACAACTTGGATGTTGTTAACTTGTATGACATGGATTGTGTCACCGAGTTTACTTAGTAAATTCAAGTTAGAGGAGTTAGAGTTCAATTAAGCATGTGTGATTTCTAATTTGTAGTGATCAAAGTCGATTATCTCAAGTTTTTTTCAATTAAACTATTTCCAACTGTTGGAGGCACTAATGGAAGGTCAGTTGTGCAGTGAGACTTCAGTTAAACTCAGTGATCGTCCAGTTAACTGATCAATAAACCCAAAATAGCTAGTGCATGTAGCAAATTCGATTTCCCCATTTGTGGTGGAGATTCCAAGGTAGTTTAACATCAATTGTAGACTAGTCCTGAGTGTACAATTGTTGCATGCAGTCATATGATCAACCTTTGGAATTGCGCAATCCATTTTGGAGAAATTCCTAATAATAGGGGCCTAATTTCTCAAGGAATTGCGCAAGGAAATAGGGGCTCAAGCAGAGGAAAAAATCATTAGGGGAATTTTGAGGTCTAAAATGTGCCTCCTAAGGAAATTATAAAATAATAGTGGAAATAATAAAATAAGATTAGATTACATCATCAAAGTTTAGAGGGAAAAAAGAAAAAACTATTTTTTCAACTATTTTCAACTTATCTCCCTATGGGTTTACTCAAATTTCGAGTGGCAACACTTGTTGGATGAAAAAATTGATTCATCATCCAAGGAGTACCCATGTTTCATACTTTCGATGGACCCTGCTACACGAAAAATGAGAAATACATGAAAAATGTGATTGCAATCACGCTTTTTCATGTATTTCTCATTTTTCGTGTAGCAAGGTCCATCGAAAGTATGCAACATGGGTACTCTGTTGGGTCCCTATAATACTAGTGATTACCCCATTACTATTGTAGTTATACCCCTTATTTATATTGATGTACCCATGTAGTGCCCATATTATTACTATTGTGCCACATAGAAGCCCACTATTGTTATTGTTGTGCCCTACAATATTATTGTTATGTAGGCTCTGATTGTATTGGGACCACTTAGACTCCTATATATAGAAAGGAGGTATTTTCATTTGTATCATCCAAGAATTGTTCATTTATGTAATGTAAAGGAGGTTGCCCCCTCGAAGAGGCTGAATTCTAAGGCGTGGATCTCTCTTTTCTATCTTTTTGTGAGCTGGTTTCATAACATTTGGTATCAGAGCTTTGGATTCTAGGGTTTCGCTGCTCCAAACAGGTCATCGTGGAATTTTCGCTATAACTTTTTTTCTGTGACGTTTCAGAAGTCGCAAAAAAAACCCATTTGAGAAGACATCGCGCTGAACCTTGGGTCCGAATTTCAGAGCTTTTCGCGCGATATTTTGGGAGATATGATCTCAGGAAGTTGGTCTTTTTGATGACTCCTGAATTACACTCAAAACAGGTGACCTGGGGAAAAGCGTCATAACTTTCTTTTTGAGCATCGGATTGAAGTTTCGTAAGAAGGTACAGAAAGAGGACGGACTGTAGTTTCTTGTGGGTGGTTTTCAGATCCAAAGGTCAAAACAGTGACTCGTGGCACGTCATACAACTTCGCTCTACTGAACCAGTCTAAAAGCAAGTCACTGTGGGAGATTTCACATAACTCTTCCTTGGAGAATCCAATTTGGCTCAGACTTGTGGCATTGGAAAGAGGACGCAGAAGGCTACTACAGGTAGCAATTTCAGAATTGGATGATCCGAAATTACAGAGATACATCAGATTCAATATCAGGCTTCTATAAAGTGAAAAAAGGTGTGTAGTTTTTTTTTTTTTAATTTTTGTGTAAGCTTGGTTTAACGGAATTCAAAGGGCATAGTAAAGCATTATTATCGGTAACTGATGCCCCGAGGAAAGAAAATGCAAACACCTAGTAAGGAACCTGAAAGCTCTAGCATGACTCATGAAGAAGAGGAAGAAATGCTACATGATATATCAAAATTACAAGAACAAGTGCAACAAATGTCACGCTCACAAAAGCTAACAGAAGCTAAGATAAGTGGCGTGGAATCTAAGGTAAATGGCGTGGAATCTAAGATAAAGGGCATGGAAGCTAAGATGGAGGATTCTATGGCAAATTTGAAGATAGATTTGAATACAAACATGGAAGAATTGAAGAAGTTGCTACAAGAAAGGGTCACTAATGGTGAAAAGGTAGTAAAGGAAACTCATGATGAGAACAAAAGAAATGTTAATCATGATTCCATAGACTCTAATGTTGGATCAAAGACTCACCATGTTCCAAAAATCGATATGAGGAAGTTTGATGGCAAGGATCCCGCCACATGGATATTACAGATGGAGCAATTTTTCGATCTCAATAATGTGCAAAACACACAAAAGGTACGTATGGCAACTTTATATTTGGAACCAAATCAGTTTGTATGGTATCAATGGCTTTGTTCTCGTAAACCATTTATCACTTGGGCAATTTTTACGGAAGAATTGATAGCACATTATGAGGATACAAAAAGCAACACTTTTTTTAGCCAATTGATAAGTCTCAAACAAAAGGGTTCAATAATGGAGCACATTGAGGAGTTCCAAAAATTGAACATAAGGGTAAAAGATATTCCAGAGGAGCATAGGATTGATGTGTTCATAGGGTCTTTAAAGGATAATATCCAACATGATGTGCGCCTTTGGGAACCTGATTCATTAGAGAAGGCATTCAGGTTAGCAAGAAAAATGGAAAGCAAAATTATGGCAACTAGGAAGCATACCATTCACAACTATAAAGACGGAAGTGTTGTTGCCCATAGTCTTCCACAACCTACAAGGTTGACACCACAACAATTGGAAGAAAAAAGAGCAAAAGGGCTTTGTTACAATTGTGATAGCAAATACACAAAAGGTCATAAGTGTGCTGAGAAGAAATTATTCTACATAGATTGTGAAGAGGAAGAAGAAAAGGAGCAAGAAAGGTCAAAAGAAGAGGATATATTCCAGGAACAAAGCCTAGATGAAGAACAAATAAATCCAACCATATCTTGTAATGCATTGGCGGGAATTACCACTCCTCAAACCATCAAGATAGAAGGACAAATCAAGAAGAAAAAGGTAATAGTGTTGATTGATTCAGGAAGCACCCACAATTTTATTCATTGTAGGGTAGCAAAAGAATTGAATTGCTTCCTATATCCAGCACCAGAGTGTCAAGTGATGATTGCAAATGGAGGAACAATAAATTGTTCTGGAAAGTGCCATAATATCAAGCTATCCATGGGAGAATATGTATTGACTAGCCCAATGCTTTCCATTCCAATGGGAGGTGCTGATGTTGTACTAGGAGTCCAATGGCTACAATCCTTGGGTACAATAGCTTTTAATTTTCAAGAACTTTTCATGAAATTTTCTGTGGAAGGAAAGGAAGTTGAATTAAGGGGTATTGCAGGGAAACCAGGAAAGATAATCAGCTCTAATGGAATGACAAAGCTTCTAAAAAAGGAGCAAAGAGGTGTAATTGCACAATTATGTTCGCTAGATGTTTCCACATTGGAATCATCTATTTCTCCAGATCTCCAAAAAGTCCTGGACAATCATTCCAAGGTATTTGAGACTCCCAAAGGTCTCCCACCTATGCGTGATCATGATCATGCTATTCATCTGATTCCAGGAAGTGTTCCTCCAAACATCAGGCCGTACAGATATCCATATGTCCAAAAAAGTGAAATTGAACGTATGGTTGCAGAAATGTTAGAGGCTGGTATAATTCAACCGAGTCAAAGTTCTTTCTCAGCTCCAGTAGTATTGGTGCACAAGAAGGATGGATCATGGCGCATGTGTCCAGATTATAGGGAGCTCAACAAGCTCACTATTAAAGATAAGTTCCCCATTCCTGTTATTGATGAATTACTGGATGAATTGCATGGATCAATTTACTTCACCAAGTTGGATCTTCGTTCGGGATATCATCAAATCAGAATGAAGATTGAAGACATTCCGAAAACATCATTTAGAACTCATGAGGGTCATTATGAATTTTTGGTCATGCCTTTTGGCCTTACCAATGCACCTTCAACATTTCAAGGTTTGATGAATTCAATTTTCAAACCATTCCTTAGAAAATTTGTGTTAGTATTTTTTGATGATATACTAATCTACAGCAAGTCTTGGAAGGATCATGTTGAACATGTTGACAGGGTGTTACAACTATTGGAGGAGAAACAATTATATGCAAAAAGATCCAAATGTTTCTTTGGAGTCCAGGAGGTGGAATATTTGGGTCATATTGTATCTCATGAAGGAGTTAAGGTAGACCCTAGCAAAATTAAAGCCATTAAGGAATGGAAAATCCCCACATCCATAAAGCATCTGCGAGGATTTCTTGGGTTGACAGGGTATTATCGCAAGTTTGTTAAGAATTATGGGAGAATAGCAGCACCTCTAACAACATTATTGAAGAAAGATTCATTTTCATGGACTTCGGAAGCAACAAAGGCCTTTGAACATCTTAAAGAGGCAATGTGCCAAGCACCGGTCTTAGCTACGCCGGACTTCACAAAAACCTTTATTGTGGAATGTGATGCTTCAGGAAATGGAATTGGTGCTGTTCTAATGCAAGATGAAAGACCCATTGCTTTTGAAAGTCGTCCAATCAAGGGAAAGTTTTTAAGAAAAGCTATTTATGAGAAGGAAATGTTGGCAATACTCCATGCACTTAAGAAATGGCGACCCTACCTAATGGGAAGACACTTCAAGGTAAAAACGGATCATGATAGCCTTAAATACTTTTTAGAACAAAGATTATCCTCTGAAGAGCAACAAAAGTGGGTCACAAAGATGTTGGGTTATGACTTTGAAATCATCTACAAAAAAGGGAAGCAAAATGTGGTGGCAGATGCACTCTCAAGAAAGGATGAGGATGTGGAAGCATTGTTGTGTGCCATTTCTATTATCCAACCAGATTGGATAAACGAAGCAAGGGAGGAATGGAAGAATGACGAAGAAGTGTGGGCACTTATTCAAAAGCTACAACAAGATTCCAGTACTTCTGATACATTTAGCTGGAAAAATGATTCGTTATGGTACAAAGATCGCTTATACCTCTGTAAGAATTCCCAGCTAAAACAAAAGATTCTTATGGAATTGCACACTTCTCCCTTAGGAGGGCACTCAGGATTTTTAAAAACTTACCACAGGGTTAAGAAGGAATTTTTTTGGGATGGCCTTAAATCAGATATTCAAAAGTTTGTGGCGGAATGTTTGGTTTGCCAGCAAAATAAAGTTGAAACAATTAAGACACCGGGTCTATTACAACCTTTATCCATTCCAAGCCAACGTTGGGAGGAGGTTTCAATGGATTTTATCACAGGTTTACCCAAGTCTGAGGGAAAGAGTGTCATCATGGTGGTAGTTGACAGACTTACCAAGTATGCACACTTTTGTGCATTATCACATCCATTTAAAGCCAGTACAGTTTCTACTGCATTTATGGAAACAGTTCAAAAGCTACATGGAAACCCAAAGATTATTGTAAGTGACAGAGATCCCATTTTCACTGGAAATTTTTGGACAGAATTATTTTCTTGTCTTGGTACTCAGTTAGCTCATAGCTCATCTTATCATCCTCAATCTGATGGGCAAACTGAGATAGTAAACAAATGTTTGGAAGGATACCTTCGTTGCTTTGTATCTGATAAACAGACACAATGGGTCAAATGGTTGCCTCTGGCTGAATGGTGGTATAACACTTCCTTTCATACAGCAACAAAAATGACCCCATTTATGGCACTTTATGGGTATCAACCACCATCCATCACATCATATTTAAGAGAAAATTCTAAGGTTCAGGCAGTGGAACATCACATCGAACATCAACAACAAGTCCTCCAACTCTTAAAGGATAACCTTGTGTTGGCACAGAATAGAATGAAACAACAGGCAGATCAACATCGCAGTGAAAGAAGTTTTGATGTAGGTGATTGGGTATTCCTACGGCTACAACCATATAAGCAAATGTCCCTCAAGCAAGCTAAGAAGGATAATAAATTATCACCAAAGTATTATGGTCCGTACAAGGTGTTGCAAAAGATTGGTACTATGGCATACAAATTGGAGCTTCCTGCAGCTTCTCGATTGCACCCAGTTTTCCATGTTTCATGCTTAAAGAAGGTTATAGGCGACAAGCTCCCAGTTCAAACAATATTGCCAGAACTTGACGAAGAAAGAAAAATTATATTGGAACCGGAAGCGTTATAGAAACAAGAACTTGACAGCTACGAAATCGATCAATTTCAGAGTACCTTATCAAGTGGAAGAACTTATCCACTGAAGATTCCACATGGGAGGACGAGAATTTTATGCAGAAGTATCCTGAACTACTCAAGCGTTGAGGACAACACTTTTTTGAAGGAGAGGGGCATGTTGGGTCCCTATAATACTAGTGATTACCCCATTACTATTGTAGTTATACCCCTTATTTATATTGATGTACCCATGTAGTGCCCATATTATTACTATTGTGCCACATAGAAGCCCACTATTGTTATTGTTGTGCCCTACAATATTATTGTTATGTAGGCTCTGATTGTATTGGGACCACTTAGACTCCTATATATAGAAAGGAGGTATTTTCATTTGTATCATCCAAGAATTGTTCATTTATGTAATGTAAAGGAGGTTGCCCCCTCGAAGAGGCTGAATTCTAAGTCGTGGATCTCTCTTTTCTATCTTTTTGTGAGCTGGTTTCATAACATACTCCTTGGTAGAGGAATTAAATTTTGCATCCAACAAGTACTCGCGCTTGAAATTTGAGTAAATCCTTAGGGAGATAATTTTAAAATACGAGTTGAAAAAGTACTTTTATTATTTTATTATTTTTTAATCTTTTTACTTTTTTGCTCCAAAAATGGTGAATCATCCCCATTGGTTAACATCATCATCTTGAATCCTATTGGTTCTTATAAATTTTATTTTGGTTGTACATTTTTGTTAGGGGGCCCATTTTAGACCTCAAAATTTCTCTAATGTGACTAATTTTGGGTCAGAGCTTCTTAGTGAGCAGAGAGATATATTCACTTGCAGGTTGTGCTCAATTGAGCAAAGCAATTGTAATACATATCTATTCATAATATTAATGCAACCATGCATTGGGTTTTTTAGCGGATTGTTTTCCCAAGAAAAAATATTGTATGCATGTGTGTTATTTCTTTTTTCATGTTTGAATGTTTTTTTTTTAAATTGTGAATTAACTTCCACAGAGCAGTAGAGTAGCTTTGTGCCTTGTGATTTTGATTAAAACTTCATGAAAAGTTACAAATCTACACCATAATTTCTACAAGGAAACCTACAACTAGTGATTGCAAGACCCATGGCACTATAGATATTATAGATCCTATTCCCAAAGAAAATGAGTTGAAGTGTTATGTAACTAGCTCACAAAAAGATGGATCAATGATGGGGTGTAACTGCACTGACACATAAATTCAGAATTAAATTAATTAAACCCTATTTAATTAAATTATCAAACCCCTACCTATTTAACGAAACTCAAAACAAGTTAAAATCCCACAAAAACCATCAATTTCGTTATTATGCTAAAATATCGAAACTGGTTGATTTACGCGTAATATGGAAAAAACCCAAATTTCCCACGAAACTGAAGGGAAATAAAACCGCAGCTTATAACCTTCTCGGGTTCGGAATTGAAATTAATCTGTGTGCATCTTTACCATGCGATCACTGTCAAATCACATCCCTTCATAATGAACGACTGTGATCAATCTAGAATCCAACTGGATTAAACCTCAATTGATAACTCATCGGGTCCAATTTTTATATTAAACTCCATGCATTTTTCCGCGCGACTACCATCAAATCTAATCCTTTCAAATGAACAATCCAGATTAACTAAGCTATTAACTCAATTATATAAACGATCGCGCCCGATTTTAAATATCGCTTATGGTTTTGAAGCTGCACGAGAAACCACTTACCATCCACAAATACCGCCCTTCTATTCTGATTAATGCCATGCTTGCTGGTACACGACGACTATTAGATATAACGGATCTAATCGATCGGTCGGTTCTGGTTTCCTCCTAATTTTAACACGAATTTTGTCAGGGTTTCTTCGTTCTGGCTAACTTAACACTTCCACCAAGTTTAGACTAGTTCTAAACTATATTCTTTGGGATTTCCAATACATCCAGGCACAATATTTATGAGATATAGAGAGGTTCAACCTACGATTTAAAGAATCAAATCACATAATAAAATCACATAGAAACACGTTTTAACACACAAACTTCTTTCTTCATTCATAATAGGATTTACATATATGTACAGAACATCTCGTGCTCTGATCTATTCACTCCACTACTTAGTTTTTATAACTCTCTCTAATATTCTAAAAACTAAAGCTCACTCTCCTCACAGGCTTACATTTATAGCATAATTACATAATTGTGGATTATCCTAAATCCATGATCTTCTCCATAAATCACTCAACTAATTCCTATTCGAGGATCTCGTATCCCTAAGATCCATATGAGATCTACACATATTAATTATCCATGATATTCTCACATAGTTGAGAATATTTCACAACTGAACACTCACACATAGAATTTCACTCAATCTATATAAAATTCACAAAAATAATTAAAAACATCACCTCCTAAATCAACCAATTGTACAATAAAATTTTGAGCAGGATGCTCCTGCATCAGACTCCCGATGTAGAAAAAATTCATAGACTCCTATCTATGAGGTCTGTCACTTTTCTGTAGTAATGTGATAGCTACAAGTCTGAATGACTTGCTACCTCTAGGTTTCCAAACTCTGTTTTGTAGATGGTCCTTCAAAGGAATAACTTCATCATGTAGTCTGGCATTAAATTCATATAATAATATCTTCAGAGAATTATTAAACTTGATTGCCCATTTTCCTAGTTTCTAGACTTTGATAGAATCTCAAACTAGCTTTACATCAGCGCCCATAGGTTTATCAACTAACTTGGTAGTCTTAATAAGAGCTAAATCAGAAATCTCACCATCATCATCTCTCGAACTGTTAACCAAATTCTGTATATCTGTAAAGCAATTTTATCCACTATGCTCTAGAAGTAATTTCTCTTTAATCACATCAAGACAGTTGATGTTCTCTATGGTGTCCTTTCCTCCTTTTGTTACAGTTTCTCTGGTTTCAACTTCTTCAGCCTCTAGCTCTTTAGCTATTGTTTCCTTCTCTAATTGAGCCACAAACTCAACTTCATGGAATGAATAACAACCATCCCAATTTCCTTCAGGTTCGCAAAAGACTTCTTGATCATAACAATGGTCATTAGTTGTCTCTATAGCAATAAGTTCCTTACCTGCATTCACAGACAAACTATCAGTTTTAAAAATATTAGACCTTTCAGTCTCTTTTGATGCTTCAAGCACCAAATTCCCACCATGGATTTTCTGGTTTTCAGTAAATCCTCTTTGTTGTGAATCAATTCCTATGAGTCTCTCCTTCTCCAACAAAGAAATATGTATTTGTTCAATTTTGTTCATCAACATAGCATTCCATCTCTGTTGCAATAGATTCCACTTGACTTGTTTCCTTATTCTCCATCCATGTCTTCGGTCTTCATTCTCTTTCTCTTGAAACCATTCCTGTAGTATATTCAACTCTGCTCTCATCTCTGCAATACTTATCCTATGCTCTTCATCACTCATCTGACATTTATTTGAACCTTTCCTAAGTTTCTCCATGTTCATTTTCACTAATTCTTCAAACTCAATTCAATAAAAGAAAATATTTACCTCAATCAAATTCTAAAACTGACTCCTCTGTTTTTTCCTTTGCTTCCGCTACGCCTCTGATTTTCCTTGTCATGTGATTTCTTATCTTCTTAACAACTTAAACTTGTGAGCTGCAATCATCCTCTGCAGTAACAAGTATCCTTCTTGCTACACATGCCTCGCCAAGCTTTTCTCCTATGAGCTTAGTCTGTTAGCATTTCTCTGGTTCTCTCCTCTAGAACCATATGAGCACTCCTTGCTCTAGGCCGCTACAAATCTTCTCATCTTTCTCTGCTGTCACTCTGCACAAAAATTATAAAGACTAACACTGACAAATATACTCATACTTCACGCATAATCTTCTTCTACTCTGATACTAAATGATGGGGTGTAACTACGCTAACACATAAATTCGGAATTAAATTAATTAAACCCTGTTTAATTAAATTATCAAACCATGACCTCTTTAACGGAACTCAAAACAAGTTAAAATCCCGCAAAAACCATCAATTTCGTTATTCTTCTAAAATATCAGAACTGGTTAATTTACGTGTAATATGGAAAAAACCCAAATTTCCCAGGGAACCGAAGGAATAAAACCACAGCTTATAACCTTCTCGAGTCCGGAATTGAAATTAATCTGCGTGCCTCTTTACCATGCAATCACCATCGGATCACCTCCCTTCACAACGAATGATTGTGATCAATCCAGAATCCAACTGGATTAAACCTCAGTTGATAACTCATCGGATCCAATTTTTATATTAAACTTTGTGCATTTTTCCACACGACTACCATCGGATCTGAAACTTTCAAACAAACGATCTAGATTAACTAAGTTATTAACTCAGTTATATAAACGATCACATTCGATTTTTAAATACCGCTTACGATTTTGAAGCCGCCTGAGAAACCGCTTACCATACACAAATACCACCCTTCTATTCTGATTAATTCCATGCTTGCTGGTACGCGATGACCGTTAGATCTAACAGATCTAATCGATCAGATGGTTCTGGTTTCCTCTTGAGTTTAACACAAATTTTGTCAGGGTTTCTTCATTCCACCTAACTTAACACTTCCGCCAAGTTTAGACTAGTTCTAAACTATATTCTTTGGGATTTCAAATACATCGAGGCACAATATTTACGAGATACAGAGAAGTTCAGCCTACAGTTTAAAGAATCAAAACACATAATAAAATCATGCAGAAACACGTTTTAACACACAATCTCCTTTCTTCATTCATAATAGGATTTACATATATGTACAAAACATCTCGTGCTCTGATCTATTCACTCCACTACTTAGCTTTTCTAACTCTCTCTAATCTTCAAAAAACTATATCTCACTCTCCCTGCAGGCTTACATTTATAGCATAATTACATAATTGTGGATTATCCTAAATCCATTATTTTCTCCATAAATCACTCAACTAATTCCTATTTGAGGATCTCGTATCCCTAATATCCCTACGAGATCTACACATATTAATTATCCATGATATTCTCACATAGTTGAAAATATTTCATAAGTGAACCCTCACACATAGATTTTCACTCATTCTATACAAAATTCATAAAAATAATTAAAAACATCACCCCCTAAATCAACCAAATGTACAATAATATTATAAGTAGGATGCTTCTGCATCAAGCAACGACCTAAAAATTATCCTCTTCAAGGGATAAATCTCCTTTACATTACATGAATGAACAATTCTTGGATGATTCAAATGACAATACCTCCTTTCTATATATAGGAGTCTAAGGGGTCACAATATAATTAGAGCCTACATAACAATAATAATGTAAGGGCACAACAATAACAATAGTGGGCTTCTATGGGGCACAATAATAACAATATGGGGACTACATGGGCACAACAATAACAATAAGGGGCTACACTAGTATTATAGGGACCTAAAATGTCCCTCTCCTTCAAAAATGTGTTATCCTCAATGCTTGAGTAGTTCTAGTTGCTTCTATATAAAATTCTCATCCTCCCATGTGAAATCTTCAGTGGGTAAGTTCTTCCACTTAATGAGATACTCTAAAATTGATCGATTTCGTAGTTGTCGAGTTCTTGTTTCTGTGACTGCTTCAGGTTCCAATATGATTTTTCCTTCCTCATCAAGTTCTGGAAGTATTGTTTGAACTGGGAGCTTGTCACCTATAACCTTCTTGGCATGAAACATGGAAAACTAGGTGCACTCAGGAGTATGAAGGAAGCTCCAATTTGTATGCCATAGAACCAATATTTTCCAACACCTTGTAAGGAACATAGTACTTTGGTGATAATTTATTATCCTTCTTAGCTTGCTTGAGGGACATTTGTTTATATGGTTGTAGCCATAAAATACCCAATCGCCTACATCAAGACTTCTTTCGTTGCGATGCTGATATGCTTGTTGTTTCATTCGATTATGTGCCAAAGTGAGGTTATCCTTTAAGAGTTGGAGGAATTGTTGTTGATGCTCGATGTGATATTCCACTGATTGAACCTTATAATTTTCTCTTAAAGATGATGTGATGGACGGTGGATAATATCCATAAAGTGCCATAAATGGGTCATTTTTGTTGTAGTACGGAAATACGTGTTATACTACCATTCAACCAGAGGCAACCATTTGACCCATTGCAGTTGCTTATCAGACACAAAACAATGAAGATATCCTTCCAAACATTTATTCACTATCTCAGTTTTCCCATTAGATTGCATATGATAAGATGAGCTAATTGAGTACCTAGGCAAGAAAATAATTCCTTCCAAACATTTCCAGTGAAAATGGGATCCCTGTCACTTACAATAATCTTTGGGTTTCAATGTAGCTTTTGAATTGTTTCCATAAATGCAGTACCAACGATACTGGCTTTAAATGGATGAGATAATGCATAAAAGTGTGCATACTTGGTAAGCCTATCAACTACCACCATGATGACAGTCTTTCCTTCAAACTTGGGTAAACCTATGATAAAATCCATTGCAACCTCCTCCCAATGTTGACTTGGAATGGATAAAGGTTGTAACAAACTCGAGGTCTTAATTGTCTCCACTTTATATTGTTGGAAAACCAAACATTCCGCCACAAACTTTTGAATATCAAATTTAAGGCCATCCCAAAAAAATCCTTCTTGACCCTATGGTATGTTTTTAAAAATCTCGAGTTCCCTCCTATGGAAGAGGTGTGCAATTCCAAAAGAATATTTTTTTTGAGTTGGGAATTCTTACAAAGATATAAGTGATATTTGTACCATAATGAATCATTTTTCCAGCTAAATGTATCATATGTATTGGGATCTTGCTACAACTTTTGAATGAGTCTCCACACTTCTTCTTCATTATTCCATTCATCCCTTGCTTCATTTATCCAATCTAGTTGGATAATATAAATGGTACAAAGTAATGCTTCCACATCCTCATCCGTTCTTGAGAGTGCATCTGCAACAAAAGTTTTCTTCCCTTTTTTGTAGATGATTTCAAAGTCATAACCCAACATTTTTGTGACCCATTTTTGCTTCTCTTCTGAAGATAATCTATGTTCCAAAAAGAATTTAAGACTATCATGATATGTTTTTACCTTGAAGTGTCTTCCAATTAGGTAAGATTGCCATTGCTTTAGTGCATGTATTATTGTCAACATTTCCTTCTCATAAATAGGTTTGTGTAAATGCTTTCCTTTGATTGGACGACTTTCAAAAGAAATGAGTATTCCTTCTTGCATTAAAAAAGCACCAATTCCATTTCCTGAAGCATCGCATTCCACAATAAAAGTTTTTGTGAAGTCTAGCGTAGCTAAGACTGATGCTTGGCATATTTCGTCTTTAAGATGTTTAAAGGCCTTAGTTGCTTTTGGAGTCCAATAAAATGCATATTTCCTCAATAATGTTGTCAGAAGTGTTGCTATTCTCCCATATTTCTTAACAAAATTGTGATAATACCTTGTCAACCTGAGAAACCCTCACAGATACTTTATGGTTGTGGGGATTTTCCATTCCTTAATGGATTTAATTTTGTTAGGGTCTACCTTAACTCCCTCATGAGATACAATATGACTCAACTATTCCACCTCCTATACTCCAAAGAAACATTTGGAGGTTTTTTCATATAATTATTTCTCCTCCAATAGTTTGAGCACCTTGTCAACATGTTGAACATGATCCTTCCAAGACTTGTTGTAAATTAGTATATCATCAAAAAGTACTAACAAAAAATTTCTAAGGGTGGGTTTGAAAATGGAATGCATCAAACCTTGAAATTTAGAAGGTGCATTGGTAAGGCCAAAAGGCATGACCAAAATTTCATAATGACCCTCATGAGTTCTAAATGTTGTTTTCAGAATGCCTTCAGTCTTCATTCTAATTTGATGATATCCTAAACGAAGATCCAACTTGGTGAAGTAAATTGCTTCATGTAATTCATCCAATTATTCATTAATGATAGGAATGGGAAATTTATCTTTAATAGTGAGCTTGTTGAGCTCCCTATAATTCTAACACATGTGCCATGATCCATCCTTCCTGTGCACCAATAATACTAGAGCCAAAAAATAACTTTGATTAGGTTGAATTATACCGACCTCTAGCATTTCTACAACCATACGTTCAATTTCACTCTTTTGGGCATAAGGATATTTGTAAGGCCTGATTTTTGGAGGAACACTTCCTGGAATCAAATTAATATCATGATCATGATCACAAATAGGTCGGAGGCTTTTCAGAGTCTCAAATACCTTGGAATGATTGTCCAAGACCTTTTGGAAATCTAGAGAAATAAATGATTTTGATGTTTGAACCGCTAGTGAGCATAATTGTGCAATTGTGTCTCGTTTTCGTTTCTTTAGAAGAATTTTTATGCCATTAGAGCTAATTATATTTCCTAGTTTCCCTACTATACCCCTTAATTCAACTTCCTTTCCTTCCAAAAAAAAATTCAAGAAAAGTTCTTGAAAACTAAAAATTATCATACCCAAAGATTGTAACCATTGGACCCCTAGTACAACATCAACACCACCCATTGGAATGGACAGCATTGGACTATTAAATACATATTCCCCCATGGTTAGCTTGATATTATGGAACTTTCCAAAGAAAATTAAATTTCCTCCATTTGCAACCATCACATGACACTCTAGTGCTGGGTATAGGAAGCAATTCAATTCCTTGGCAATCTTACAATGAATAAAATTATGGGTACTGCCCGAATCAATCAACACTATTACCTTTTTCTCCTTGTTATGTCCTTCTATCTTGAGAGGTTAAGGAGTGGTAATTACTACCAATGCATTACAAGATATGGTTAGATTCATTTCTTCTTTCTCTAGGGTTGGTTCCCGATCTATATCCTCTTTTTTTGAAGTTTCTCATTCCTTTTCATCCTCATCTTCATAATCCATGTAAAATAATTCTTCTCAGCCAAATTATGACCATTAGTGTATTTTCTATCACAAATGTAGCAAAACCATTTTTCTCTTTTTTCTTCCAGTTATTGTAGTGTCAACCTTGTAGGTTGTGGAAGGCTAGGAGTAGCAAGACTTCCATATTTATAGTTGTGAGTGGTAGGCTTCCTTGTTGCCATAATTTTGCTTTCAATTTTTATTTCCAACCTGAATGCCTTCTCCAATGAATCATGTTCCCAAAGGAGAACCTCATGTTGGATGTTATCCTTTAAAGTCGCTATGAAGACATCAATCCTATGCTCCTCTGTAATATCATTTACCCTTATATCAATTTTTGGAAGTCCTCAATGTGTTGTGCCATTAAACCCTTTTGTTTTAGATTTATCAATTGGCTAAAGAAGGTGTTGCTCTTTGTATCTGTTATGCTCCTATACCAATAGGTGTCATATTTCATGATTGACTTGATGAGCTATGTAATATGTTCATACCTTTCCTCGTTGCAAAGGTTTTCCATATTTTCAAAAAATCAAAAATTTTAAAAAATGTAAAGAGGGTATACCCTAAAAGAAAAATCAAAGGGTGAAAAGAATAAGATGGTCAAAAAAGTGGAAGAAAATGAACCCCACCAAAAGAAAGACCAAGGAAAGTGTGCAAGTCTAAATGCCACTGCTTTTTACTCTTGTGCAATAAACAATTGTGTGCAGCTTGTTAATTTATGCCACAAATGATGAACAGTCAAACAGCTTAAGCTTGGCTACTTCATTTTTGAATTTTATATTTTAGAGATAGAGAATAAAATCTGACCAAACTATTTAAACTTGGCAGATAAGTAGATAGGTAGAGTGAATAAAAGGAGCTCAACAGTTTAATCTGAGCCCTTGGATGTAATAAGGTTAGACTTAGATGGATATCTACATGTCAAAGAAAAGAAAGTGTGATAAGGGTTTGCCAGTCTAAGTGCACCCAAATAAAGAAGAAAAAATGTTAGGTTAAAGTAGGTAGGGTAGGTAGATGATGTTGCAAAATTACATGTGATGGATAATGACTCTAAATGTGTTAATTTTTACTTTCATCACAAGTGTAAGGCAGACATTACACTGGAAGCATTTCAAGCAAGACAAGGTCAAATAATTAACTCCCCTTCTCATTTTTCCTAATTATTCACTAATTTCCCCCTAAGTACTAAGGTATTTGCTAAATTAGAGGGGCTCAGAGCATTTCTCTGACTTCTGGAGGGATTGGACCCTCGGCCTAATAATTTAAAAGCCTAAGTACTTAAAACCATCCATAAATCAGTCACTCACATTCATAAGTCTTTTCCAAATTAAAATCCTATTTTACTTAGGAAAAATACACAATATCACATAAAAACCCCTTTTTCCATTTAAGACTGAGTTAAATGCACAATTCTAATGTTTTTACTTAGCGCTTTTTCATTACATTTTTCATATTAATTTCTAACTTATATTATATAAATCCCGTACATATTCACCCTTTTCCCGTATTATTTAAATATATTAAAATTCCCAAAAAGTCTATATATCCCGCCCCTTTGGTTAATTATAATCATAAACATATGTTAACCAAGATTAACTAGTTAACCCATAACTAGTTAACAGCCTAATCCTCTCACTGCATGAAAAGGGATTAATTAACCCTCACGGTTAATTAATAACCTCCCTGTCCATTCACAACAACCTTGATACGATTAATTAATTCTTAATTGTGTTGGGCCCACCACTGTTAAACCCCGCCGCATCGCGCCTCCTGTCAGTCGTCCAATCGCGCTCTCCACATCCGACCGTTATTAATGATAACGCGCAACCCTTGGTGACCGCGCGTTAACGCGCGATCACTAAGCGGTTTCCGCACAGTGCCTCCGCCACGCGTCAAGCGATCTATGGAATCGTTGGCTCCCGGCTAAATACCGCCCATCCCCAAAAGTGGTGCGATGTGAAATCGCTTACCACTTTCCCGCGTACAGCAAAAACGTCACTTCATTCCCCACTGACGTCATCCATCCCGAAACCAAAAAACCCCGCCAACCTATGACTTTGTTAATAAAACAAACGAATGTCATTTTCATTGTTTTTTACCATATACCTGTGTTCCCATGCAAAGAACGTCAAGGTCAACTGCCCAAGGATTTCAATCGCCAACTTGCACAAAAACTTGCAGCCGACGCAACCCAGAACCTGTTAGCCACTACCAGCACTTGTTATTTCACTATTCATCCCCCGAACGCAGGTATTTATCCAATTCCCAACAAAACCCTGCAAGTTCTCGTTTTCCACTGTAATTTTACAGAAAAAGCCCAAATTCGTTGCAATTTAGTCTTTGTTTTCATTATATAAGTTCCTAGACCTTCTCTTTGCCCATTTTTATAGAAAATCACTGTTTCCATTTGAATACACAAGAACCAGACATGGAAACCCCTATGGCCCTGAGTGTTGCACCCCTAAATGCTCCTCATAAAGATTTAGACTATCTACCTTTGGCAGATAAGGACTTCCAGATAAAAGACCTCATCACTGACAAAAATCACCTGAAAGTCTTTTGCCAAAGCAGAGATAACTACCTAAATGGTTCTGATATCATAGGACTGTGGGAATCCAACCTTCCTATGTATTTTCTACCCTCAGTTCGTATTTTCCCAGAAATAATTCATCATTGTCATGCCAATTACGACCCTAATCGCCGAGCAGTCATGTCCCCAAGCCAAACAATCCTTTTTCCAATAACTGTTGAGTCAATTAATGAAATGTTACAGTTTCATCCCAGTCAAGCCCTGACTCCCCTTTCCATGGGAGATTTACTTGAGAAATTAGTTAAATTATCCCAAGAGGAACTCACTCGCCTCTGTCAAATTTTCATGTCACCAAAGCATCAGCCTGATGGCCCACCTCCTTACATGCAAAATTTCTTCACAGCTATGGGACAACTCATAATTGACATGATATCATCAATAATGGGTTTCAATTCTAGTGAATTTGTTGATGAGTTAACCCTAGTACTGTTGTCAATTTTTACTCCTGGACAGCCCCCTGCTATCAAATATGACTTTGCCTCCTACATTGCTGACAAGATTCATGACTAGTTCATGAGACTGGAAAATGAAAGAGTTTTCAAGTACTCCACCTATATATACCATCTTATGCTCTTTTATCAGTCAGAAAATTTCCCATTCCTTGTCTTGAAACTTGACACCAGAGGAAATCCAAGGTCTGTAATCTTCTGGTCTGCAGTCTTCCATGATTCCTTTGAAACCCCTTACTCCTATAATGAATTCATTGACCTATTTGTTCACCCAGCAACCACCTTGTTGATAGGGGTTTCCCCTCCCAGGATCAGTGGTGATATTAAAAAGACCCTTCAACTTTCCAAGTAGTACAAATTGGGAGAATGGTATTTATACCAGAACTTCACAGAATTCAGAATATATGGCTGTGAGTTGGCCCCCTTCAAGTTACCAAAGTATGTTCCAATGTGACTGTTTGCATTGGAATACTATAGGCAGATATGTAATGCAGATTTGATCCATTTTACTAAAGCCAAAAAGAAAGCACAGCTAAGGATCAAACATCAAATAGGCCCTTTTGTCTGCAACAGTAGAGAAGCAGGAGAAGCAGCAGAAAGAATTCTAGAAGACTACCTTAGATTACAAAAGAGTTTTGGTTGGGCCCCATATGACCCTCAGGGCTTTATCTGTGAAAGAATAATGAAGAATAGGTTATCCCCCTACATGCATCATAGGATCCCAGAAATTGAAGAGTTTGCAAATATGGATGAATGGAGAGAAGGGACCTTAGTAGCTGCTGACAGTGAACAGGTTAATATTGAAAATGTAATGAGAGATCTTGAAAAGATTCTTGACTTAGATTCTTTTGGGCAGGTACATGGTAGTTCTCAGAGATCAGTATCAGCAATAAGTGCCTCGGTAGCTGGGATCTCAGAAGGGCACTCACAGCATACTAATACACCAGCCACAGAAACCTCCAAGGGCAAAGAAAAAGAGACCAGTACACAGGCCACCGAGCAATCTACAATGTCAAAACAACCAAAAATTTCCAAGGAACAAGCCCAAATGCAAACTCCCCCAACTCAGGGCAATGTGGGAGAACCTCCAATTTTGCAGACTCCTCTGAATGAGGAAAGGAATAAGAAAAGAGACAGGGAATTAGCTACCCCTACCAGTGGACCCTCAGTGCAGCCTGGTGCAAAAAGACAAAGGTTAAATCCTCTTTCAGAGGAAGAATTTCTTGAAGAGACTACTGATAGTCAAAGGAAAGAAGGAAAAGATAGTCATCAAACATTCCCAGTAGGTGGAACATCTACTAGCTCACAGAGACAGGAGCTAGAAAGACAACAAAGTGTAGAGGTATCATCTTTCAGACCACCAGGAAAGGACACTTTAAATATCAAGAAGACATTTATGGAAATAAAAGCCAGAAATGATCCATTGAGGATTCAAGTTTATAATCAATATTTGAAAATGGCTCCTACTAATCAAAACAGATTGATGTCAGCCTATGACATCAAGGAAGGTAAGATGATAATGAGTTATTTTAAACTTAAAGTGCAATAGCCTCAATCAGCAGCAGACTATCTTAGAACCAATTTTGAGGTCATGGAAAATGATATTCATCCTTTGGATCAAATTGAATTGCATAAACAAACTGGAGAGATGATTTATTCCACCTTGACTGGTAAGGCTATGATGGCCCAAAGGCTTGAAAATTCTTTGAATAACACAACTGCCCAACTATAGTTGGATAAAGCCTCCTCATAGGCTAAAGACAACAGGCTCAAAACATTAGAAGAATTGATCATTGGGTTGGATCATGATCCCAAGGATGTGAAGGCTGCAGAAGCCTTAATAAAAAAGAAGGATGAAGACATTGCTGCTTTGAGAAAGCAACTAAAATTGCCACCTTCAAGACACCCACAAACAGTTGAGGTAATACAACAAAGAACTGAAGAAGAGCTGATGGACTTAGTCTTGAAACTTAATGAGCAGCTAAAGGAAACTGAACAAGAATTGGAGAAATCATTGAAGGATAAGCAGGGAGAGTCGACCTCTCAGCCTCCTAATGTGATTCCAATAGTTTCCACTGCAGTCCCTTCCACCCTTGGAACAGCTCTAGCACCTAATGTTCCAGCAGTCACAGCAGAGGTAGTAACAACAACAATAACAGATACAACAAAAGCAGAAATTACAGGTCTTAGCCTAGATGAATTAGTAAAATCAATGGAGGAATTGAAGCTCCAAGTTACAGAGCTGCAAAAGGTAAAAGAACAATATGCTACCTTGGAGCAAAGGTATGATCTCTCAAAGATAAATGTTGCAGAAAGGACAAGGGAAATTAAAGGATTAGAACAAAGAGTGAAATCATTAGAAAAGGATCTCACATTTGATAAACCTTTGATAGAAATTAGGAAAATTCTTTGGGCCAACATCACTCAGTCAATAAATGATGTTTGGCCATCAATCCAAATAATTTTTGAGCAAATTGATTTAGTAAAGGCAACTTGAGAAGAAGTTCAAAAGGCAAGGGCAGAGTTAGGAAATATGCCTAAGGAAGCCACCAGGCTCATACAGTTTTTGAATACCAAGAATAAGTACCATCTTGAAGAACTGGGCATTCAAGACAGAATAGGAACAATTCTAGAAGTCAAAAGGGTTTTTACTAAAAGGACTCTGATGCAAAATTTAGAAAGAAGGTGCCATGACATGCAGGAAGAAATTAATGCTTTCATGAAAAGATTTGATATTTTGCAGAGTAAAGAGTTGCCTAGTCCTTCAGTTATTAATGACAAATTGATGAGGCATATAGACTATGTGGAGAAATTGAATCAATATGCAAGCAACCAGGCAGGTCCATCAACAAGTGCATCAGCATCAAAAGCATTTCCTACAGGCAGAGTTCTCTATGACAATCTAGAGAACTTATTCTATGTCGAGCATGAAATAAAGCACTTGTTTCCAATTCAGCCTACCTTTTTCAGGTACACCGAAACTGATGAGACCCTGAGAAAACTTCAAAGAACCAGAATACCAGAACCACAATGGTGGGAAGAAATGTTAGAAATTTTGTAAATTATCCTTGGGTAAATTGTGGTTATTTACTACAGTAAGTAATGGTAAATAGGATAAACAGAGATCAAACAGGTCGAAGAGTATTAGAGCAGGTAAAGAATATCAATAAAAATAGGGCAGCCAGCACAGAGTTATCAAAAAGACAGTAGCATTCCAAATCATAGGGCCTGCCTCCAGCACATTCATAAGAATAGGAACAACACAACATCAGTTTGCCTTTTCTTCTATCTATGAGACCATCTGTCTCTATTTTTCTTGTAACTTATTCATAGTCATCCTAGAATATATCTCACTTTGTTATGAGATATTTTTTGTAAATATTTTTTATAAATACTCCCTCAATTGGAGTATTGAGGGTGGATTCTTAGACATTGCTGTAATACTGATTATTTTGGAATAAAGTGTTGTTGGACAAAATTTTGTATGGCTAGCTGGATGAAGAATTGATGCAAAGGACTTTTCACAGGATTCATGAGTCAGACACCGGATCAATAAGTCTTCTATATCTCATGTTTTAAAGTTTTCTTGTTTATTATATCAACTGTGTTTCATATCTGAATGATAAACGAAAAAGAATAATTCAGAAAGTGCTTGAGTGCAATCTGTTTTCAATCATTTTTGTTCTTAATGTTTTCCTCTAAACTAGCATAAACAATGAATTCTTAAATGCTCCTGTTTCCTAGTTTATTCACTTTGATTATTTAGTAAAGAATTATTAACCGATCTTTATTAGTAATCATCCAAATTCCCTCTCTTAAAATATGGTGAAGGATTCTTAATTTCCCTTCATCCCTTTTGAGTCCATTCCATCTTTTTTAAGTCTCTATTTGTTCCCTGTTTAACTACCTTGCCCTGTGAAACCATCCCTTGTTAAGAAACCAAATCCAGTTAAGCCATCTTCTTTGACTCCATTAGCCCAATGGCCTAAACTACTCAGTCCAACCCATCTGCTATTGAATTCCACCACCAAACACAATCAAAACCCCCTAAACTTTCATAACTAGCCTAAATCTTTCAAAACAAAGCTAAAACTTAAAGAGAGAGCCCTCTCTGGGTATAGATTGGCTAGATTCTGTACCTAAAAGTTGGTTTTTGGTTACCTCGTACCCCTTTCCTCTTCCCAACAACTTCAAGGAAAATCTGAGCGATAACATAGTGGTGACTCCGCTGGGGAACGAATAGTTTGTTTGTTGCTATTGTTTACTTTATAAACTACAGACGGAGCCTGAAGTTAGCTAGGTAGCCTTTGAACTACTCTTACTTTTCAATTGCATATTAAATGAATGTTGCTTCAGTCTATCTCCGGTCTAGTTTATGGATTAAACATCTGGTTTCAAACACTCGACCAGTTCCTCTTGTCAAGTAAGTCTTTAAGAAAGTTCAAATCCCATATTTAAAACCTCTTAAAGAAACTATTGAAGTTGTGTTGTTAATCCCATTTAGAGAAAAACCAAAAATACACCTAGAAACCTGGCTTCAGAAAGGACTCATTACACCAGAGCTAATCCTGATCCAAATCCACCACCTGTGTTTGAAAATCCTAATCTGATCCCCAGAATTCTTAGGAGACAGGAAAGCCAAGAAAGTTCTGCTAGTTCTCGGCCCATCTACAGATCAAGATCCTACCCTGTAAAGTGGATCTACCTTGAGGACGAACCCTTTGATGAGAAATTTGAGACCTCTTTATTTGTAACATTTTCTGACTCTGAGTTGGTCCGCTTGGTTCAAGACCCAGTATTTATTGAAGATTTACAACTTGAAGTTGTTACTTCACATCTTGATAGACATTTGCAGAACTCCATACAATCTAATCTTACCTCTGAAGGAACACCCAACCTTTCTGTGATCACTACTGCCTCTCCAAGTTCATCACCATTTCCTCAGACATCTCAACCTCAAACCACCCCTTCTACCCCTCCATCCACCACTCCAACACCAACCCCAGCTGTTGTTTCATCACTACCTACTGCAATGGCAAACATATATACTCCCTTGGTATTACCAGCCAATCCAGGGGCTATGCCCCAAGACTATCAAAGTAAAATCACTCCATTCAACAGTTTTGGTACCTACACTGCACAACAAAATACCAAAAAAATGACTGATTACTTTGAAATATATGAAATAGATGCAGATGATGTAAGAATGAGGATATTTGTTCAAAGTCTGATTGGGGAAGTTAGGACCTGGTTTAGAGCCCTTCCTGCAAACAATATCAATGACCTTGAAGCTCTTTATAGACAATTCTTGAACAAATGGGAAAAGAAGAAAGATCCTCTCCAAATTTTATCAAAATATGAAAACCTGAAGAGAGTAACTCAAGAAACTGTGCAAGATTACTACACTAGGTTCAATAATGTTTACAATGCTATCCCTCAAAACCTTAGACCTCCTCCAGATTTAGCATTAATCAAATTCCTTGATGGATTTGATTCTGACATGGCATACCAGCTTAGGGAAAGAGATCCCCGAACTTTAGAAGATATGCAAAGTATAGCTGTCAGTGTTGAAGCCAACTTGATATCCAAACAAGCCAAGGCCAGAAGTGAAAGGAGGATACCATTGAAAGAAGAACCCTCAGCCTTTGAACAGAAATTGGATGCTATTATTAAAGGGATGGATAGGCTAGGAGATAGAGTATAAACAATTGAAAGGAAATCCCCTTGGGATGGTCAGTGTTGAGTCCTGAACTACATATCTCCTACACACTTTCCTAGACTTTTTCCCCTCACTTGGAACCTCATAAGCTATAAAAATCATTGCATATTGATCCTAAAAGAGCACTTAAGTGGTTTTTTGACTATGTTTTTGTGTTTGTTGTTTGACTTAGATTTTGCTCATGAGCTGCGGAATTCAGCCACTTTCCGCAGCTGATTCAACTTTTCACAACTGTTATTGTTAAACTCCAGGTTGCAGGTGTCATCAGGCAAAACGGGACACGTGGGTAGATCAGGAATGACCTGGACATGGATCAGGTCCTATTGGTTCAGCCAGATTCATCAAGGAAAGCCATGGTCAAAGGTGGTCAAGCAGTGGTCAAACAGAGGAATCCTACAGCAACAGGACTCCGTCTTCAAGCACATGAAGGATTCGTGGTCGTTCCTAGATCCCTGGGGACATGCTGACAGTTGTAGACTGCCCCACAATGCGAATCCAATAGCCATAGTTGATAGATTTAATAATCTCGACAACCATTATGCTAAATCCATGGACATTGTCTTTTACGTGTCTTCTGTTGACGTAGTTTCACAGGAAAACAGTTATGAAGTTTTTGTTATAAATAACGCGTTTCTATACGCATAGAGTTAGTCTTTGTTAATGTAATTTTGCTGTTAAAGTTACTGTGCCATGACACTAGTTCCACTGTGGTAACGAGAGGATTTCTTCCTCTGTTTTGATATATAAAGAAGACTCTGTTTCTATATGATTGCGTGAACATAATTTTGGATTGATAGCCTGTTGACCGAGGCTGTGCAGAGGGCCCCTGTACACTGAGGTTTCGTTTTCCTTGTTGCTGTACAGTTTTTACGTATTGTTTCCTTATTTCCATTGCACATGTTTCATAGTTATCCACCTGTGTATATATTTCATCTGTTATGATATTAACATTTCATTCTTGTTTATGATTTTACAAGCTTTGTATATTGTTGTTAACACTGATCAGTGTGTGTATGTTTCAGGATAGAGTAGGCCCGGGGATTTTTCATGCAATTTTCGTAATAACTAGTGACATGGAATTAGCCTCTCAGCTGACTTTGCTTTTCTTAGTTTTTTTTTAATTCCAGTTATGCTTTGATTCCAGTCTTGTTCACTTGCTTTAGCAGTTAGTTTAGATATCAGATTGCTCATGTCACTGATGTTATCTCTGAAAGCAATAGCTTAGACTACCTGGCGAGGTATTAGACCATGATTGATGTGATTTGATTTTAGTTTTACTTTTCTACAATTAGATATCAACTTGCTCATATCATTGATGATTATCTCCGAAAGCCATAGCTTAGACTAATTGGCGAGGAATTGGATTATGAATGATGTGATTTGATTTTAGTTTTACTTTTCTGCAATTAGACATCAACTTGCTCATATCATTGACGATTATCTCTGAAAGCCATAGCTTAGACTAACTGGCGAGGAATCGGATTATGAATGATGTGATTTGATTTTAGTTTTACTTTTCTGCAATTAGACATCAACTTGCTCATATCATTGACATTATCTCCAAAAGCCATAGCTTAGACTACCTGGCGAGGTATTGGACTATGAATGATGTGAATTGATTTTACTTTTACTAGATTGCAATTTTTGATTTATTTGAGTGCAGTAGCTTAATTCATTTTTCTGTATTTAGACAGCAGTAGAGATTGTTATATACCTAGGGGGGATAATATGGGGTACCAAGGGAGGTACCCAAGGTAATAATGTAATAATGGGATGGGCCATAGTAATAAATAAGGTGGTTAACCCATGTCATGTAAGGGACCACAAGTAGTTAATAATAATGTAATGGGCCCATGGTATTAGTTGATGGTATGAGGGAACCATGGTAATGATCCATGGTATTGTATGTATGAGGCTTATATAGAGGCTAGAGACTCCACTTGGGAGATAGTGAAGGATTATTGTATGAACAGGCATATGGCTTGTGGAGTGTTCTCCTTCCTTAAGGAGTGAATGTATGGTGTTGCCCTACCTTAAGGGTTTGATAATAAAGAAGCATTTCTATCTATTTCTCTCTTATTGTTTCTGGGTTTATTTCCATTATCATATATTTCCGGATTAGATCTATAACAAGTGGTATCAGAGCACTTTCTTGGGCACAAAAGTGGAATTTTTTTTTATTTTTTTCAGGGATTTTTGGGTGGCGAATTTGCAGATCAGATCTGTACGTTTTGGTGCAAGATCTGCAAAATCTAATTGTAGATCTGTATTCTTTGCGAAAAAATAGTTGATTTCAAAAAAAAAATCGGTTGAATCGGAGTCCGGATGAAGGAGATATCGCTGATTTAAAAATCAGTGGGGTTGCAGACAATTTTCAGGGCAGCGAGTTTGCGGCGCAGATCTAGACGTCCTGGTGCAAGATCTACAAAATCTAATTGTAGATCTGAATAGTTTGAGAAAAATTACCCAATTTCAAAAAAAAAAATCAGTCGAATCGGAGTCCGAATGAGGGAGATATCATTGATTTAAAATCAGCTCTTTTTTGTAGAAATTTTGGTGATGGCGGGAAAGTTGCAGCGCAGATCTGGAATTCTAGTGCCTGGATCAGGATTTCTATCACATGGGCAGATGCAGAATGGTCATTCCATTTCCGAAAACAGGTCATAATAAATATTCTGAGCAATATTGACTAAACTGTGGCCACTTTAAATTTTCGCCAAGTGAGTGAATTTTTTCAAAACCCTTTTCATGGCTTCTAGCAAGCAATATTTTACAGGGAAAGATAATGGTCTTACTATTGAAGAATACATAAAACAACAAAAGTCAGCGTGGGCAAAAAATTGGAGGGATTCAGTGTGGTTTGGTTTCAAAGATGAGGCTTACAAATGGTATCTCTCACTTGATGACAAACAGTTGACCAAACTCTCAGATGCAGAATTTGAAAAAGTCCTTTTAGACAAATGGTCTCGTGCTAGAAAAAAGGAGAATGAGCCACGTAAGGGGTTATCTTCTACTGGTGTCTCCTTATTGCAGGTTCATGGATTGATTCAAAAGGAGAAGATCATTGTGTCTATAAATCCTAGTTGCAAGCATAATTTTATCAATGTTAATTTGGCAAAAAAATTGCCAGTTCCAGCAAAACACATTGAAAACACACAGGTGAATGATGAGGATGTTCAAGTGTATAAGGATTTGAAGATTTCTATGGATAAGTATGTGTTGCATGGTGATTTTTATACTTTAGAGATGGATAATATGGATGTTGTTTTGGGATATCCTTGGATGGAATCTGCGGGTACTATCAATATTAATGTGCAGAAGAAATTCCTGAAGCTATGGTATAAAAAGAAGAAAATTACATTACAGGATATTTCCATCCATAAATAGGTAGAGCACATGGAGGCTGAAGCAGAAGATGTTCCAGGGACTGACATATCAGATGATGAGCCTTTGATGATCAACAATCAAACACAAACAGAGGCTGAAGAAGAAAAGGTTACAGGTGATGATACATCAGAGGAGGGCTCAGTGGTTGAAGTCATATTGAAAAAGAAGACACCACAACAACCACCACAGCAGGGTGAAGTAAAGAAAAAGCCATCGTGGGTTAAAACTTCAACATATCATCACCCACATCACCTCACAAGACAACCATCAAGATGGCAACCAATTAGCCACATGGACAACAACCCCCGCATGACAGATCGAGAGGAGCGAAGATCCACCTACTACACATCCACATAGAAGAGCTACCACGGTCAACTTCCATCTCAAGCGAGTGAGGCACCAGCGAGATCGAGGGTTCACCTTTCTCTTGGATGGCTAGATGCACGTGCATGGTACCAGTGGACTACTCTTTTGAGTAGATCCTATTATTTGTGTTCTTCCCATGTTTCGAGGACGAAACATGCTTAGGGGGTGGAATGTTATATACCTAGGGGGGATAATATGGGGTACCAAGGGAGGTACCCAAGGTAATAATGTAATAATGGGATGGGCCATAGTAATAAATAAGGTGGTTAACCCATGTCATGTAAGGGACCACAAGTAGTTAATAATAATGTAATGGGCCCATCGTATTAGTTGATGGTATGAGGGAACCATGGTAATGATCCATGGTATTGTATGTATGAGGCCTATATAGAGGCTAGAGACTCCACTTGGGAGAGAGTGAAGGATTATTGTATGAACAGGCATATGGCTGGTGGAGTGTTCTCCTTCCTTAAGGAGTGAATGTATGGTGTTGCCCTACCTTAAGGGTTTTGACAATAAAGAATCATTTCATATTATTTCTGGGTTTATTTGCATTATCTTATATTTTCATATCAGATCTATAGTATCTTTGGGTTAGATCTATAACAAGTGGTATCAGAGCACTTTCTTGGGCACATACCCATTACATTATTATTAACTACTTGTGGTCCCTTACATGACATGGGTTAACCACCTTATTTATTACTATGGCCCATCCCATTATTACATTATTACCTTGGGTACCTCCCTTGGTACCCCATATTATCCCCCCTAGGTATATAACAGAGATAATGGTTTCATGATCAGTAGTTCATTATTTGCTTGATTTAAATAGCAACACATTTGTATTCTTGTTCAAGTATTAATTTCATCACTAGTATGTTCTAAGACCCTCTGAAGTGTTAAGTTCTGGAAATCATTATAGAGGACACAATTGCCTTAAAATCTATATCCATACTTGGCTTCTAGAGTATTCTTAAAACTCAGGAATAGGATTTCCATTTAGGAGATAAACAAAGATAAAAACCCCCAAAACAAAATAAAAATTGAAAACGACAAAAAGATAAGAAAGAGGTTGTCTTGCACATATAGTGCGCCACACTTCATCAATCTACGACTCCCAGATTGATAATTAATGTAGCAATTTAGGACACACTAAATTGACCAAACAGTCAGCCGACCAATACTGGAAGAAATCCAAATTTCAGGAAAAATCAAAACCAGAACACTGGAAAGACTGGTCCTGACCAAAACATTAGGCCCCCATTCCAGGAAAATTATGTTGAAGCCTCAAATTCTGATGAACCAACAGAAGATACTCAAATAAACTTGATGGGACTCAATAATGAACAACAAGTTTTCTTGACCCAAGAGGATCAAGAAGCTCACATTCTCAAACAATTCCAAACTCAGTCAGGTGAATCATTTGACTTCAGGGAGGGATATGATACAACCATTTATGAAGTCCACAAGCAATATAATCTGAGGAGCAGAAGAATTGATGTCCCTGAAACCAACAAACAGAAAGCTACAAAACAACCCATCAAAGGTAAGACCAATACTACACCTGTACATATTCTTTCTAGATCAGATCCTAATCCTACTAATCCAATTATTGAAGATGTATCCAATAATCAACCTAATAACAGACAACTCTCCACTTCTCTTCCTCCCAAAGGAAATGTGGAAGAACCTCCAGAAGTTGATTTGGAAACAACTTCAGCTCATAACCCCACTCCTGAGAAGGAGAAAAACACAGAAAATACAGAAGATAAAGAGAATCCAACTGTCTGAAATACAAGAACTCAGACTGAAAAACCTTTTAATCTGGAGACTGAAGTAGGCAAATTAAAAATAGTTGTTCCATTGTCTGAGTTAGCTAAACATGATGTCTACCGAAGCCAAATCAATAGATCACTCAAAATCACTGGAAATGAAGACTCAGTAAATGTTTTTGATGACCAACCTGAATTAATCTTTGGCCCTGAAGTAAATGGAAAACCATTAGATGGAGGAATTCCTCCTTTCTATGTAAGTTTAAACATACATGACAAAATACTTCATAATGCCATGTTTGATTATGGGGCATCTCATAACCTAATGCCCAAGTCTGTAATGGAAAAATTAGACCTAGACATCACCAGGCCATACAAAGACCTCTTTTCTTTCGATTCGAATCAGGTGAGATGCTTAGGATTAATAAAAGACTTGTGTGTTTCACTGGTTCAATACCTTGCAAAGACAATCTTAATGGACATAGTAGTAGCACATATTCCACCAAAGTATGGCATGTTATTGTCCAGATCTTGGGGTGCAAAGCTTTAGGGATCTCTTCAATTAGACATGTCATATGCTACTATTTCAGTGTTTGGCCAACCTAAGAAACTATACAGAGAAACTTTAATGAAATATGTAGTAAGTAGTCATGAGAAACCCCAAAACTTCCCTATCTACTCAGTACACTATGATATGGATTCTTTCATTCTTTATAATGCTGGAATTGATCCCTCCAATGAATTAGAAGTTTTAGCAGCATAACCAAAAGAAATTATAAGAGAAAAGTCTAGTGTTCAAATCCAGGAAATCTCTAAGAACAATGAAACATCAGATACCCAAGACAAACTAGAAAAAAGTAAAAAACAAGATCTCACTGTTAAACAAATTCCTGATACTCCTGATACAAATTACGAACATGAAATTCTTTGGCACTTAGAGTTTGATGGTTCAGTCAACAAATTAGGAGCAGGAGCAGGAGCAGGAGTTTGGGTGTACAATCTTGAAAATGGTCATGCATACAGATTAGACTTTAAGTGCACCAATAATATGGCAGAGTATGAAGCTCTCTTGCTAGGTCTTAAACTTGTCAAAAGATTTGGGGCAATTAGAGTATCTGTCATAGGAGATTCCGATTTAATCATTCAACAGATCAAAGGGAAGTATCTAACAAACGATCCCAGATTGAGATACTACAAAGGAATAGTTATAGAGATTCTCAATACTTTTCTGGAAACTCAGCTTGCTAAAATCCTAAGAAAACACAACTTGCAAGCCCATAGTATGGCAATGTTTGCTAGCACCTACAAATTACCATTCGAACCTAATCATTGGTTCACAGCTGAGATTAAACACAGACCAGCCATACCTGGCAATTTACATAAGTCACAATGATCACATGAGCTTCACTAAGGGAGCAATACCATACCATATGTGTTCATATTGGGGGATATATATTGAGGAAAAAATGACGTAATATATTGAGCATATAATAGGGTGTAAAGGGTTTTTGTATTGGCGGGTATAAAGAATGGAGCTTAAAATTAATGAAAAAATATAAAGGGGTATAAAAAATGTTAATGAAAAAATGGATATCTACAATATTTAATGAAAGTATGAGTTTTTTTAATTGGGAAGGTGTATTGGGTTTGTATTGGTAGGGGGTTAAATAATGTAATTTTTAGAGGTATTTTCCAACATGTAGTCAAAATAAGGGTATTGTTTAGTATGCCACGAATGCACGTGATATGGAGAAAGCTACTACTAATATTGGAGAGCAAGAGAGACAAGGTCTGATGTTTACTACAATAGCACTAGTTAAAGATTTGAATGATTTACGATTTCAACCACCATTTTCATATGATCCATATGAAAAGATGGAAAAAATAACATGTGTGACAATAAGAACAAGAGAAGAAAATAGTTTTATATTGATCACAATGAAGACTATTTGTAATTGACTACATTTTTATTATTTACATTTTCTATCACTCAACATTGTTACATTGTCACTTTGCATTCAAAATTTTTATTTAATCATTCAAGTTATTAACAAACTCTATCATCTCAACGAATTGAGGTAACTAAGCAAATTTAAAATTAAATTGACCAAATTAATCTTATACATATTTAGCATATTTAAAATAATTATAATAATTAGATGTTCAAAAAAATATTCATGGCCACACACAACTGAAACCAACCTAGATCCATCTTAGCCCTGGATCTATCATGTGTCGAGAGGGATCAAATCTCTCGAGGTGCAAACCTTTCCTCAAGTCTTACACAAAAGAGAGGTTTGCACCTTGAGATATTTGATCGCCTCGACGCATGATAAATATAGGATTAAGATCAATCTAAGCTAATACTATTAAGACGAAAGATAAAATTAATAATTTTAGAAAATTAGTATTGATAACGCTTCCATATTTTAAAAATATTTAATTAAGGTTCAAATTTCTTCTTTAACTATTAAAATTACTAAACAAAAAAAGAGATAAGTTCACAAATAATATAACAAGTCACTACTCCATTATAATACAGAGAATATCTTTAAAAGTATAAGAAGCAATGCAAAATCATCCCATACAACTTAACTTTTTACACCTAAACAATTTATACAAATTAGTCCGTCATTATACTCAAGAAAATTCTAATAAGATGTTACATTAGTTCAATTTCTTGAATGTAAAAAAAGTACTCACTAAGACGATTCATCATTTTGAGTATAGATTGATATTAAAATGGATAGATGAAATTACGGCGGATATGGTAAGAGTTAATTTGATTTCTATATTTAAATTTGAGTTAAATTTAAAATGAGATATTTCAAATTATTAATTTTTAAAATTTAATTATAAAGTTCTATATAATATAATAAATTAAAAAAAAATAGTTTATGTTTTTTAAGTAGGATTTGAATTGAGTATTTATCAATATAGAATTAGCCAAATGTATGATGATAAAGACATCACTTGATTATATGTGTATATAACATTATTTTTAAGGGTTAGTTCAATTGGTTGAGCTATTCACCTAAATCATATATATTATGTTACATACATGGAAAGTATATGGTCAAACATGGAAGAGTTCCTTGGGATTATTAGCCACCATTGTGACTTGCTCCATCCAAATATTTCAAGGAAAAGGAGGAACGAATACTTAATAGCACAAAACTAGTCAAATGTCTTGCCTAGCAACATTAACAATAATTGATTGAGCATATATATATATATATATATATATATATATTAGTTAGTTAGTTAGTTAGTGTGTACGCGTTTTTCCATGTAAAAAATCACCTTACCCTTCAATCTGTAGGCAAGAGTAAGATATTCATTAGGGCCCATTGGAAATTGTTGGGTAGGGATGACTTGTTACTTTTACTATCAAGTGTTGTTTGATTTCTTCCCCCAGTATTGAAAAACACATGAAGAATGACTATTCTATTCATTTTATACATTGGTAATGGAAAACCATTTCTCTAGGTTAATCTCATTGTATAATGGAATGTTGTATCTTAGATCTTTAAATGTATTTATTGAAAAGTTAACAAAGCTCCATATTTCATAGACAATAAGATTGTTCTAGTGATGAAAAATATATATAGTACTAGATAATAAGCCTTTGAACTATTTTTTACTTAAACAAAATATTGTTTCATTTAAAAAAACAAACTCTATTATAACAAACATGGCCAGAATTAACAAAATCAAATTAATCACAATTAACACATATTAACTTTACCATAATCTTCCTACTATATTTAGTTAACAAAATGAAATACTATATAAAGTGCTTTTTGAATTTAATTAACAATGATAACTTTAATATTCTATTTTAATTAAACTGGATAACTTTAATAAAATATAATAACAAAACCATTAATTTTTAAAATTTCATGATCACTTTCGCAAATATTATTATACAAAGCAAATAACTTTACAATGTAGCATATGTGCATATAAAAAACACTAGAAAACAAATCCTTGGAATCCCTGAACCAACAAAATTAATCAAGGGAAAAAGTAACGTTTTATGTTGTGTTTATTCTACAAAACAAAATATTATACACAATGGTCTGTTGGGTTAGTGACAAAACATCTCTCACAATACAAAAGGCATGGAGTTTAAGCAAATCATGCTAGGTTGTTTGTTTAATTTTCTGAAATCCAAATCTAAGGATATTTTTCATTTTCCAATGCATGAGTAAATTTTGTTCTGTAGAATGACAATATCTATATGACCTTGTAGCTTTTGAATGATGTTTCTAGCTTGAAAATCCCACTTAAATGTCGAGAATGTATTTTCAAAAACATCATATTGCAAAGATCAAAGCCTTTGGGGAGTCCTGAAATACTATTAATATGTAAATAACAAACTATATATTAGAGTAACCAAGGGATTCATACACAATAAAATTAAGAATTAAATCGGGTGAATAATGATAATATAAATTCCCAAAAAGACACCAAAAATGTTTTTAGAATTTTTAAAAGACATCAAAAATGCTTTTATACAATCAAATTTATATTTTGTAAGTAAGATAACACTCATGAAAAGGGCATTCAAGTAAGTTTTTAAAGGAAAAGTGTTGGCCCTTCTATCGCCTTGGTCATCTCAAGTCTGTGATATGGCCAATTTTTTTTTCAATTGTCTAATATTGGTTCGTGGAGTCTGGTACCTGACACTTCTTCTATTTGGTTTTGACATTGTCATTTGTTTGTCTAGCGTTATTGGTAGTTTAAGGTTTATGGGCCATGAATGTCCATGCATCTCACAGTTTGGTTGACTAGGAGGTAGGTTTTAAGTTCCTATTAAAATCAAGTCATCTTTTCTTATATCTCTACTCCTTTATTCTTCACATATTAGATGTTCTCTTCCTTTGGGTGTTGGCTCCATACACAACAGTAAATGTCCCTAACTACGCACCTTTCATTTCAATTCATTTGCCCCATTTCCACTTCCCCTATGCAATTTTGGCCCTGCACCAAACATTACCCAGTCGTCGTCGTGGTGCACCCAGCTCATCTTCCTCTCGTTGGTGAAACTTATTTGGTTGGGAGTCAATGCAAACCACTTTGACTCAATTCCTACTGATGTAAGGAACAAAATTCGCCTTCTCGAAGTGAAGGAGTTCGATGATGTCTATATTTTTATTATTCATAGATTGGAGGCAACAATATCAAGTGGGTTCCTGATCCGGGGATATTCCGGAAGCATAGGCTTATCTTTCTCCACTCCATCTCTCTACATAAACAATTGGATACTTTGCTCCACACGGTCATTCGTGACAAGAAAGTAGACAAATACCAATTGTTTACACGTCAAGAGGACCTCAAGAGAATTCTATGAGACATCCGCTACAATTTGGATGACATCATGGTCAGAGTAACAAGGGTAGAGAGGTTTGTAGTATCTAATTCAGGTACAGAGTCTAATGAACCGCGAGAAGCACCAATAGTTATCAATACTCTTGTTTGCAACTCTCTTTTGGTAAACTCCTCTCCCCCTTCTTTGGTTGTCATTTTTATTGATGGTTTTTGTCGCCACTAGCAATTGTCTCAATTGTTGGATATCGACTGGTTTTTCACTTGTCATCACAATGGGTTGGTTCTCGACATAGTGCTATGGAACATAACTTTTTTTAGTCTTCTGATTCTAGACGCAATTCAGCATGGCACCTCCTGACTCAATTCTCTTTTGGCGTTTTGAATGTATTTCCAAGGTTTTCACCTCGTTGGCATACCACTAGCAAGTTTGTGTTTATTGTTTTCTATATTTCTTCCTAAATTGTATAAACTCTCACAACACCAAGGCATAAATACAGTTTGTATGTAAGGGTAGCTTTGTCTTTGACATAGTCAAGAATTTTGTTCCTAGATCTAAATAGTAGTTATGAAGTCTGTTGGGCACCCCTGGTTGCAGTTACAACCTCCCAGGGTGTTTTTTTGGAAAGTCTAGTAAACTATCAATGTAACATCTTTTAGCATTAATGGAAATCCTTTGACAAATCTTAACAATTTCTTTTATTATTAAATTTTCAATTATTTCTTAGAATAGATAATGATGTTGAATGTTGAAAACCATTTGTCATGTGTTTAATATTAGGTAAGGATAGAGGAAATGATGTTTTGAATGGTTGACATATAGAAATAGGGAAACAATGTGTGGCATATACATGTAGCTTCATGAAACTTGAGTGTTGAACAATGAATAATTAATCAAAAAATACATGGCATAATTCAAGCCCTAATGCAACCATCAATTGTCCAAAACTACCCCTTTAAATATGACTCTAATGACATGTCTAGATGGGAGTAGGCTAGTTTAATTTGTCACAAGAAACTAAGTGAAAGTTGGGTATGCACATGACGAATAAATGATGACATTGACAATTTAAATTTTGTAGTGAGGTGGTAAGAAGTAGTTGAATTCACTAAGTGGATTTTAGGATGTCTTGGAGGTGCTTATTTGTCTGAACGATGCAACTATAAAGCAACTTCTTGTTCCTTTTCCCAAGAATCTAGTTTTTCCACAAAATATTCAATGAGTAAATTAATAGGTTAAACTGAACTGCGTTCTAAGTAAATGGTCACTTATACATATATACACAATTGGATTTACTACAATTAAGGGAGAATCATATTTTGTGTAATAAAGGTAAAATTCCCTTCCTACTGCTTTCTTTGATACCTTGACACTTGGAGGATATGAAATTAGATTATACGCTATAGAGCTAGTTGAGATTGATATTTATAAAGTAACCATGTTTGACCAACTTACTAAAAGCCCTAGATACGATAAGGGACCCAAAAGATCAAGCTTTTAAGGTCACTCTTTCTTATCTAAGGTTGAGCTTAAGAGATTTATAAGGGAAAAGAGAAATGAGTGAAAGAGCCTTTGTAGACAAGGACAATGTAGAGAAAAAGTGGGGTGGCTAAAGTTTTATGAGGTAGATAGAGATTTTTGCTCCCATAGGTAATCATATAATGTGGGGATGTTGTTTCCAATGCAAGATTATTCATTGGAAAATAAAACATTTTTGTGGTAATGACCATTTTCTTCAAAAAATAATTTATTGAAATGGAATGCAATGAAGATGGCCATTGTAGAGAAGCAATTGTTCATTGAATCAAGTGAAAAATTAGAGCTTACATATAAAATTTCACTCCAATATAGCCATAATTGAGGATGTAGAAACCTTATTGGACTTAGGAAGCATAATTGTTCTTAGTTCTTTTTACTTGTTAGAGGTAAGTTTCTATACTTTAAATGAATTTCATCCAAACTCTTAAAAGCAATGTCTCTATCTCTAGTTTTCTTTAGGTTTTGTATATAAAGATAAGTAGGGGTGGGTTAATTATATTTTGTTTTATATTGTTAATGTATTACAAAAATAGGGATATAACAAGCAAAAGAGGTTTACACTATGAAATTCACCTCTACAATTACACGAGGAAATTTTACAATCTCTACAATTTATAAGTTTTTACAATCTCCACATATTATGAGTTTGCCTAGCTTTGTTAAGCTCCTAGAATTAGAATGACCAATTAATTGTGCTTTCATAATGATACTATGGTGGCCATTGAAGAAGCCAACATTGGAGGCTCCTTAGGGATATTCTTCTTCTACAGAAGACCATGCAGAATCTAGTGTAGGCTATAGGGACCAATATGAAGGAAATAATCTAATGCAAGGTATAGGGATTAATCTAAAGGCATGAATCCATTGCAAGTTGTAGGGATCAATGTAAAGGCAAGAACCTAATGTAAGGTGCAAGGATCAATATAGCAAGCAGTAAAGGCCATCACTAAAAGATCACTGCCATAACATAGAACATAATCGTATTGACCTTAACAATGATAACTTACTATGAAGGCAAGATAATGAATACAAACATAAATAAGATCCTAGAGGATGTCAAAGCAATATAAAAAACATCAAACATGGACTGCAGTGACTAACAATAAACTACAATACTTGACAGAGTTAAGTGCATAACTGAAATTAAACTAAATGTTATACACACATACATATATACATACATATATGTATATTAAATTGGTTTTCTTCATCTAACAAATAGTTGAAAAAATTATTTAGTATGAAGACTAGTTAGTCTCATCGATATAAATCATCTTCAAAAATTTGAACCATAAATTCGAAGAAAAAACCAACGTCCTTCTTACCCCAAAGGCAAGAGTGAGGTTGTCGACATTAAGCCAACCCACAATTATACTCACTTAAAAGTTTTTAAGCTTGGAACCATTACAACAATAATTCTTCAAAAGATCAAAATTCAACATGTCACTAACAAAAAAATTAAATTTAAATAGATAATATAATAATATTTCACTTAACCAATCAAAATAACTTAAAAAAAAAAAAAAATATATATATATATATATATATATAATATTTTATATATATATATAGTAATAGCATTTTGACTATAAAATTTGTCCCTACCGAAAACAAGGACTGATAAACAAACAATGTAAATGTTAAGGAATTTAGGTGAATAACATTGTTAAGATAGTAAAATCAGTCGATTTTCATCGTCATTGAAGAAAAAATTAAATATAGCAGTCCAACGGCTAAAATTCTAAAATTTGACTAATTGGTCAAATCACTAAAATAATCCATTTGTTAATTCAACCTATAGACAAATGATAAACAATTACAAATAGTTAAATGTTTCAATCGAACTTTTTATTTCTCATACCAATAATTTATGGCACCATTTTAATTAAGCTAACACGGGCTACCTAAGTCATGCAAACATTAACTTCTACTTACCTAACACAAACAAAATAATACAATATTTATTTGGTACCATTTACTTATTGCTAAGGCGTAAAAGGCACGTGAAGAGGCGCTATCTATCGAAATTTAATGGTGCACACTTTATGAAGGACCGATATATTTATGTAAAGTGAATGAACAAATATTAAAATGCAATAATCATCTTGGTCTAGATTTTTTAAGGATATATAAATCATATATTTATTTGGAAATTTAGGAAGGCATTTGACTTTGAAATAAACCCTATTAATACGGGCTCATATTTGTTAGGAAGAATTATATATATATATAATATAGAGAACCAATAACTAGTTAGAGTAATTTGAGCAAAGTTTAAGATCAATTTTAGTCGTTGCTATTATAATGCCAAGAGTATATTCAATACCTTATCATATGTATTAGAAATTTATGACCTAGTAACAGTCAAGACTCCACGAGGGTGGGGGAACCTACTCCTTGCCTTATCACAACAGGCCAAAGATGCTCCCCATGGGATTTGAACGTAGATGGATGGGATAACATCCCATTGTATCAACCACTCAGTTGTCCCACGAAAGGACATAATATATGTTTTTTTAAGAAGAAATGTGACTTAGGTGAATAAGAATAATGTTCCCTAATAATCTTATTGCCCATGGTTTTTTATTATTCAATGATATTTTGCAATGCCTGTTGCATAGCAATTCATGGTGCATAGTAACATGCATCCTTAAATTTTTATTGTGCAAAGAGGCACCCTACAGTCGAGTACGACAGTGATGCTATAAAATTTTATGTAAGGTGTTATGTAATGTAATATTAGGTTGACTCAGTCAACAGATATATATATATATATATATATATATATATATATATATATATATATATATATATATATATATATATATATATGTTTGAGTTAATCATTTGATGGGTTTACCAATGGTTGTTTACAAGTCCTGTTGAAAATAGCAACAAGAAATGCTAAAAAATAGAAGTGCTAAAAATAGCACTGCTATAAATAGCATTTCGGGATACATTCCAATTTTAGTTAGTCCCTAAACTAAAATTGAGAATTAAAATTCGAATTTGATCTTAGCAGTTGTTTGTAAAATGATTAATTAATTCATCTTGAGTTAATTAGTTGTAGAAAATCAAACATGAAGTCTATGTGAAGACATGCAATAGTTTCTCCATTGATTGAGGAGGTTATCCCTTGATTAAAGGAGATCAGGATGAGTTGTACTTTGAGTTGTAATTAGTTAGCTCAGTTATCTAAGTTAAGTCCAGTTATATTAGTTCAAACAATTTATTGAACTGATTGTGAGTTCAGTTAGTAAATGCATGCATGTATGTAACTACTGCACTTCAGATAACTGAATATTCTCTCCTAAATAACTCATGCATGTCAGTTTAGTCAGAGACCTAGTTGAGATCAGATGATGGGACAATATATTATCAGTTGTAGGAATATTCCATTGAGGATATCTCTTGCATGCAAAAGGAGTTCATTCATTGGAGATTGCGCAATTACTTTTGAGTTTGATGAGTGTGTGATGAGGCCAATTCACACAGGTGGCAACATTGGACCCCAAGAGAAACTGCACAAGGAAATAGGAGGCTTGGAGGGCTGAGGGAAGGTATATGTTGTGTCTATTCAGTCTGTGAGCTGATTTGTTGGATTGTACTGAGAGCATGATAGCTTGTGAGCTAATGCTTTGTGTAATCTAGACATATTTCCACTTGTATGATAATACAGAGATCGGGGTTTTTAGCTAAGGCTTTCCCCAGAGTATTCCTCTGTGTTCATGTGTGATTGCTTTCTCATTCTCAGTTATATGTGTTCTATTTGATCTTGCTCAAAATCGATTAAGCTTCTGCAAGTTTGTTGTGGAAGTAAATCTTGTATTTTGCTTTAGTATATTGCATAATCCGTTGATCTACAATGGGAATTTCTACAAGTCCATGGTATTGCATAGCCCTTGGAGTTTGTCCATGATATTTGTTATGATGAAGCATATTAAAATGCTTGAGGGAACCCATTATGGAATGCAAGAGTACTAGTTTAGATCCATCTTAACTCTAGACTTGATCTTTCTTGACGCTTTGTAGATTTAGATTTAAGATGGATCTAGATTGGTTATATATATATATATATATATATATATATATATATATATATATATATATATATAAACATTGGACTGAAGAATATATGATAAGCTTTGGTTGGTATGGTTATGTATGTCTCATACATTTAGGTGGTTACATTATTTTTAGGTGGTTTTGAACTCTACAGTCTAAAGCTCCTACTATTACTTGACATTGAAAAAGAATTCAGACAGTTACAGATCAATTGTGACTCCCTTTTAGTTATAAACTGGTTCAATGGAACCTCCAGCTATCACATGCACACACTCATTCTTATTCTAGAGGAAGTACTTATGTTGAAAATAAATTTTGATTTGATATCATGTTGTCACATTTATAGGGAAAGGAATGTCATTGTTGACGCACTTTCCAAGGAGGGCGCACAACAGAATAGGGGTACATGGATGATCATAGAACAACATGGTAGTGAGCACTTTGAATACTACCCCAAACCCTTCATCAAGGACTTTCTTTTAGCTGATGTAGAGGAAATATGATATATATATCTTGTTTTTTGTTTGATGACAACAATATTTCATAGTTTATGATCATATCTTGATGATCTATACAAGTTACTTTTTTTACAATTTATGTAATGTATAAAATTTGTGTGCTATAAACAACTTTCTGGACATGAGGATACTTTTCAATTTTATTTTTTGGCCATCTACGGTTATAAATATATAAACTCTGATATTTTGAAAGGTTGTTACAAATCAGTCTCTTTTTTGAAATTCCTTCAAGCATATACAACATGTAATTTTCACTATCTTTATAATGAAAACTACGATTTTCCTTGGGGAATTTTTTTAGGTGGTTTCATGGATATCATAAGGTGGTTTTGAACGGGATATGGAAGTTGCGTAACTTTGATTCAATTATGTGTGCACATAATTAGTGTTATGTTTATCTTTATATTTAATTAATGCTTAGGGTTCAACTATGTCTACTTTAAGGTATTGGATAAATATGTCATTTAATCCTTAAAGAAAACATAGAGGTGTCACAAGGGGTAGCTCAATTGGTGATCGAAGTAATGTGAAATTTGTGAAAACAAAGAGATCCAATGTTCAAATCCTCCCGATTATAACCCAATTTATGGAGAGGAAGGTAGGTCGTAGACCCCTAGAGTTTACTAGTAGTTACATGTCAAGTGGGTTGTTGGATTCCTTTGAGATACATAAAAAAAAACATAGAGGTGGCCTTTGAACCATTTAAGTGGACATATATTAGGTATTTTCATGCCTTCCTTGCACATTTGACTACTATGTCTAGGTGCTCCCTTATCTACCTGATTAATGCATTGAGTAAATATATTATTTAGAAAACATTGAGGACAATATGGAGATAGGATTTGGTCGACATAAGTGTAAATAGGAGTAGATAAAATGTCCTACACATTCGACCATTATTATTGGATATTTTATAATTACTCTAAGGTTACAAATGAAAACCTTATACTTTTTATTTCTTTAACTACAATAATTATGACTTATATTAAAAGTAAGTTATAGCTATATCATACAACAAATTTACACAAAATAGGATGAGGCTGATAGATTAGTTTCAAACAAATATATAATTTCAAAATGTTAACTAACTTATTATGTAATATTTATAGTTCTAAAAACACAATTGAAAATTCTACTTGTATAAATCCTAATAAATTAACTTAAAGCTATGACAAACATGCAAAACATTTAGAATACATAGACTTAAAGGAAAATGTGGCCACTAAAATCTTCTTGGCTTAACATATACCTAAATAGAGGGTTCCAATGATGAGTTCTCCTTTCCCATGTCTTCATGTAATTGGTGAACTATCTCCTCTTTCTCGATTGTTACTCTAATTGAACCAATGCAAATCTTTGAGAAAGAAACCAACCTATTTGAGCTCTTGTCAAGGACTAAAACTATTTGATACAACATTTTGCAATCAACTTCCAATTTCTTCAATTGTTGGCTTTGCTAAATTGAAATTGAAGGTAGTTCAAGGTTTTTTTAATTTGATCTTTTAGATGTGAGATAATTTTGTTGGTGTGATAGGAAAAAAATACCTAAAGCTCATCAATTTTCTTAGCACAATTCTTATGAAACTAATGCAAATCAATGAACTCATAGGGAAATCGCTTACTAGCATGCTTGTCACCTTATATGATATTCCAAGTTGAATCTTAACTTCACAATATCCGAACTGTCTAAGGTAATTCCCAACTAGAATCAACTATTGGGAGAAAGACTAGAGATTTTCCTAGAAATCCCCTTCCTTTGGAAGCAACAAGGAGAACTTGGACTAGCTTTACAATGAAATAAGAAAATTAAACTATCAAATGGCTCTAAAACAAAAAAAGAATGGACTAAATCCAACATCCCTTTGCATTAACATCCCATAATCGATACAAATCCCATCCCTTCACCCTTAATTACTCATGGGGGATTCACTCAATGAACCTCTTCCATATCACGTGTATTCATGGCATACTAAAAAACACCCTTAATTTGACTACATATTGAAAACTACCTCTAAAAATCACATTATTTAACTCCCTACCAATATGAACCAAATACACCTTCCCAATTTGAAAACCCCTACTTTCACAACAGATTGTAAGTATCCATTTTTTCATTAACACTTTTTATACCCCTTTATACTTTTCATTAACTTTGAGCCCCATTTTTTATATCTGCCAATAAAAAAACCCTTTACCCATTATTATATGCTCAATATATTATGTCATTTTTTCCTTAACATATTGATCTAGGTGGATATTGGTGGCACTTTCCTATTCCACTTGGACCCCGCAACACTGTTTCCTTTCATTTTCCTTAATTCTAGCACAACTTTCTATTTTTGGCAGCTTTTTAGGTTTTAAACTTCCAGAGCCATTTGAGGTCCAAAAAGACATTTTCTAGGAAAACAAAGAGACTAGAAAAGTGCTAGAGTTTGTTTCAATATTTATATTTTTTTGGCCTTCTCATGGAGATATTCAAAACAAGGTATTGTGACAGCCAAACGAAGATCATATGCCAAAGTTATGACCCCAAGAAGTTGGTGGTCCAACTTACCCCAACGGAGCCCAAAATAGTTGGCACTTCATCTCCTAGGGTTAGGGTTTCACACTTCTCTTTTATGATAAAAAATTCTCTAAGCCTCATTGTAACACAATTAAGAAGGCATATAACCATCACATCTCTTCTCATAGATAAGCTACCATCGCCTGAGCTAGTTTATTCCATCTTGCAACAGTTTGAGTACTTGCTATTAATTAATTGAAGTTTTTTTCTTTCGTTGTATCTCTATGTTCTGTTTAAATTTGTATTTCATTTTGTTCCTTCATAAATATGGATCTGTGGTATCAGAGCGGTCTGCTCTTTCTCTGTTTTTCTGTGCATGCCCCCAACGAGGTGAGGCGTATAAAGAGTTGGGACTTGAACTAGTTGAGCCCTTACAAGACTGTCCTCGCCAACACCGATGACCTCCCATTCTAGAAGAAAAAAAAGATGAGGGAGCAGGAGATCCTATCAAATTATTGCTCGAAGAAGCCCTCAAGCAGAAAAGGAACAAGATGATGGACAACTTTTCCCAGATCCTTCGATGGATGCCAACAAGCTACGCAACTTCATCCAACAATCACTTTAGAGGCATTGTCCCCTTCAAGGTACAATTTAATTTCGATATCCCTATATTCAATGGTTAGTTACATGCAGATGTTGTAGATAAATGTTTAAGTCTATTGGAAGGTTATTTTTTGGTCCATAGTTTCTTAAATAGGGAAAATATTACTTTTGCACTGCTTAAGTTCATCCCCCATGTCAAGGACTAGTGGGAAACCTACTGTGAGAAAAGGTTCGAGGAACCCTCTTTGTTTACAGTAGCACCCTCTTGGAACTCTTTTTGAGATGTTTTTAAGGAACAATATTACCCTGTTGGGAGCTATGAAGACAAGTACATATAATGGACCACACTACGACAACAAAGGGACCAATATGTGCATGAGATCACAAATATTTTTCATACTCTACACACAAAGTTGGGTATCAATGACTTTGAGTGACATCTAGTGCTCAAGTACCATGCCTATCTACAGAAATACACTTAGGAAGAAATTGAGTTCTTAGAAATCTTCTTGGTGCAACATACCAATATGTTGCAAATATTGAACAAAAAATTAAACAAAAGAAGTGAGGCTTTGGATACACAAATCTGAAGCAGGGCAAGAGCACCCCCAAACTATAGAACAAAATATAGAGCCAAGGTGGAATGACCCAGGACAATCCATCGAAACCACAACCAAATAATGGCACCATGAAGACGAAGGACATAGGAGAGTGGTGTGAGTTCCATAAGAGCCCCACCCAAAACACAAATGAGTGTCGCGACAAGAAGTCATTGGTGGTCGAGCTAAAAGCTTCAAATTCTAATGCATGTTTGGATTCTGAGATAGAACTCAACAAGGGAAATGACAAGGGGAAACATATTATTGACGCAGAATCTAGTGCCATTGTTTCCACCACTAAGGTACAAAAAACTAAGCCCAAAGATCCAAAGGAGGGGGAGTGTCTCTTCCACTCATAGATGTGGGTGAAGGGTTCTCTGATGTAGTTCATTGTCGATAGTGGGAGCCAAAAGAGCCTCATCTCAGCAAAGGTCATTAAGAGGTTGGGCCTTCCAACCACACCATACCCACAATCATATACCATTGGGTGGCTCCACCAAGGATGAGATCTCTGTGTCAACCAGCAATGTCGCCTTCCCTATAACATCAAGCCCTTCACAGACAAGGTACTATGTGATGTTACTCCTCTTGAAGTTTGTGATGTTTTATTAGGTAAACCATATTTGTGGAAGCGTCATGTTGTGTATGAGTCCAGACCTTTCACGGAGGTAGCCTCGCCTACCACCAATTCTTTGATCTTTATTAAGCAATGTAGTAAAATCATCTCTTAGACTAGGAAATTTGTTTTCCTTCGGTTTCATTCTCAAAGTAAAGAGAAGATTGTGGCCACATCCATGATGTCTGGAAAGGGTCCTTGCATGCAATAGAGGCAAGTTGATAAGGTTATGGAATAATACATAGACATCTTCTCCTCACCCACAGGAGTGCCCTTGCACTGTCAGGTCAAGCACTCGATCGATCTAACTCCTAGAGCTCCTCTACCCAATGGTCCAATATATTGTCACTCTCTTATGGAAAATGAGGAAATCAAGTAGTAGATCTAGGATATTCTACAAAAATGGCACATCCAACCAAGATCCTAACCTTGTGGGAGCCCAATTTTACTCGTACAGAAGAAGGATAGGACCTGGAGAATTTGCATTGATTATCGAGAACTTAATAAAATCACTGTCAGGAACATGTAACTGATCCCATGGATTGATGACCTTCTTGAACAACTCAAGGGGTCCAAGTAATTAAGAAATATTGATTTGAATTTTAGATATCACCAAGTTCCAATAGATCCCACAGATGTATGCAAGACCACCTTCAAATCCAAGGAGGCCCTTTTTGAGTGGTTGGTCATTCCCTTCGAGTTGAAAAATGGCCCTCCAAATTTTATGAGAATGATGGATGACATCTTGCAGCCTTTTATGAACTCGTTCGTGGTTGTATATTTGGATTACATCCTCATATTCAACAAGAGTTGGGAAAACCACTTGCAACATATTCAGTTGGTCCTTCAAACCCTGCGACGACACAAGCTATGTGCCAACCTAGAGAAGTTCTCCTTTAGCATGGACCAGGTCTAATATTTGGGCTACATAATTGACGAGCAAGGCGTGCATGTGGATACAGCTAAGATCCAAGTCATTCAAGATTGGCCAGCCCCGACGACTATGACAGAGCTTCGTAGCTTCTTGGGTCTTGCTAATTTCTATCGAAGATTCGTGTTTTAGTTCTCTCATATCACTTGTCCCTTGAGTCAAGTTACCAAGGGTGGAGCAAAAGTTAATTTTTCTTGGTTCGAGGCACAACAAAAGTTATTCGTTGAACTGAAACATCACCTTTGCTCTGTGACAATCCTTACCTTACCATACTTACAACAACCATTTGAGATTGAGATAGATGCCTCAAATTATGCTGTTGGTTCAATCCTCACTTAGTAAGGGCACCGGTGGCTTATCACAGTGAGAGAATATGATATTGTTCATAAGTGCCCCACCTATGATAATGAGATGTACTCTATCGTGCATGCCTGCTAGCAATGGACGCATTATATTCTGGGGAAGGAGATAATCATCCACCTAGATCACCGACCTCTTCAATTTATGTAGACATAGGGGAAGTTGCAGAATGATCGCCATAAAAAATGGCCCACATACCTCAAACAATTCCATCTAAACATAAAGTACAAGAAGGGAAACACCAATCATGTCACAGACTACGTCAGTCGACCCCCAATTGTGGCACTAAGTACAATTATCAACTCTTGCGGGCACAAGACCTCTAGATGGTAACAACTATATGAAAATGACTAAGATTTCACCGCCACCTACAAGATGTTGATGGATGGAAAGCCAATTCCAGACTTACACATTCTGGATGGATTATTGTGTTATCTAGGACATCACTATGTTCCTTCAAGCGAGCGTGCCAAGCTGATTTGGGAGGCGCATTACAACAAGATTGCAAGCCACTTTGGTGTCGAGAAGACATTGGCAGTACTACATAAATATTTTTATTGGCCAAAACTCTGACAGGATGTTGAAAAATATACCAGATCTTGCACTTTTTGTGCTATCATCAAGCCAACCATTAAGAAGAAAGGCCTGTACACTCCTCTTCCTACTCCTATCTGGCCTTGGGAATCCATATCCATAGACTATATGTTTGGCCTCCCTTCTACTAAGCATGGTAATGACTATGAATTTTTGGTCATCGATAGATTTTCTAGGATGGCTATATTGATGGCCGGCAAGAAGTGCATCACAACAGAAGACATTGCCAAACTCTTCTTCGAATGACTTTGGGTTCATTTTAGGATCCCACTGATCATTATATTAGATTGGGTTAGTAGGTTCCTCGGCACATTCTTATCGAGGCTCTAGTCATTATTGGAGACTAATCTCACTAGGTCAACTGCATTCCATCCACAGACTGATGGCTTGGCAAAGGTTGTCAACATGATGATAGTGCACATACTACTCATGTACAACTCCAAACATCCATGAACATTGGATGAGAGTCTTCCCTATGTGCAACACAAATAGAACAAATCTCTCCATAGCTCGACTAACCATAGCCCCTTTCAAGTGGGCATGGGATTTCAACCATTATGTCCCATTGATGTCGTAAATGCCTCTTGCGACTACACAGACAAAATTTGTACATGTTCAATCCAAAGTTGATAAAGCCACCAGATTTATTGAACACATCCAACAAATCCACTTGTAGGTCCATGATATCTTGGATAAAGTTAATGCTGAGTAAAAACAACGCCATTATCAACATCAGGTGCCACATAAGTTTCAAGTGGGAGACAAAGTTTGGATACATTTGCAGAAGGAATGCCTTATTGGATCCCATCAAAAACTTTGACCACTCTAATATCAGCCTTACACCATCACCAAGGCTTTGGGTGACAATTATTTTAAGCTCAACATTCCCCCATACCTTGGGCTACACCCAATGTTTAATGTGGATCACCTTTGGCCATACTTCCCATCATTGTTGGACACATCAAACATTGTTGAGTAGTCGACACCAACAGAGCTCAACCTAGATTGCATTGAACAAACCACGAATGATCAGATCATGGACACACATATTAAACGCACTTGACAACATAGGATCCAACTGTATTAGGTTGTCAAAGTTAGTCAACTCTTGCACCAAGGCAAGTGGCTCACTAGGGACCAAGTTTAGTAGAAGTTTCCCCATCTCATGGAGGCACTCAACGCAATGTGGACCATTGCTTCCTAATGGGAGAGGACTGATCCAGGAAGATATTGGTGGCCACCCAACTATTCCACTTGGACCCCCAACACTATTTCTTTTTAGTTTCCTTAATTCTAGCATAACTTTTTATTTTTGGAATTTTTTTGGTTCCTAAACTTCCAAAGCCGTTTTGAGGTCCGAAAAGACATTTTCTGGGAAATGGAGATACTAAAACAAGGTAAACATCTACATAGTTTTCTTCAGAAGATTCAGACAATTTGAATAACTGTGGAAATTTGCACTCTCAAAAAGTGCTATAATTTTCTTTATAGATTATTTGTTTGCCTTCTTGTGGTTATCTTGAAAATGAGGTATTATGATAGCCAAATGAAGATTATATGCCAAAGTTACGACCCTGGGAAGTTGGCGGTCCAACTTACCCCAACAGGGCCCAAAACCATTAACGCTTCATCTCCCAGGGTTAGGGTTTTACACTACTTCTTTATGATAAAAAGACCTTCGAGCCTCATTGTAACACAATTCAAAAGGCATGTAGCCATCATATCACTTCTCAGAGATAAGCTACCATTACCCGAGCTAGTTTGTTCCACTCTGCATGTAAACAATTTTTAGTACTTGTTATTAATTAAATGAAGTTCTATTCTTTCGTTGTATCTCCGTGTCCTGTTTAAATTTGTAATTCATTTCATTCTTTCATAAATTTAGATCATACATATCGCCTAATATGAATGCACGTGGTATGGTATTGCTCCCGAGTATAACACTTGTGTAATTGCTAGACTTTCACTTTATGTAAAAAAAATAATTAAATAACATGACAATGTAAATAAAGAGAAGTACCCATTCTATCATCATTCAAGTAAACTACCATTTATCCATTAATTTCAATAAGGTGGACTTGGAATATTATATTCATGAGAAATACAAAACTATATTCTTGACCCTAAACATAACAATTGTACTTTAGCAAAGTTTTTTTTTGCCATTAATTTTTTAAGTGATTTAAAAACCTTCACATTTTATTAAAATTTGATTAATTTATAACTTCTCACCATCTTTTTTGATATATTAATTAAACTAAATAAAATTGAAGTATAAAATAATATTGATTTCACATTTTAATAAAATATGATTATTTCATAACTTCTCACCACCCTTTTTGATATATTAATTAAACTAAATAAAATTGAAGTATAAAATAATATTGATTTCACATTTTAATAAAGTTTGATTAATTCATAACTTCTCACAACCCTTTGTGATATATTAATTAAACTAAACTAAGTAAAATTGATGTATAAAATAATATTGATTTCACATTTGCTAAATTATAAATAGCAATTCTTGAAATTCATTATTTTTTGAAATAATCAGACCTTTGTATAAAGCTACCACTTTTACTTGATTATTGGTGGACTCATCTGGACCTCCGTCCCCGGCAACTTTCCGTCCCTCTAAAACCTTTATATTAAATTAAGCTGGATCAATAATTAAAAAACTCTACCTTCCTCATTTATTTTTTATCATTAAATTTGACTTTTTTTAACTTTATAAAATTCCTAATTATATTTAATCGTACCATTAAATTTGACTTTTTAAACTTTATTAAATTCCTCATTTTATATTTAATTATAAACTTATGGTGACTTTAGTTTTTCACACAATTTTTTTTTTTTTATATATATATATATATATTTTAATTCATATACATTCCATATCATTTAAAGATGATTAAAAATCAAATCAAATAAGAATTGATCAAATATTTCTTAATTTATTATTTTTATATAAATATTTTTTTTCAATTTTATAATAAATTTTAATTCACACGTTACCATTATTATTTAATACTATTTTAATTTAAATATAATTTAAAATATATTTAAAATAAAATTATTATTAAAATAATTTAAATTTAAAGTCTTGACTAACTTAAATATTAAATTGGTGCATAAGACTTCTTTAATTGTAAGGCAAGGAATCTATTTGTGGCACGATGATTTGACTACTAAAGTCTACAATTTTAGTTCATTATCTATCCAAATTTCAACATTTTTGTGAAGGTTAGTGTTTGTGGAAAAAGTTCCTATGACTAGGGTCAAAGTCACAATAGAGCAAGGAGAGAGAAATTACGAAATAATCCTAGAATAGAAGGAAAGTGTTTCCATCATGACTATTTATAGAGTTATAGAGACATGGAAATATGACAATTGGAGAACATCCTCCTTGTAAGAGTCTTCTTGCTTCAAAGATTTGCTCCAATAGCTTCCTTGAAATCTTGCACACAATAGAAACAAGAAATAAGTGAAAATAATATAGATGGTGAAACCATATCTACTCTAATTACTTGAAACCAAGCAAGTAAATGCAACCAATTCAATACAATCGTGTAAACAAAAACACAACATAACATGCAAAATTGGAACATAAATGAAGTGAATTCTCTATTAATAATTTGAATAGTAATTTAATGGTTGATGCAACTTAATTTTCTTAGCTGGCCTTGCATAAAACTACCTTCTAAATCTCTCTAGATTAGGTCACTAAAGCTATACTCCACCATTATTTACTTATCCATGTAAGGAGATGAAAGAGAATGAGTCTCTTTCCAATGTAAGAGAATTGGAGGACTAGTTAAGAAACATATATTTCTGATTAGAATAGTAAACTTAAAAACTTAAGAAAATTGCATACTTGTAGAATGGACATGGACATGAAGAATGAATGATGAATTTGACACTTAGATTTTATAGTGAGGTGGTATGAAGTAGTTGAATTCACTAAGTAGGTTTCAAGAGATCTTGGAGGTGCTTATCTTTCCTATTGATGCAACTATAAAGAAACTTTTTGCTCCTTTTCCCAAGCACTTAGTTTTTCCACTAGATATTCAATGAGTAAATCAAGTTAAATAGAATTGGGTTCTAAGTAAATGGTCACTTATACATCTTTCCATTGTTGGATTTATTGCTATTGAGGGACAAACATATTTTTTATAAGAAAGGTAACATGCCTTTCCTGTCACTTTCTTTGATACCTTGACACTTGCAGGACATGAAATTAGATGATATCTTAGAGAGCTAGTCGTGATCAATATTTATAGAGTAACCCATGTTCAACCAACCTACTAAAATCCTTGGATATGATAAGGGACCCAAAATCTCAAGATTTTAAGGCTACTCTTTCTTCTCTAAGGTTGATTTTAAGAGATTTATAGATGAAAAACGTTTTCTTCTCTAAGGTTGATTTTAAGAGATTTATAGAGGAAAAGAAAAATGACCAAAGCAACCTTTGTAGACAAGGACAATGCAAAGAAGAAGTGGGGTGGCTAAGTGCTTATGATGTAGACAATTTTTTTTTTTTTTTTTTTTTTTTTTTTTTTTTCGGTGACTAGATGAATCAACAACTGGAGTGGATTTGTACTCATGTGACATGGGGTCGATTCCAATCACTCCATTATAACCTCCAGGTTCTTACATATGCCCTTTCTGCAAGCACGAGTAAATCGGGGGGAGATGAACCTCAAATCTCTTGCTACATAACACTTCATTTTCACAGTACTTGCCAATCGAGTTGCCCCTCGAGGGCATGTAGACAAATTTTTTTACTACCATAGGTATCATATAATTTGGGGAAATTCTATCCAATGCAAGAATTTTCATCAGAAAGTAAAATTATTTTGTGGTAGTGACCATTTTCTTCGAAAAACAATTTATCAAAATGGAATGCCATGAAGATGGCCGCTGTAGAGAAGCAATTGTTCATTGGATCAAGTGAATAATTGAAGCTTCCATATCTAATTTCACTCCAATGTAACCACAATTGAGGATGTAGAAACTCTATTAGACTTAGGAAAAACACAATTGTTGTTGGTTCTTTTGACTTGCTAGGGGTAAGATTTTATTCTTTAAATGGATTTCAATCAAACTCTTAAAATCATTGCCTCTATCTGTGGCTTTCTTTAGGTTTTGTCTATAAAGACAAGTAGGGGTGGGTTAATTATATTTTGTTTTATGCTATTAATTTACTACTAAAATAGGGGACATACAGACTGCGCTGCTCGACGTTGTGGCTCCTGCGTGCGCCCACTGATTGCGACTGCCATCGGCCGTTTGGGCCTCGGCCCAGCCATGGATCCTCCGGATCCCCCCTCGGAAGGGTTGGACCAGCAAAATGCCTTCTCAGCCTTGGTGAAATCGCTCCCTCCGCAGCGCCCCAGACCTGCCCTATCAAAATTTGTGAAAAAACTGGATGGGATTCAAGAGGTTCAGTTGCCTCCAGTCTTGCCCCGCATGGCCGCTCTGTCTCTGGCTGAAAAGGGCCTCATTGGCCAATTCACAGGCCTCTGGCCTTCTCCCCGAACCGTTCAAAGATGGGTTGAAAGAAACTGGACTGATAAAATTCAAGGGAAGATCTCCATAAGGTTTTGTGGGAAAGGATATTTCACATTCCACTTCGAATCTAAAGAGGATAAGGACCTAATTTTCAGAAATGGGCCCTATTTTATGGATTCCAGGGGCCTGTACCTGAATAAATGGACACCAGATTTTGATCCTGAACTGGATGTCCCCAGCGTTGTCCCGGTCTGGGTTCGTCTTCCTCATCTCCCTCTCCACTGCTGGGGAGATGAATCTGTTCGAGCCATCGAGAACGCAGTTGGAAAATACATAGATCGCAGCGAACCGAAAGAGAACATGCAGGCATGTGCGAGGATTTGTGTCGAAGTGGATCTCAGCAAAGGACTCCCTAAAGCGATAAAACTGAAAGTGGACGAATGGAGCCATATCCAGCAGCTCGACTATGAGCAAATTCCCTTTAAATGCAAGGTATGCCACAAATATGGCCACTTTTCCAATAGATGTCCTAATTTGTTGTTGCAGAGAACGAAGATAAAGAAGGCCATTAGGAACCAGTAAAAAAGAAGAAGTTTGCCCCAGCATCCAAAGCTCCTCTGGAATCTGATCCTCCTGTTCCTTCTGCTCCTTGCCCCTCCTCATCCTCCCCGCCCCTTCCTGCTCAACCCCCTCCTGATCCGCCCTTCCCTTCCTCTTCCAATCCCTTCTTTGTTTTATCTTCCCTCAACCCCCCTCCTAAGCATCCCTCTCTGCTCCCCTTGATCCCCTCTGAACCTTCAGATCCTTCTCCCTCCCTGATCACCCCTTCGCAAGCTTCTCTCGATCCCCCTCTCCCTAGGCTCACCAGAAGCTCGTCTAAAGATCATGGATCCTCCGACGACTCTTTCAAGAAACCAGGTCCTGGAAGAAAATCAGCCAAGCAGCATAGAGACGAGAACGCTCAAAAAGACATAGCCATGGGCACCCAAACCCCTATAGAAGCTTTCATCCTGGGGCAACATGAGAAGGAGACAACACAAGAGAGGCGAGCACCTCTCTGTAAACCAGTCACCCAATGATGAAAATGCTGTCTTGGAACAGCAGGGGTCTAGGGCACCCCTCAAAAGTATTAGCCCTCAGAGATCTTATACATAGTGAAAAACCAGACATAATTTTGATTCAGGAGACAAAACTAGAGCAGCAAGAAATAAGAGGAATTATTGATCAGCAGAAACAATACAAAGGCTGTATCAGTGACTCAAGAGGAGCCTCCAGTGGAATTGCCACCCTTTGGGACCACAGCAAATGGAACTGCACAACAGTTAATTTACATCAGCATTGGATCAGAACGGTCCTGGAAAACAAAATCGATAATCAAACAGTAGTTGTCTACAATGTCTACGCCCCCAACCACTACAGAGAAAAGGAAAGTTGTTGGGACGATTTAAAGGCTACTATCGATATAGAAACGACTTCAAACATTATAGTGGCAGGCGATCTCAACCTGATCTTACACGCCAACGAAAAAAGGGGAGGCTGCTTTTCGCCTGACCCTTCCAGAGGTCGTTTGGAAGCAATTATCCGAGATCATGAACTGGTGGACGTTGTACCAAAAAATCGCAAGTACACCTGGAGCAACCGCAGGCTTGGCAACAACAATATAATGGAAAGGCTAGACAGATTCTTAATTAATGTATCGTTCCTCTCCTCCTTTTCTGTGGGGTACGCTAGCATTTTATCCACCTCAGCCTCTGATCATTACCCCATTACACTTACGCTGGAAGCTCACTGTCCTCTCGGGCCAATCCCGTTTAGATACAGTCCTCTTTGGAATTGGGATCCGGCGGTCAGAGAAATTGTACAGGGATCCTGGAACCAGCACGTCGAAGGCTCACCAGGTTTCATATGGGAATCTAAACTGAGAAGAACCAAACAGGTCATCAAAGAATGGGCTAGAACCAACTACAAAGAACCTGAAGAGACCAAAAAGAAAATTAAGACTGAACTTGAATGCATTCAAAGAACAATAGAGGTTCAGGGCCTCTCTCAACAAAATAAGGAGCAAGAAGGATTACTCTATGCACAGTTGAGTCACATAAACAGAGAAGAAGAGCTAAAATGGAGACTAAAGTCAAGGTAGCTCTGGCTTCAAGGCGGTGACAAAAATACTGCCTTTTTTCACAAATAGGCCACGGCAAGAAAACTCAGGAACAATGTCAGCTCAATTTTGGACAATGAAGGCATCCAACAAAATACCCAAGAAGCCATCAAAAGAGCTGCCACTGATTATTACAGAGAGCTTCTAACGGAAACCAAAGGAGAAGAGGATTATGGTGACCTTCTTCAATACTTGCCCAAGGAAATCACCAGAGAAATGAACGATAGCCTGACAAAGGAAATTGAAGAGGAAGAAATCAGAAGAACGATCTGGTCTATGAATCCTGATAAGGCTCCTGGGCCTGATGGATTCCCCATTTGTTTTTACAAGGCTTTTTGGGGTTTAATAAAAAAGGACTTGACAAAGATGATCAAATGGATCCAGAGAAAAGGAAAAATAGGAGGATACACCAACGCCACTTTTCTGGCTCTCATCCCTAAAGAAAACAGGCCCACTTCCTTTTCTCGGTTTAGACCCATTTCTCTCTGCAACTCCTCCTATAAAATTTTGTCGAAAATCCTTGCCTCTCGCCTCAAGCCCCTCCTCCCCTCTCTGATCTCGGACAATCAAGGAGGGTTCTTGGCCAACAGACAAATTACTGACTCCATTCTCTTAGTCCAAGAAGCCATTCACTCGAGCCTTTCTAGGAAGGAGAAAGGGTTTATCCTTAAACTCGACCTTGCTAACGCCTTTGACAGAGTTAGGCATTCTTTCCTTATTGCTGTTTTAAAAAAGATGGGATTTGAGCTGCCTTTCATTAGTCTCATCACTGCTTGCATTTCTGGGCCTTGGATCTCCCCCTTGGTTAATGGTAGACCGGGAAAAGCCTTTCAATCCTCCCGGGGTCTCAGACAGGGTTGCCCCCTTTCCCCGTATTTATTCATCCTTATGGCTGAATCCTTCAGCCAAGCTCTGGACTACAATAGAAGAGTGGGCCTCATCACTGGAATCAAATACGGAAATGGAGTCAAGAATATCAATCACTCTCAGTTCGCAGATGATACCTTGTTAATTGGAGGAGCCTCCACCACTATAGCAAGGAGATTCAAGATCCTTCTTGACAAATTTATGGGGTACTTAGGAGGTTTGGTTAATCAGTTAAAAAGTTGTATATATGGATGGAATGCAACAAATCAGGCCATCCACAATATCGCAAATATTTTTGGAGTCCCTTGCAACCTTGAGTGGACGCATTTCTCATATTTGGGTATGCCTGTAAGCCTAGGACCTCTGAAGGCAGGAACGTGGGACATCATCATCGACAAAGTGAAGCAGTGGGGCTCAGCCTAGCTCAACCCAGCAGGCCGGCTCATCCTCCTTAAATCTGGTATTACCTCTCTCCCCCTTTATCGATTTTCCTTATATCAAGCCCCAGCTTCCTTTCATAACAAAATGGATGTAATCCTTCGCCACTTCCTTTGGCAAGGAGGGAAAACCGATAAAAAGAAATTCAATCTAGTTAGTTGGAAACAAGTCATCCAAACCCAAGACAGAGGAGGTCTCAGAGTTAGATCCCCCAAATTTCTTAATCTTGCCTTTGGAGGGAAGATCGTTTGGAGGCTCATCACTGGCTCTTCTTCCTGGTGGAAAAGGGTTCTGGAAATCAAATATTTGAACTGCCCGAGACAGCACCTGCTAGACTCTGTTATACCCAACAGAGATTCCTCAAAAATCTGGCGCATATGTAAAAAAGCCATTCCGTTCATCGCCCAGAATACTTCCAAAGTGCCTAAAGGAGGAACCAGCATTAAGATTGGAGCTGATAAAATCTTGGGACAGCAACCTATAAACAATCATGACGAAACCATTCCTATTCTCTCCTATCTCAACAACAAAGGTATCCATTACCTGAATCAAATTTCCAGCTGGGATCCTCTATCCCATCTATGGCTTGGTTGGTCTTTTCCTGATGTTCCCATCGCTCTCAAACCTAGTCTTTCGATTCTGCAGTCTCTCCTCCACAGCAAAGCTCCCGTAAAAAAGAACGAGTTGGATGGCTTTCGATGGGACCCTACTGGCTCAGACTACACTGTGAAAGCAGCCCACCAGTACATTTGCCACAACACCTTTCCCATGCCAATATGGAACCACTGGAAAATGGTGTGGAAGTCAGAGGCTCTTCCAAAAATTAAGTTCTTTGTTTGGACCTTGCTAAAAGGAAAAATTCTGACAGCAGAGAACTTACAAAAGAGAGGGATCAACGGACCATCACGCTGCCCCAACTGCTACGCTGCGGAAGAAACCATGAAACACCTCTTTGTGGACTGTTCCTTTGCGATAGACTGCTGGAAAGAACTGTATCCCACTGTCAACCTCCCTGGCATTTCCCAGCATTCCATAGGAGACGCGATTCATCACTGGAAAAAGAACTGCCCTTGGAAAAATAAGAAGAGAAACTTAGCGTAGAGGGTCTGGAACACTCTTCCATACACCATGCTATGGAGTATCTGGCTCGTTAGAAATCGAAAAATCTTCAAGGATAAGAACGCGACTCCAAGATTTGCTTGCAGTAAGGCCAAGATTCTAGCACTTGAAACGATTGCTGTTAAAACTTATGGCAGCATTGATGCAACTCTGTACAGTGTGGAAGAAAGGAGTTTTATCAGCTATATGCTGGACAAAAACCATAGCACTCAGAATGGCAGTATTAAGAGAGATCAGCGCAATCAAGAAACCCACAGTTGGAAGATAAGGTACAAAGAGGAGGAATTTGCAACTTGGCTACAAAATTGTAATATTTTCTGCCTTTTTTTCGATGGGGCATCCAAGTCAAACCCAGGCATTGCTGGAGCAGGGGGCTGGATCTCCAATGCCAATGGGGAATGTGTTATCTATTTTGAATGGGGTTTAGGGAAGATCTCCAACAACAGGGCAGAAGCGTTGGCCCTGTATCAAGGGCTAAAACAACTCATCGGACTAGGAATTAGATCAGCTAAAGTTTTTGGAGACTCTTCGATAGTAATTAGTCTGATGGCTCAGAAGAAAAGCTCTCTGAATGCTCTCTTACATCAGATCATCCAGCGCTGCCAACTCCTGCATCAGGCAATGGGAAATTTGCAGTTTCATCACATTCTCCGCTCCTTCAACAAGCAAGCAGACAGGCATGCCAACAACGCCTGTGACAGAGCAATGGGAAGTCTGTTGTGCAACGCCGAGGATTCTCTGCAGCCATTGCCATGAACCGAAACAGCTCACTCAACATCACTCCGGACAGCGCTATCAACAGGAACTGCCCTCAGGTCATCATCAGCGATGGAATATGGTACAATTTCGCTCCATCTACAACACTGACTAATTCAGCGATGGAATCGATCCCTCTTGTGTCTGCTTTGTGTAGGATCATGGACTCAACTCGGCCTGTTTTCCAGTCTAAGCCATCATATTTTAGAAATGCTATGCAAATGTAAATTTCTATTGTTCCAATTTGTCAGAGTATATCTCAGTTCAAAAATTCTCAAAGCCAGGACATCCAGGACTAAGGAGAAAATTTCTTTCTGTAACTCCTCCGCTCTTGAGCCATCTCGGATCATAATGTACCGCAGGATTCAAATTCCTACCTTCTATTTTCAGATTTAAAACAACAACCGACTTCGTTAAAAAAAAAAAAATTACTACTGAAATAGAGATATAACAAATATTTTTTTTTTTTTTATACTTTATGCAATTCACCTCTAAAATTACGCAAAGAAATTTTACAACATCTACAATTTATAAGTTTTTACACTTTCTGCATATTATGAGTTGACCTAGCTTTGTTGAACTCCTAGAATTAGAAGAACAATTATTTGTACTTTCATAGTGATACTATGGTGGCCATTGAAGAAGCCAACAATGGAGGCACCTTAGGGGATTTCTTCTTTTATCGAAGACCATGAAGAATCCTTGTAGAATCCATGTAGAATCTAGTGTAGGTAGTAGGGAGTAATATGAAAGCAAGAATCTAGCACAAGTTGCAGGGATCAATATAAAGGCATGAACCGATTGGAAGTTGTAAGGATTAATATGAAGGCAAGAATCCAATTCAAGGATCAATATAGAGACCAATAACAAACCATCTCTAAAAGATAACTACCGCAACATAAAACATAACCGTGTTAGTCTAAAAAATGATAAGCTGTAACGACTTATCTATAAAATATAGAGAACACAAGAATAATAATAGGCATACGATGCATGCATATGATAGCTACATATGCATGTGTCGCGTACACCGCACTAGTATTTATATACTAAATTAACTATAAGTATTAAATATCATGACACTTCTTCAAATAGAAGTTCTATTCACCCATCAACACCCATATTGCTCAATGTATCATGATTAATGGGTAGATACTAAATTTAAAATGTATAATGTAAACATAACTATAAAAGGGTAAATGTTAAAAATTAAGCTAAGTCTTAAAAAAATGGTTATATAATTATATATTTTAGATTATCAATAAAATTATAATAATAATATAATAAATTAATAAAAGTAAGATACTTAGTATAACCTTATGATTTTTATATTAAAAGAAATATATTTACTAAACCATAAAAGAAATATATTTTATTAATAAAGAAATATAATTAATTAAATTATAAATGAAATATATATGTACGTGACCATAAGAGAGATATATAGGCTATGTGACAGGGAAGGTGTCACGGAAAGGCTAAGCAGTGGATTGCTGGTGGAAGAGCAGCCACTGCCAAGAAACTAGATAAAAACCACCAAGCAAACTTTTAGAAGGGGGCTGGGAGGAAGGAAAAGAACAAAGGAAAGGGAAACTCAAGGAGGAAGGACATCATAAACTGAAATTATCCACAGGAAGAGTGCAAATTGTTCTGAGGTTTTTGGGCATGGGGGAACAATTTGCTTCAATAAGAAGCTTACTAGACTGAGTAGCGAGGTTCTGCTTAGTTTGGTTAGGTGGATTCGGTCTTTTGGTAACCGAAGTAGAGTAGCTGGAGACATTAGCAACTGCAAGTGCACAGGTAAGTACCTTCATAAATTCTGTTAGTTAATTTGTAAGATTTCAGGAAATTAATTACAGGTTCAGGATAAAAACCCCTTTACTGTATTTACATTTGTTTTACAGTCGTTACATCTAGTATCAGAGTAGGTTAAACCCTTTCGACCTCACAGGCCCTACGCATCGTGTAATTTTCTGTTGAATTTTAATATCAGTCTTTACATTCTGTTGAATTTTCTGTTGAACTGCTGCGTGAAATTTTTTAGGAGTCATTTTCTTTCTTTCTGGAGAACCCTTTAAGTTAGAAGCAACTTCATTGTATTTAAACGGGTAATTCACTATGAACTGGCAGCTTTTGGTTTTTAAAACTGACTGGTAATGAAAATCTTTAATATTTGTAGTGGAATGGCCAAACTTGTCCAGCTCCCTTCCTCAGACAAGAGTTTCACTGAGGTTGAAGGTAATTGCTGAAACTTTTGGATTTCGGTTGGCAATACATTGGCTGTTATTTTCTCCTAAACCCTAAGTAGTAACCAGTAAAAACTACAACCATATTTAAGTCGAAAGGTGGACGTTCAGGTTCCAGTTCTCCATTTCTTTCATCATTGTCTGCGACCTTATCCTCATCCATAGGCTGTCGGAAGAAATTGCTCGTTAGAGCTTGACGGCTTACCACTTTCTCCCACAAAAGTGGCCTTTTCCAGTACAAGTTCTTACTTCTCTTCTGTAAGTGTGCATTTCTGAGATACAAGAGAGATGTTTGCTCGCATATAGAAAGCAACCCTCGAGGTACTAAGAGGGAATCGACCCAATGACCTTTTTCCATCTCCCCGACTGTGAAATGCGATAAATTCCGGTCTCTATGTATCGAGATGAAACTTGAAAAGCAGAGACAACATTCGTCATCCGTTCGAAAAGAGCTTAATGCAAGAAGAGAAGAAAAATCATGGCCCCAGCGTGGCCCACACAGAGATTCATGTCGGATTTTGAGAGGGACGTGAACAGAATAAACAAAAACCCCAACTTTAAAAAAATAAAAGCAGTTGATCTTAAATAATTGGGTTAGAACGTGAGGATAAGCAATGGCCCGTTACCGGCAACTTCCTCCGTGCCATCGAAATTAAAGAAGAAAAAAAAGGTGGAGGGTATATTGCCCGGATAATGATAGACTTAATAATATATTTGAATGTGTGAGTCTGCATGCCCTCCGCCACCGCTGGTGATGTTTCTTTTCACCGGCCGCTTCCAGCTGGAGGGGGAGGAGAAGGGATCCTCGCCACAAGTTTCGAACCCGTGACCCCGCGTGTCAGCATGGTTCCACCTCTCGGTTGATCGAACGTCGGGTGTTAGGTGTCTTACTTGCCAGACAACCGACTACACCACAACACCGCACTCATATTCAAGATCTGTGGCGCAATGATAGCTTCTCAGACGCTGCCTAAAGCCTAACTAATAGCCAAGCCACGTATGAGCAACATTACGGCAAGTGGCTGAAAACAAGCTGATTACAAAGAAATAATGGTATACGGTACTCTCATATTGCATAGGATATAACTCTACACCAAAAATATTATTGACTGTGGAGAGGGTATGGCGCCACATTAATACATTATTTGAAGCGTAATGGATTGTATGCCCCGTGGGCTCTATCTATGAGAACCATAAGTCATAAAATGAAACATCTATGTTATTGTGTCAATATTATCGTTATGTTTGTCGCCGTGTAATCGCTGATAGATATGGGTGCATGAATATAATATTGTTTCCTTTTAATCTTATAAAGATGCCTGAATGACTTTAAAATATTTTAAAATAATAATGACTTTAAAATATTTATAAATAGTACGGACTTATATTTATTTTGAAAATTAATAAGATTTTGTTTTTGTTTTAAATAATAAATTTTATTATTCCGCACCCAGATATTTAATTGTTTAAATCGGTATCATCTAAGTTACTTGGTTCTATTAGAGTTTGACACTTATATTTATTTTATAGAAATATATAAATTACCAGCCTACCATAATTTTTATGTAAATATTTTAAATTTCTTTTATGAAATTGCAATAAATATGTTATAGTTATAATTGATATTCTGATAGTATACATCTAAGTAACATATTCAACATTATAAATATGTGTGTCCTTATTTAAAGGTAATAGTTAGTTTGAGGTGTGATGGGTATGTTGATGATGTTCATTATAAAGAGGCATTTCCCCATCGCCACTGCCATCATCATCGTCTCCACGAAGACCATTATCAACACCAATCACTCCAGCACCGAAGTTGACCGTGACAATGAAATCATTGGAAGCCTTATTGGAAACATTAAAAGGGTCAACTATGGCTAAGACCAAGGAAGAACTTCAACCCTTAGCAACCAATTCAGCGGAACCAAAGAATTTTGAGCATAAAAGATCAAAAGAAGATATTTCTAGGGAGCTTCAGAAAATTAAACTCCCAGAATTTTCAGGAGGTCGAATAGGTGAACGTGCTGAGGCATGGTTAGAAGGAATGAACAGATGTTTTAGATTAAGAGAATATTCTTCTTCTGCAAAAACAAAAATTGTTGTATTTCAATGAAAGGAAAGTGCCTTGATTTGGTGGGGAAATCTGGAAAAACAACTGCACCTTACATCGGATAATGTCCCTTGGGAATTGTTCGAGGAAAGATTTTGCGCAAAGTATTTACCTCCATACTTTCAACAACAGCAAGCTAGAGACTTCCCTACATTAGCTCAGGGTAATAAAACAGTGGAAGAATATGAGATAAGGTGTATGGAGCTTGTAAAATACATTCACTACTTAGATTATGATGAATGTCAAGCTGAACGCTTCATATTTGGGTTAAATCCTCGTATCAGGGCCTTGGTGAGCATGTGGAAACCATCATCAGTAGCTGAGGCGGTAGAATGTGGTTGTTATGGAGAAGAACATCTAGGAATAAAAAAGGATGTAGGCCCAGTAGAAGCTTTACAATCAGGATTTCCAGGAAAGACTCCCCCAAATTTCTTCAGGGGAGGTAGCTCAAGGCCACCTTATGGTAATAGATTTACCTCAAGAAATGTAGGAACAAGAGCTCCCATGGCAGTTAATACTATAGCTGCTGAATCATCAAACACTAGCGCATGGAAATCTCGGAACTGCTAATAGAGGAAGAAATTCGAGAGGAAGCAACATCAGAGGACGAATCTCTTTATCTAGAGATTAACGTCCTGATTCAAGAGGACCAACACAGGTTAATTGTTGGGGATGTGGAGGACCGCATTTTCAACGTGATTTCCCTAAAACTTCATCAAATATGTTGCATAGGATTGGAAAGGAACCAATATCAAACAACCAAGGCAATCATAGAATTCATGCATTAGTCAACAACGACCAAGCAGCACATCAATCCACTGTAGTGGAATCTTCAGGTATTATTAATGGTATAAAACTCAAAATCTTATTTGATACTGGTGCCATAGATAGTTTCATTTCGTCATATGCATTTAACAAATGTGGGTTGGTAGCTCGTAGACAAAATGATTTTAGACAGGTAGAAATGGCCTCAGGAGAACTCCAATTCGTAGACTTAAGTGTGGATCAATGCAAAATTGACCTAGGGGTCTATACGACTAAACTGAAATTTTATGTCACAACCTTAGGAACTTATGATCTTGTCATAGGTATGGATTGGCTAGAAGCTCATCAAGCTTGGGTAGACTGTTATGGGAAAAGAATTCTAGGTATAAATGATGAAGGAAAAGTGATCCAAATTCAAGGAATCAAGAGAAAAGTATCTTTACGCTACATATCAACAATGAAAATGAAGCGTTGCTTAAGAAAAGGTTGTCAGGCATATGTAATTCAAGAAGTAAGTAAAGAAAAAGGACCATCCTTAGAACAATATCCGGTGTTAGTTGAATTTCCGGATGTATTTCCAAAGGAACTACCAGGATTACCCCCTGTAAGAGAGCTAGATCTCACTATTGAATTGAAACCTGGTACTCAACCAATCTCTAAAACACCTTATAGAATGACAGCTCCAGAACTTCAAGAATTGAAAATTCAATTGAAGAAACTATTGGATATAGGACATATTTGACCCAGTATATTTCCTTGGGGTGCTCCTGTAATTTTTGTCAAGAAGAAAGATGGATCCCTAAGATTATGCATAGATTATCGAGACATGAATCGAGCTACAATAAAGAATCGATATCCTATGCATCGAATCGATGATCTTTTCGATCAAATGAAAGGAGTTGCTGTCTTTTCAAAAATTGATCTTCGATCATGCTATCATCAGCTAAGGATTTTTGAAAGCGATATTTCTAAGACTGCATTCCAGACACGTTTTGGACATTATGAATTTACTGTGGTACCATTTGGATTAATAAATGCACCAGCATTATTCATGAATCTTATGAACAGTGTTTTCCGTGAATATCTTGATCAATTTGTATAAGTCTTTTTAGATGATATTCTCATCTATTCCAAGAATAAGAAAGAACATGAAGATCATTTACGGATAGTATTGTCCCGCCTTAGAAAACATTAGTTGTATGAAAAATTATCCAGGTGTTCATTCTTTCAGGAAAAATTTCATTACTTAGGTCCTATCATATCAGGTGAAGGGATTTCAGTAGACCTTGAGAAGGTAAAATCAATCATGGAATGGCCAATACCGAAAAACGCACATGAAGTACGAAGCTTTATGGGTTTAGCTAGTTACTACCGAAGATTTGTGGAGGGATTCTCCAAAATTGCAAAGTCGATTACAACCTTTTAGCATAAAGGTGTTAAGTATGAATGGACTGAGCAATGTAATAAAGCATTCTCTGAACTCAAAAGACTACTGACCAGTGCACCAATCTTAAGAGTCCCTGATATGGACAAAGATTTTATGGTATGTACTGATGCATCCAAACAAGGGCTGGGTGCAGTATTGATGCAGGATAGAGGAGTAATAGCGTATGTCTCAAGAAAGTTGAAGCCTCATGAAGAACTCTATGCTACTCATGATTTAGAATTAGCCGCTGTAGTACTAGCTTTAAAGATCTGGAGAAATTATCTAGTGGGGCAAAGTTTTTACACTTAAAAGCAACCATCAAAGTCTACAATATTTGTTCACCCAAAGAGACTTAAATGCCAGACAAAGACGATGGAGTGAATTCCTAAGTGAATATGACTTTGGAATATCATATATTAAGGGAAAAGAAAATGTAGTAGCAGATGCTTTAAGTAGAAGACCACGGATATTCTCTCTCATACTTATCAAAGTAGACTTAAGGCAACGAGTACTAGAATATCTCATAAAAGTTGGCTGGTATTTAAAGGTGGGATCTAGTCTTGAGGGTAAAAAGCCAAAAGAATCTAAGTTTGAAGGATATGAACTAGAAGATGATGGAATCTTACGATTCCATAGAAGGATGTATATTCCTAATAATAGGGATCTTCGAGACACTATCCTTAAGGAAGCCCACAGAGCAGTGTATTGTGCACATCCTGGAGTAAAGAAAATGTATGCGGATACCAAGAAAATCTTCTTCTAGTCGGGCATGAAACGTGATATCATTCAATTCGTTGCAAGATGTTTGGAATGTCAACAAGTAAAAGCAGATCATTGTCATCCAGCGGGTCTTTTACAACCTCACGGCATTCCTATGACCAAATGGGAGATTATTTCTATGGATTTTATCACTGGGATACCTCTTACTTCTCAAAGACACAATGCCATTCTGGTAGTAGTGGATAAATTAACAAAAAGTGCCCATTTCATTCCCGTAAGAGATACTTATGAAGTTACTGACATAACTCAAGTATTCATAAATGAAATTATCAGATTTCATGGAGTACCTAAGAAAATTATATCAGATAGAGATTCACGATTCACTTCAAGATTCTGGACTTGCATGCAGTCAGCCTTAGGAACTCAACTAAATTTGAGCACAGCTTATCATCCTGAAACCGATTGATAAACAGAAAGGGTAAATCAAGTACTTGAAGATATGTTGAGGATGTATGTTATGGATCAACAATCACACTGGGAAAAGTACTTATCCTTAGTTGAAGTTGTATACAATAACAGTTACCACAGTTCGATTGGAATGCCTCCATTTGAAGCATTATACGGCAGACCTTGCAGAACACCGTTAAGTTGGGACAGGTTAGAAGATCGAGTGATAATAGGACCATAATTAATCCAAGAAATGGAAGAGTAGGTAAGACAAATTAGATAACGGTTAAAGGAAGCACAGGATAGACAAAAGAGTTACGCTGATGCTCACAGAACTGATAGGAAATATGAAGTAGGGGATCATGTTTTCATCTGCATCAAACCAAATAAAAGTACTATTTGATTCGGAAAAGGGACAAAGTTGTCACCCCGATTTGTTGGACCATTTAAAGTCATGGAAAGAGTTGGACCTATTGCCTATCGTCTTGCACTGCCACCTCACTTGCATAAAATTCATAATGTATTTCATGTATCTGTATTAAGACATTATATAGCTAATCAATCTCATAACCTTCAATGGAAGGAACTACAGGTATCGAACGAAGGAATCATATCAGTCGAACCATTACGTATGTTGGAACGTAGGGTTCGACAGCTCAGGAATCGTCTGGTAGACCAAGTTAAGGTCCAGTGGGACAAGTATGGCCCTGGGTCAGCTACTTGGGAAGATATAGAGAACATATGTAAAAAATACCCTAATTTGTGTCAATTTTGAAAAACTTTAAACTATGCTTTGTATATATTTACTTTACTGCAAATCTGAGACTCAGAACCATTTTGAATGATCATATATAAATGTGAATTTTTATGACATAATATTTGTTTAAATTCCGCTAGTACATGGATACCAAGACGGAATATGTTATTGATCTTACTAAATTATAGTTGTCAAAGTAAAGTTTAAGATATTTAATTGATTTTACTTCTGATGGGAATTAAGATAATATAATTTTGTTTTATTTATGCGTATCAATATGATTGATAAGATAGAAATCAAAGAATAATTACATTTTAATTTGAAAGTCAACGACATGAATAGAATATGGAAAAATATGTTATACTGTAGTTGACATGTGTGAATTATACATAAGTTATTTGTTTTTGAATATGTTAATGCACATTTTATAAATGCATGGACAAGTGTTTATGATTGCAGATAATATCTATTACCAAAATGACCACGTGATGACAGAAACCTCAAAACAATTAAGGCTCAAAGAGATTCTATGATAGGGTATTAATCCTAATTCTATTGGGAGGGGTGGAGGTGTTGCCCACCGTTTATCCTCTGAACCCTGGAGTCATGGGAGGACTGTGCAAATCATGCTCCCCTAGACGTGTGATGATGACTGCCGGATGCCTACTGGGAATTAGGTCGGTATAGCTGACGCTGTCATCCTTAGAGTTTATGAATGGTTAGGTCAGCATAACTGATGCCATGGCATACTCCAGTAGAGGATGGATAGGATGGGAGCGGAAGAGACTAGGAAGGATAGGATGATTTTAGAATAGCTTGGGAACCTGGCTAGGGCAAGGCATGACCATTAAAATTCTAAACCTAGAAGTATTCAAAACACCAATTTTATAGTATCCTTACATTAAATAAGAATTTAACCTCGATTTACAATCCTAAAAAGAATGTACTAATTGCTATCATAAGTAATCATATAAAATAAAATTTTAATTTCGGGACGAAGTTTCCTGAAGGGGGAGTGTATGTAACGACCTATCTATAAAATATAGAGAACACAAGAATAATAGTAGGCATACGATGCATGCATATGATAGCTACATATGCATGTGCCGCATACACTACACTAGTATTTATATACTAAATTAACCATAAGTATTAAATATCATGACACTTCTTCAAATATAAGTTCTATTCACCCATCAACATCCATATTGCTCAATGTATCATGATTAATGGGTAGATACTAAATTTAAAATGTATAATGTAAACATAACTATAAAAGGATAAAAGTTAAAAATTAAGCTAAATCTTAAAAAAATGGTTATATAATTATATATTTTAGATTATTAATAAAATTATAATAATAATATAATAAATTAATAAAAATAAGGTATTTAATATAACCTTATGATTTTTATATTAAAAGAAATATATTTACTAAACCATAAAAGAAATATATTTTATTAATAAAGAAATATAATTAATTAAATTATAAATGAAATATATATGTACGTGACCATAAGAGAGATATATAGGATACTTGACAGGGAAGGTTTCACGGAAAGACTAAGTGGTGGGCCGCTGGTGGAAGAGCGGCCACCGCCAAGAAACCAGATAAAAACCACCGAGCAGAATTTTAGAAGGGGGCCAGGAGGAAGGAAAAGAACAGAGGAAAGGGAAACTGAAGGAGGAAGGACATCATAAACTGAAATTACCCACAGGAAGAGCGCGGATTGTTCTGAGGTTTCTGGGCATGGGGGAACAGTTTGCTTCAACTAAGAAGCTTACTAGACTGAGTAGCGAGGTTCTGCTCAGTTTGGCTTGGTGGATTCGGTCTTTTGGTAACCGAAGCAAAGTAGCTGGAGACATCAGCAACCGCAAGTGCACAGGTAAGTACCTTCATAAATTCTGTTAGTTAATTTGTAAGATTTCAGGAAATTAATTACAAGTTCAGGATAAAAACCCCTTTACTGTATTTACATCTGTTTTACGGTCCTTACGTAAGCTACTATGAAGCCAAGGCAATGGATGCAAATATAAATTAAATCTTAAATAACATCAAAACAATAAATGAAATATCAAACTACAATACTCAAAATTAAATACACACCTCAAATTAAACTAAACATATATATAATTGTTTTTCCATAATTTTTTCTCTAACCAATAATAAATTTGTTTTTACTAAAAAAAATTTAATCTCATCAATATAAATCATGTAAAAAAAAAATCCAATCAATAGAAATATAAAATATTCATAAAATTTTAAAATATTTCACAAAATCAAGTTGAAATAGCATACCATAAAGCAGTTTGACTATGAGGCAAAAACAATAATCCCTACCAAAACCAGGACTAATAAACAAATAATATGTGTATCTTTTATTTGAACATTCTATTTCTCATACAAATAATTTATAGCAGTCGTTTAATTAATCTATGCACACAAAGATATATATATATATATATATATATTTTGTTAAGGGGTTAAAAAGCATGTGAAGAGTTGCTATCTATCCAAATTGATTGGTGGAGGAGACTTTATGAATGACATATTTATGTAAAGTGAATGAACAAATATTAAATGCAAGAACCATCTTGGTTAAGGATGATATCTCATATTTAAGGATGGTATTTTGATTTTGACACCAACTCTATAAAATATCATATCTATTTCCATCTCCATGACAACAAAGTGGCTGTCATATTTAAGGGAAGAACGTTAAAATGACCAAGCGTAATGTTTGTATTTTAAAGAAGAAATATTAGTTGGCAAGTAAGACTAATGTTCCTTAATAATATTATTTCCCATACTTTTTTATTAATCTCTCATGCTATGCACGTTGCATAACACTTCATGGTGCATAGTAACATGCATCCTAACAAAAATTATTATAAAATTATATAATTATATATATGGAATTATATAAAGGATTGGAATAAAAAATAAATTACTATAAAATTATATAATTATATATATGGAATTATATAAAGGATTGGAATAAAAAATATAAGATAAGCTTTGGTCAATATATTAGGTATGCCTTATACATTTGACCATTACATTACTTTTAGGTGGTTTCATGGATATTACAAGGTATGGGGGTAAATATGTTATTTGGTTGACCATGAGAAGGATACGAAAGTACGGAAATTTTGATTTATTTATGTGTGTATCTCATTGTTGGTATGCCTATCCCAATATCTAATTAATGTTTATGTGTTTCTTATTTCTAAATTAAGGGGTTGCATAAATGTATTATTGAGTAACTTTAAAGAAAATATAGAGGTGGATTTTGAACCATTTAAGTGGGGTGGGGACATGTCGGATAAATGTATTATTTAGTAACTTTAAAGAAAATAAGAGGTGGACTTTGAACCATTTAAGTGGGGACATATTAGGTAGTGCTATTTTTTCCTGACACATTTGACTACTATGTTTAGGTTTTCTCTTGGTTACTAACTAATGTATTTAATAAATATATTATTTTAATGAATATGGAGATAGGAATTGGTCCACTTAAGTGTTTATATGGGTAGATAACGCGCTTCATATATGTGATCATTATTGTTGATTATTTTATTGTTATTCTACTATTCTAAACGAAAGTTGTATGTTTTTTACTTTTTTTACTAGAACAATTATCATATAGCTATATCATACAATATATTTATACAAACTAGGAGGAGGTTGATATGTCAATTTCAAATAAATTCAAAATATCAAAATAACAACTAACTTATTATGTATTTCTTATAGTTCTATAAACACAGTTTAAAAATATACTTGTATAAATCATAATAAATTAACCTAAAGTTATGGCAGACATGCAAAACATTTAGAACACCCAGACTTAAAGGAAAATGTGCCCACTAAAAGCTTATTGTTTAACATCTACCTAAATAGGTGGTTCCAATGTTGCATTCTCCTTTGTCATGTCTTCATGCAATTGGTGAACTATCTCCTCTTCCTTGATTGTGACTCTAACTAAACCAATGGAAATGTTTGAGAAAGAAGAAAGGAATGTGAGCTCTTGGCAAGACCTAAAACTATTTGATACAACATTTTGCAAAAAACTTCAAATTTCTTCAATTATTGGTCTTACTAAATTGAAACTAAAGATAGTTTAACATTTTTTATTTGATCTTCCAAATGTAAGAGAAATTTGTTGGTGTGATAGGAACAAATTGCCTAAAGTTCATCAATCTCCTTAGCATGACTCATATAAAACTAATGAAAATCAATAAACTCATAGGGAAATCACCTACTATCATTCTTGTGACCGTCTATCACATTCTTAGTTGAATCTTAACTCCACAATATCCAAATTTTCAAAGGTATTTATTCAACTATTAAGGCAAAGAACATAGTTTTTGCAAGAAACAAGGAGAGTTTAGACTACCTCTATAGTGGGATAAGAAAATTAAATCATAAGAAGGCTCTCGAACAAAAAAAGAATGGAATAAATCCAACACCCTTTTACATTAATATCCATAATTGATACAAAGCCCCATCCCTTCACCCTTAATTGCTAGACTTCTAGTTTGTATGAAAGAGTAATAACATGGTATGAAGGTGTAGATGGAGAGAGGTATCCATCCCATCATCATGGAAGCAAACTACCATTTGTCCATTAATTTTAATGAGGTGCACATGGAATATTATATTCATGGGAGATACCAAACTATAAGTGACCCCCATTTATATATAACAATTGTTCCTTTAGCAAAGTCTCTTTATTTCTCATTGATTTTGTCAAGTGATTTAGGGACCTTAACATTTCATAAAGTTTGATTGATTCATAGCTTCTCACAACCCTTTTTGATCTATTGATTAAACTAAATAGAATTGAAATATGAGAGGACATTGATTTCACATTGCTAAATTATGAATAACAAATCTCCAATAAAGCTAAAAATTTTAATTCATTTTATTTTTAAAATAGTTATACCTTTGTACGAGGTTACCACTTTCACTTGATATTGGTGGACTCACCTATCCCCCCATCCCCAAAAAAAAAAAAAACAAAACTTGTCATCCCTTTTAAACCTTATATTAAATTAATCTCAATCAATAATAAAAATTTCCACATTTCTCATTGATTTTTTACCATTAAATTTAACCTTCTTTAATATTATTAAATTCCTAATTTTATATTTAATTATAAATTTATACTAACTTTAATTTTCCGCACTAAAGAATTATATTTATCATTCAGAATCCATCTACATTCCAAAATTATTTAAAGATGATTAAAAATCATATTAAATAAAATATAACAAAATATTTCTTAATTCACTATTCCTATAAAAATAATTTTTTATTTTAAAATATAAATGGAATAAATTTTAATTCACCCATTTATATTATTATTTAATACCATTTTAATTTAATATAATATAAAATATATTTGAGATAAATTTGTTATAATAATAATAAATTAATTTTAAAGTTGTGACCAAACTAAATACTAAATTGGTGCATAAGACTCCTTTGTTTGTGAGACAAGGAATTCATCTCCACACATTGATTTGACTATTAAAATCTACAAAGGTATACATACTCTACCCATTTGGATTTGAACATGTGATCTCTTACAAACATATATTCTTAAACATGATAAAAGCATATATACAAAACTTTAATGAATTGTTATCTCTTTGATTTTAGTTCATAATCCATCCAAATTTTAATATCATTTGAAGGTCAGTGTTTGTGGAAAAGGTTCTAGTGACTAGGGTTAAAGTCACAATAGAGTGAGGAGAGAGAAAGAACACAACCATCCTAGAATATAAGGAAATTGTTTCCATACTGACTACTTATAGGGTTATGGAGACTTGGAATATGATAGTTAGAGAAGATCACACTTGAAGAGTCTTCTCACTCCAAAGCTTTGCTCCAAAAACTTGAAATCTTTCACACAAGAGAAACAAAAAACAAGTGAAAGTAGTATAGATGGTGAAACCCTCACTACTCTAATTACTTGAAACCAAACAAGTAAATTCAACCAATTCAATGCAATTTCATAAATGAAAACACAACTAAACATGCAAAATTGGAAAAAAATGAAGTGAGTTCTATATTTAGAATTTGAATAGTAATAAAATCATTGATACAACTTAGTTCTTTTTGTTGGCATCACATAGAAAAACCTTCTAGATACCTCTAACCTTGGTCATTGAAGCTATACTCCACCATTATTTACCTATCCATGCAAAGAGATGAAATAGGAGTCTCTTTTTTATGCAAGAGAACTGAGGGACTTGTTAAGAAACATGGATTTTTTTACTATAAGAGAAAACCTAAAAACTCAAGAAAATTGCATACTTGTAGAATGAAATTCAATTTGCTAGCATAAGAGTATCTCTTCCTCCTCCTCCACCACAAGATTGATTAAATAATCCTCAAAATTAGTTTTGGATGTTGGAAACAAGTTATAGAAGGTGAATTCTCAGTAAAACCCGTAAACCTTTCCTGAAAAGATAATATTATTTGAACATTTTATTTTATTTTGGTGTAAAATGGAGATATACATGAATTTCTAAAGGGAAAAAAATCATATGTGTGGAATTTTTATAAACAAGAGTAGTGTATGTACACATTTTGTTTTATAAAACCACATATATGAACTCAAAAAAGTTTGTTTAAAGAGTTTAGAAAGGAGGAATGTCTCCAAAATTTAGGAAATGATGAAGTCAAGCCATAACATATACATGGTGGAAAATTATGAAATAATAGATGCTCCATAATGTGATAGGTCAGAAGGGAATTTGATGCCCAAAATAAATTATATCAAATCCAAGAGGAGTTTTCAAGTGGGCCCTAGAAGAGTCCACTAGGCAAGAGAATAGAATGACACCTACAAAAATAACCAAGTTAGAGATAGCTCACTTCTTGAAGTGGGCATAACCATGCTCAAGCGTGGAAAAGCATTGCTGAAAAACAACTACACTATAGATCCATGAATATATATAATCAATGATCATCTCCATGTGAATGAATACACAATGGATCCATGCATATAAGAGAGTAGAAAGCATGGTCGCGAAGAAGATACACAATGCATCCATGTCAGAGTAGATCATAGCCACAAGTAGATACATAGTGGATCTATGTCTTAACATATAGAGTGATAATTGAAGTGATTGAGATGATCAAACTGACCCTCCACAAGCACCAAATATTATCCAATACATCTTAGGCAACAACATGAAAGAGATGATGTTGTGATAGGCCTTATTTCTTCAAAGTAACCCACTTAAACAAGAATGCAACAAATTAAAATTATAACCATAAATATAGAGATGCAATAGAAATAACACTTCATTTCATTAATATTAGAATACTAAAATATGCTTACAAACAAAATGGAAATAAACTAGCTCGGGCGATGGTAGCTTATCTCTGAGAAGAGATGTGGCGGCTACATGCCTCTGAACTATGTTACAATGAGGCTTAAGGGACTATTTATTATTGAACAACAAGGGAAAACCCTAAACAACCAAAACCCTAACCCTAGGAGATGTAACGCTAAGAGTTTGTGGGCCTCGTTGGGGTTAGTTGGGCAACCAACTTTCTGGGGTTGTAACTTGGTCATATTATCTCAATTTGGCGCATATGATACCTTGTTGGAGAGGTCTTTCTAAGTACTATAGTATTTGTTGCAAGCCCCTACCTATGATTATGGGCCTGTGGTGAACCTAAAAAAATGTCGTTTAGGGGGTCAAAACTACTCTGGAAGTTCAAGGCCTAAAAAACTGCTAAAAATAGTAAATGGTGAAATAAACAAGGAAACAGAGGAAACTGACTGGAGCTGTAGGTGGAATAGGTGGGTGGCCACCAATATCCACTTGGATCAACATGAATAAATGAATTGAAATCAAACATGTGAGACATTGTTTGATTACCATTAATTAATACATAACATTAACAAATGTGAGATAACTGGCTGATGATAATGGGTGTAAAGTTACCAAGTACATTCTAACAAGAACAAATAAATGAGATAAGGTCAAAAACTTGTAGAATCACTTGATCAGGGGACATATATGTATTTCCATTGTTAATAGAAAGGAATGTTGAAAAATGTAACAAGAAATTCTCAATTTGATTTTGTCATGATTAAATTGAGAAAAATTGAATTTCCACATTAACAAACAAATTGGATGCAGTTAACTTGTGTGACATGGCTTGTGTCACCCAATTTACTTAGTAAATTCGAGTTAGAGGAGTTAGAGTTCAGTTAAGAATGTGTGATTGCTAATTTGTAGCAATCAAAGTCAGTTATCTCAAGTTTTTTTTCTTCAGCTAAACTAGTTCCAACTGTTGGAGGAACTAGTGGAAGGTCAGTTGTGGAGTGGGACTTTAGTCAAACTCAGTGATCATCCAATTAGTTGATAAATCAACCTAAAATAGCTAGTGCATGTAGAGAATTCGAGTTCCCCATTGTGGTGGAGATTCCAAGGCAATGTAACATCAGTTGTAGATTAGTCTTGAGTGTACAAGTGTTGCATGCAGTCAATTTATCAACCTTGGGAAATGCACAATCTGTTTTGGATAAATTCCTAAATAACAGGGGCCTAATTTCTCAAGGGATTATTCAAGGAAATAGGGGCTCAAGCAGAGGTAGAAATTGACTAAGTCTGGGCTAGATCTTCTCAGTGAGTAGAGAGATAGGTTATTCACTTGTAGGTTATGCTCAGTTGAGAAAAGAAATTTTAATACATCTCTATTCATCAGATTAATGCAAGAAACCATTGGGGTTTTTAGCAGATTTCTTTCCCTAGGAAAAATATTTTGTGCATGTGTGTTAATTCATGTTGTACATCTGAAATTTTTGCTCTAAATTGTGAATTAACTTTCGCAGAGCAGTAGAGTAGGTTTGTGTCTTATGATTTTGATTAAAACTTCATGAGCAATTGAAAATATACACCATAATTTCTACATTGTATCAAAGCAGGATTCACACTAGAGCATGAATTTCGAAGTTGTTTCTTAGGAGGTTTGAATTTGTAGTTTAGTGTAGTAGGATCTCTTAAGAGCTAAGAAGATGAGCTTCAATGGGTTGAGGCTAGAGTATCCCTTGAAAGGAAGCACTAATTTCATCGCATGGAAGGATCGCATGGAGGCGGTATTTGATGAAATGGATTGCTAGAATACATCAAGAGAGATGTTGCAAAACATGCATAATCTAATGCCCATAACCTTGCTCAGTGGAAAAAATATGTAGCCAAGGCGAGGAGAATAATATTGGAGGGAGTATAGGACCACATTGTCGCTAATATCCATGGGAAAGAAACTCCTTATGCAATGTGGCATGCACTGACAGATATGTTCTAGAATAGTAGTGACCGCAGGAAGCTTGCACCCAAGGATAAACTTCAAAATATCAAGATGCAAAAGAATGACACTATCCCTTAGTATTTGAGTAGGTTCACACAAGTTCGTGATAAGCTTGCAGGATTTGGAGTTACTGTTTCAGAGGATGAATTGGTAAGCCTAGCCCTTCTGGGCCTTCGCAAGTGTTGGTATAGATATTAAGATTCAACGAACTGGAGGGAGAAACTATCAAACTGGGAACACTTATGGTCTGATTTGGTACAGGAGGAAATAAGGCAGAATAGCAGAGATGGAAATTCATCCAAGAGAAAGGATGAAGAAAACTTTGCATTGGTTGGAAAGGGAAAGAAGGGAAAAGGGAAGAAATCTCAAACTAAACCAGAATCTAGCCAAGGGGTCAAGAAGAAATATTTTTCCAAAATTAAATTCTTCAATTATCGTGAATTTGGGCACTATGCCACGAAATGTCCATACAAAAGTCGAACAAGAAGAACTCAGAAGGAACAGTAGGTGAAGCCTTGGCTTCACAGTTTGAGCTTGACTTCACCCTTATCGCATGCATGACCAACAAAGTGATGGGGAGTGTGTGGTACTTGGAATCAAGTGCATCATTCCACATGACAGGGTGTAGAGACTTTTTCAGTGACCTGGAGGAGAAATATTTGTAGATGCACATTGAGCTAGGGGACGATAGAAGGTACAACATGACCAAGATTGGTACAATCACCTTTAAGAGGGAGTCAGGATCCCCTCTCAGGCTCAAGGATGTCATGTTTGTTCTAGGCCCAAAAAAAATATCGTCTCTGTTACAGTTTTGGAAGACCATGGTTATGATGTGATTTTTAGCGAAGCGAAATAATTCTTGAGACACATCGCCACGGGACAAGTGAAGCAGATCAGGGTTCGTGTGAAGAACATATATAAGCTAGATGTGGAAGATTGTGTTGCATTAAGCACCAAGGTGGAGAAAGTGTAGAGCCGTGATGTCGGTGAAATTTGGCACAAAAGACTTGGCCATTTGCATCATGTCGCCTTGAATATTATGTAGTAAATAACCACTGGACTCCCCAAATGAGCACTTAAGCAGCAGGATGTATCCAAAGGATGCACCTTGGGGAAATACACAGAATCCACATTCCATGATTGGGACAAAAAAGCACATGCAGCCTTGGAAAGGATCCACTGTAATATCTGTCGACCTTTCTCGAAAACATCCATTGCGAGACAGACATATTTTGTCATTTTTATTGATGAATTCTCAAGGAAGTGTTGGATCTTCTTTATGCAGAAGAAAGATGAGACATTCTCCAAGTTCTTAGAATTCAAGGAACTGGTTGAGAAAGAAACCGACAAGAAGGTGAAGGCACTCATTAGTGATAATGGAGGTGAGTACGTGTCAAATGAATTCAAGAATTTTTGTGTGAAATAAGGCATTTGACAAGAGTTGACAACACCCCACAATCCATAGTAGAATGGGTGGTTGAGAGAAAGAACCGTAGCATTGTGGAAGAAACGAGGGAAATGTTGCATGACCAAGACCTACCTCTGCATTTGCGGGTTGAAGCATGAAACACAACAGTTTATTTGCAGAACCAGAGTCCTCATCAAATTCTTTACATGATTACACTGAAGGATGCTTCTTGAGGAGAAATATAGATGTGTCACACTTCAAGATTTTTGGAGCCTCTTATTACTGCCATGTCTCCAAGGAATCAAGGAAGAAGCTTGAGTCGACAACGTAATTGGGGGTATTTCTAGGGTAAACAAAAATACTCGCAACTACCTATGTACTTTCCATTCCTCAGAATTATGGTTGTGTGACGAGATGTAAATTGTGATGAGGGGAAAGAGATGTGGTTCTCTCTTGAGAGGGAGCTTCAGATCCCACCAGAAGAGGAGATTTTAACTCCTCAAGAGGAGCCTTAAGAAGTTCTGGAGTAGCCACAAATGGAGGATCAGAGAGGAGGCAGATTGGAGACATTCACTCAAGTAGAACCATTTAGAGAAGGTAGAAAATGAACCATGGAAGTTAATATACTTGTGCAGGATGCGAAGGAGAATGTGGGAGCTCATTCAAATTTGTGCAGGTAGAGGAGGTCACCTGAAGGGTACACTAGCTATAGGGCTCTAATGGCTGAGCTTGTAGAGTTGATCCATCATCTTTTGAGGAAGTAGTAGAGAAACCTATATGGGTTGATGCAATGGTGGAGGAATACAAATCCATTATAAAGAATAGTGTTTGGGAAGTGGTCCCAAGACTAGAAAATAAATCAGCTGTGGGTTCAAGATGGATCTTTAAGGTAAAGCAGGCAACAAATGAAAGCATAAAGAAGTATAAGGCCTGAGTTGTGGCCAAGGGGTACTCTCAAGTTGAGGGAATTGACTATGAGGAGACCTTTGCTCTTGTATCAAGGTACTCATCCATTAGATTAATTATTGCACTTGTTGCGCAGATGGGGTGGAAGATCCACTAGATGGATGTAAAAACAACATTCCTCAATGGGGTTATTGAGGAGGAGGCGTAAATCAAGAAACCAAAAGGTTTTGAGACATTTTATCGAGAGTCTCATGTGTGCGATCTCAAGTGAGTGTTGTATTGTCTCAAACAAGCACCTCGTGCTTGGTACACCATGATCAACAACTATCTCACTGGTTTGGGATTCACCAAAAGTGAAGCGGATGCAAACCTCTATCACATCTTGGTAGAAGATAAATTGCTTATTATTGTCTTATATATTGATGATTTAATTTTAACCGGTGATGAGAAACTTATTAGATCTTGAAAGGTAATTTGAAATGAAGGACATGGGTCTCATGCACTACTTCCTTGGGTTGGAAGTATGGCAAGGCGATGGGGAATTGCTTGTCTCTCAAGGAAAGTATACAAATGAAATACTACATAGATTCTGCATGGAGAGTTTCGAACACATGGAAACACCTCTAGCAACTAACTGGAGGAAGGAGGATGCCACTTCAGGTGAAGAAGTGGATGCTACCATTTATCGGCAACTAGTGGGTTCACTAATGTATCTTGTGAACACATGACTGAATATGTGCTATGAAATCAACCATATGAGCCAAGCTATGGTTAGGCCAAATAAATTATTTTGGAAGGAAACTAAGCATGTTTTACAGTACCTTAGAGGTACTACCCAATTTTGAATATGGTATAGATAGGCAGAGGGAGTGAAGTTGTGTGGCTTCACAGATGCAGATTGGGCAGAGAGTCCATCCAATCGAAAGAGTACATCAGGTGGAATTGTAAGTGTTTGGTTTGCAGTTGTTTCCTAGTACAACAGGAAGCAAAGATATGTGGCACTAAACTCGGTAGAAGAAGAATACATGGCTGCAAGTCAAGCAACATGTGAGGCAATCTGGATGAGAAAGATACTTTATGGACTGTTTGGTCAAATGATGGATCCAACTGTGATCTATTGTGATAATCACAGTTGCATTAAGCTCTCTGAAAATCATGTATTTTGTGGTCGATCCAAGCATATAGATATCTGGTATCATCTTTTACGGGACTGTGTGAAGAGGCAGATAATGTTGCTACACTACATTCCGACAGAGGAACAATATGTTGACATTTTGAGAAAGACCTTGTCAAGAGGGAAGTTCGAGTTCCATAGGTGAAGGATAAGGGTGGTTGATAATCCCTTTCTTGTTGAGAGGGAGTGTTGAAAAATGCAGTAAGAAATTCTCAATTTGATTTTGCCTTGATTAAATTGAGAAAAATCGAATTTCCACATCAACATACAACTTGGATGCTGTTAACTTGTATGACATGGATTGTGTCACCCGGTTTACTTAGTAAATTCAAGTTAGAGGAGTTAGAGTTCAATTAAGCATGTGTGATTTTTAATTTTTAGCGATCAAAGTCTATTATCTCAAGTTGTTTTCAATTAAACTAGTTCCAACTGTTGGAGGAACTAATGGAAGGTTAGTTTGTGCAGTGGGACTTCAGTTAAACTCAGTGATCATCTAGTTAACTGATCAATCAACCCAAAATACATAGTGCATGCAGACAATTCGATTTCCCTAGTTGTGGTGGAGATTCCAAGGTAGTGTAACATCAATTGTAGACTAGTCTTGAGTGTACAATTGTTGCATGCAATAAGATGATCAACCTTTGGAATTGCACAATCCATTTTGGAGAAATTCCTAATAATAGGGGCCTAATTTCTCAAGGAATTGCGCAAGGAAATAAGGGCTCAAGCAGAGGAAAAAAAACATTAGGAGAATTTTGAGGTCTAAAATGGGTCTCCTAAGGAGATTATAAAATAATAATGGAAATAATAAAATAATATTAGATTACATCATCAAAGTTTAGAGGGAAAAAAGAAAAAACTATTTTTTCAACTCGTATTTTCAACTTATCTCCCTATGGGTTTACTCAAATTTCAAGTGGCAGCACTTGTTGGATGCAAAATTTGATTCATCATCCAAGGAGTACCCATGTTTCATACTTTCGATGGACCCTGCTACACGAAAAATGAGAAATACATAAAAAATGTGATTGCAATCACGTTTTTTCATGTATTTCTCATTTTTCGTGTAGCAGGGTCCATCGAAAGTATGCAACATGGGTACTCCTTGGTAGAGGAATTAAATTTTTCATCCATCGAGTACTCCTGCTTGAAATTTGAGTAAATCCTTAGGGAGATAAGTTTAAAATATGAGTTGAAAAAGTAGTTTTATTATTTTATTATTTTTTAATCTTTTTACCTTTTTACTCCAAAAATGGTGAATCATCCCCATTGGTTAATATCATCATCTTGAATCCTATTGGTTCTTATAAATTTTATTTTGGTTGTACATTTTTGTTGGGAGGCCCATTTTAGACCTCAAAATTTCTCTAATATTACTAATTTTGGGTGAGAGCTTCTCAATGAGCAGAGAGATATATTCACTTGTAGGTTGTGCTCAGTTGAATAAAGCAATTGTAATACATATCTATTCATCAGATTAATGCAAGAAGGCATTGGGTTTTTTAGCAGATTGTTTTCCTGAGGAAAAATATTGTGTGCATGTGTGCTATTTCTTATTGCATGTCTGAATTTTTTTGTTTTAAATTGTGAATTAACTTCCATAGAGTAGTAGAGTAGCTTTGTGCCTTGTGATTTTGATTAAAAATTCATGAGAAGTTACCAATCTACACCATAATTTCTACAAGGAAACCTACAACTAGTGATTGCAAGACCCATGGCACTATAGATACTATATATCCTATCCCCAAAGTAAATGAGTTGAAGTGTTATGTAACTAGCTCACAAAAATATGGATCAATGACTTAAAAATTATCCTCTTCAAGGGGGAAATATCCTTTACATTACATAAATGAACAATACTTGGATGATTCAAATGACAATACCTCCTTTCTATATATAGGAGTCTAAGGGGGCACAATACAATCAGAGTCTACATAACAATAATAATGTAAGGGCACAACAATAACGATAGTGGGCTTCTATGGGGCACAATAATAACAATATGGGGAATACATGGGCACAACAATAACAATAAGGGGGCTACACTAACAATAACAATAAGGGGCTACACTAGTATTATAGGGACCTAAAATGTCCCTCTCCTTCAAAAATGTGTTGTCCTCAATGCTTGAGTAGTTTTGGATGCTTCTATATAAAATTCTCATCCTCCCATGTGAAATCTTCAGCGGGTAAGTTCTTCCACTTAATGAGATACTCTGAAATTTGATCGATTTCGTAGTTGTCGAGTTCTTGTTTCCATGACTGCTTCAGGTTCCAATATGATTTTTCCTTCCTCATCAAGTTCTGGAAATATTTTTTGAACTGGGAGCTTGTCACCTATGACCTTCTTTAAGCATGAAACATGGAAAACTGGGTGCACTCGGGAATATGAAGGAAGCTCCAATTTGTATGCCATAGTACCAATATTTTCCAACACCTTGTAAGGAACATAGTACTTTGGTGATAATTTATTATCCTTCTTAGCTTGCTTGAGGGACATTTGTTTGTATGGTTGTAGCTGTAAAAATACCCAATCGCCTACATCAAGACTTCTTTCGCTACGATGCTGATATGCCTGTTGTTTCATTCGATTATGTGCCAAAGTGAGGTTATCCTTTAAGAGTTGGAGGACTTGTTGTTGATGCTTGATGTGATATTCCACTGATTGAACCTTAGAATTTTCTCTTAAAGATGATGTGATGGACGGTGAATGATATCCATAAAGTGCCATAAATGGGGTCATTTTTGCTACAATACAGAAAGAAGTGTTATAATACCATTCAGCGAGAGGTAACCACTTGACCCATTGCATTTGCTTATCAGACACAAAACAATGAATATATCCTTCCAAAAATTTATTCACTATCTCAGTTTTCTCATCAGATTGAAGATGATAAGATGATCTATGAGCTAATTGAGTACCCAGGCAAGAAAATAATTCCTTCCAAAAATTTCCAGTGAAAATGGGATCTCTGTCACTTACAATAATCTTTGGCTTCAATGTAGCTTTTGAATTGTTTCCATAAATGCAGTACCAACCGTACTAGCTTTAATTGGATGAGATAATGCACAAAAGTGTGCATACTTGGTAATCCTATCAACTACCACCATGATGACAGTCTTTCCTTCAAACTTGGGTAAACCTATGATAAAATACATTGCAACCTCCTCCCAATGTTGACTTGGAATGGATAAAGGTTGTAAAAAACCCGAGGTCTTAATTGTCTCAACTTTATTTTGTTGGTAAACCAAACATTCCGCCACAAACTTTTGAATATTAGATTTAAGGCCATCCCAAAAAAATTCCTTCTTGACCTTGTGGTAAGTTTTTAAAAATCTCAAGTTCCCTTCTATGGGAGAGGTGTGCAATTCCAAAATAATATTTTTTTTGAGTTGGGAATTCTTACAAAGATATAAGTGATATTTGTACCATAATGAATCATTTTTCTAGCTAAATGTATCATATGTATTGGGATATTTCTACAACTTTTGAATGAGTCTCCACACTTCTTGTTCATTATTCCATTCATCCCGTGCTTCAGTTATCCAATCTGGTTGGATAATATAAATGGTACAAAGTAATGCTTCCACATCCTCATCCTTTCTTGAGAGTGCATCTGCAACAAAAGTTTTCTTCCCTTTTTTGTAGATGATTTCAAAGTCATAACCCAACATTTTTGTGACCCATTTTTGCTTCTTTTATAAAGATAATCTATATTCCAAAAAGTATTTAAGACTATCATGATATGTTTTTACCTTGAAGTGTCTTCCATTTAGGTAAGATCGCCATTGCTTTAGGGCATGTATTATTGTCAACATTTCCTTCTCATAAATAGGTTTGTGTAAATACTTTCCTTTGATTGGATGAATTTCAAAAGAAATGAGTATTCCTTCTTGCATAAAAAAGGCACCAATTCCATTTCCTGAGGCATCAAATTCCACAATAAAGGTTTTTGTGAAGTCTGGCGTAGCTAAGACCAATGCTTGGCACATTTCCTCTTTAAGATGTTCAAAGGCCTTAGTTGCTTCCGGAGTCCAAGAAAATGCATATTTCTTCAGTAATGTTATCAGAGGTGTTGCTATTCTCTCATAATTCTTAACAAAATTGTGATACTACCCTATCAACCTGAGAAATCCTCGCAGATACTTTATAGTTGTGGGCATTTTCCATTCCTTAATGGATTTAATTTTGTTAGGGTCTACCTTAACTCCCTCATGAGACACAATATGACCCAACTATTCCACCCCCTGTACTCCAAAGAAACATTTGGAGTTTTTTGCATATAATTATTTATCCTCCAATAGTTTTAGCACCTTATCAACATGTTGAACATGATCCTTCCAAGACTTGTTGTAAATTAGTAGATCATCAAAAAGTACTAACAAAAAATTTCTAAGGAAGGGTTTGAAAATGGAATGCATCAAACCTTGAAATGTATAAGGTGCATTGGTAAGGCCAAAAGGCATGACCAAAATTTCATAATGACCCTCATGAGTTATAAATGTTGTTTACAAAATGCCTCCAGTCTTCATTCTAATTTGATGATATCCTGAATGAAGATCCAACTTGGTGAAGTAAATTGCTCCATCTAATTCATCCAATTATTCATTAATGACAGGAATGGGAAATTTATCTTTAATAGTGAGCTTGTTGAGCTCCCTACAATTCTAACACATGTGCCATGATCCATCCTTCATGTGCACCAATAATACTGGAGCCGAAAAATAATTTTGACTAGGTTGAATTATACCAACCTCTAGCATTTCTACAACCATACGTTCAATTTCACTCTTTTGGGCATAGCGATATTTGTAAGGCCTGATTTTTGGATGAACACTTCCTGGAATCAAATTAATATCATGATCACAATCAAAAATAGGTCGGAGGCCTTTGGGAGTCTCAAATACCTTGGAATGATTGTCCAAGACTTTTTGGAAATCTAGAGAAATAGATGATTTTGATGTTTGAACCGCTAGTGAGCATAATTGTGTAATTGCATCTCGTTGTTCTTTCTTTAGAAGAATTTTCATGCCATTAGAGCTAATTATATTTCCTGGTTTCCCTACGATACCCCTTAATTCAACTTCCTTTCCTTGCAAAAAAAATTCAAGAAAAGTTCTTGAAAATTAAAAGTTATCATACCCAAAGATTGTAACCATTGGACTCCTAGTACAACATCAACACCACCCATTGGAATGGATAGCATTGGACTGTTCAATAAATATTCCCCCAAGGTTAGCTTGATATTATGGCACTTTCTAAAGAAAATTATAGTTCCTCCATTTGCAACCATCACATGACACTCTAGTGCTGGGTATAGGAAGCAATTCAATTCCTTGGCAATCTTACAATGAATAAAATTATGGGTACTACTCGAATCAATCAGCACTATTACCTTTTTCTCCTTGTTATGTCCTTCTATCTTGAGAGTTTAAGGAGTGGTAATTCCTACCAATGCATTACAAGATATGGTTAGATTCATTTCTTCTTTCTCTAGGGTTGGTTCCTAGTGTATATCCTCTTCTTTTGAAGTTTCTCATTCCTTTTCTTCCTCATCTTCAAAATCTATGTAAAATAATTCTTCTCAGCAGACTTATGACCATTAGTGTATTTTCTATCACAAATGTAGCAAAACCATTTTTCTCTTTTTTCTTCCAATTGTTGTAGTGTCAACCTTGTAGGTTGTGGAAGGCTAGGAGTAGCAAGACTTCCATATTTATAGTTGTGAGTGGTAGGCTTCCTTGTTGCCATAATTTTTCTTTCAATTTTTATTTCCAACCTGAATGCCTTCTCCAATGAATCAAGTTCCCAAAGGAAAACCTCATGTTGTATGTTATCCTTTAAAGTCCCTATGAAGACATAAATCCTATGCTCCTCTGTAATATCATTTACCCTTATATCAATTTTTGGAAGTCCTCAATGTGCTGCGCCATTAAACCCTTTTTTTTGAGATTTATCCATTGGCTAAAGAAGGTGTTGCACTTTGTATCCTCATAATGTGATATCATTTCCTCCGTAAAAATTAACCAAGTGACAAGTGTTTTATGAGAAAAAATCCATCAATATCATACCAACTGATTGGGTTATAAATATAAAGTTTCAATGCATACCTTTTGTGTGTGTTGCACATTATGGAGATCAAAATATTGCTCCATTTGTAATATCCATGTTACCGGATCCTTGCCATCAAACTTCCTCATGTCGATCTTTGGAATATGTGGGTCTTAAATCTAACATTAGAGTCTATGAAATAATGATTAACATTTCTTTTTTTCTCATCATGAGTTTCATCTAATACCTTTTCACCATTAGGAAGCATTTCTTGTAGCAACTTTGTCAAACCTTCCATGTCTGCTTTTAAACCATTCTTCAAATCTTCCATGTTGCGTTTCATTTTTCTTATATACCATCCATATTAAATTTCATGCCATACTTCAAACCTTCCATGTCTGATGTTAAACTATTCTTCAAACCATCCATCTTAGCTTCCATTTCATTTTTGGTTACTCTTTGTGAGAGCGAAATTTGTTGCACTTGGTCTCGTAATTTTTATATTTCATGTTGCATTTCTTCCTCTTCTTCATGCACCATAGTAGATATTTTTGGTTGCTTACTAGTGTTTCCATTTTCTTGCTTCAAGTCATTTTGGAATCAAATAATGGTATTTATGCTTCACTATGCCCCTTGAATCAATTCAAACTGATTTTTCAAACAAGACTTATGCAAATTTAAAAAACAATACACACCTTTTTCTTTCTATGTAGGAGATCGATATTGAATTTGCTTTATCTATGTAATTTAAGATCTCCAAGGTCTGAAATTTCCTCCTATGGTAGCTCTCCGTGTCTTGTTTCCAAACCCACAAGTCTGATCATAATTGGATTCTTCAAGAAAGAGTTATTCCAAATCTCCCACGATGGCCTGATTATGGACTGGTTCAGTAGAGAGAAGTTTTACGGGATGCCATGTGTCACTGTTTCAACCTTAGGCCCTGAAATTGATACACAAAAAACTAAAGTTTGTGTGATTGTTTCCAATTTTTACAAAATTCAAATTCGATGCCTGAAACGAAAGTTATGATGATTTTCCCTAGGTCACGTGTTTGAGACAGAATTTTGGAGCCTACAAGAACCCTAACTTCCTCAGATCATATCTCCGAAAATTTAGCGAACCAAGATTTGAAATTTTTACATGAAGTTAACCAAGATTTAGGCTACATGTGGTAAACATTTAAGCTTTTGAAGCCTTGTAGGAAAACATTTATAGAAAAAATTCCAAGATGCCCTGTTTGAAGAAACGAAACCCTAGAATCCAAAGCTCTAATACCAAATGTTATGCAACCAACTCACAAAAATATTGATCAATGACTTAAAAATTATCCTCTTCGAGGGGAAACCTCATTTAAATTACATAAATGAACAATTCTTGGATGATTCAAATGACAAAACCTCCTTTCTATATATAAGAGTCTAAGGGGTCACAATATGATCAGAGCCTATATAACAATAATAATATAAGGGCACAACAATAACAATAGTGGCCTTCTATGGGGAACAATAATTACAATATGGGGGCCACATGGGCAAAAAAATAACAATAAGGGGGCTACACTAACAATAACAATAAGGGGACTACACTAACAATAACAATAAGGGGATACACTAGTATTATAGGGACCTAACATGAAGTCAATTGGAAGATATTTATTGTAAGGAGAGCATTAAGACATACTCCATATTCCAACATGAGGAAACTAAAGGAAAATGATTTGGAAGGAATTGGATAAATAAATTGAAAATATTACCATTGATTACTTCTCTTTCATGCACCATATGGAATAGTGAATGAAGGATACCCTATGAATAATGATTAATAATGGAATCCACTAACGAAGGTGAGGAATTCCAACAATGTAAAAATGGAACCCAAGGTACTACATGGATTCCAATGTGTAAATGGATGTGTTGACATCGAACATGAGGGAAACCAATCAATTAACAACCAATGAGAATTTCATCTACTGAACATGAGGTAACCTACCAATGATTTTGATAGGCCCAAGGTGCTACTCTAGGCCTATCTCTCAGAGCAATGTGTTGTCATCGATAAGAGATGAATCGTCAACAAAAATTCATTGGAGACATTATATACAAGCAAAAGAAAAAGATAAATATGTTTGTTGATGTTGAAAATGACTTGAAAGAGAGTGCATAAGAAATTGGCTATAAGAAGGTATGTTGAAGTTGGCATTATGCTCAAAATTGTAAAATTGATAATGCAATGCAGTATTGCAACTTAATAGTGCGACCCCATAGGACAAAGGCTAGAGTAATATTAAGAGGAATTCATGAGGCTTCATTAAAAAAACATCATGGTGGGATACAAAGGGCTCATGAGCCTAAGAATTTAGAGCCGCATGGGTACCAAGTGGCTAGCAAGGTACTAATTAAGATACCCATGTGAAGGTAGGTTATACCACCAAGTTACAATAGTTAAATAGAAAGAAAGGGTGGTGTTTCACATTAGTGGGGTTGATCCAATGGAAAAAATGAAATTAAATTCATAAAGGTATAGTGTAATGTGAGGTGACCTACCCTATATTACATATAGCAAAAACATTACCCACCACATTATAACAAATGTGGATAAAAGCGCCATAAAAATGACGTAGAAACACCAATTTTTTATATTGCGCCTAGAAAAAGAATAAACACCATTTCAAAACTTGTTTAGGATGATTCCTAATAGTAAAAAATAATAAAAAAATTAATCAAACTATGGAAAAGTAGTAAATGTTTTATATAAATAGTTGAAAAATGACATGTTTACCATGTATTGGAATTTGTATGCAAATTGTCACTTAGAGTTTGAAAAAACCCAAACTATGACAACAAATTGCAAAAGTTATGACTATAGAAATTAAAAATTTTCAAGACTAGTTAATTTCTTAGCTTCATCTTTTCATTTCCATCCATTTAAATTTCTTTTTTAAGCAAAATATTTATGATTTTTTATATATTTAAAAATAAGGAAAGCATATATGTACTTATTGTTCATATGAGGCGCATATATGCATCCCTATACATAGTATTCCTTAGGGAAAGGCATGTATATATGCACCTATCCCTAAGGAGAACTGTATATATTCAAACAAATGAAGTAAAAAATGATTTTAACATCAAAAACTGATTTGCATGTAGGATGGTGATAATTTGGAGAGAGAGATCATGATGAAGTTAATAATGAAGTTCTTAATGATGTTGAAGAAATAAATTCTCTTCAAGATTATGGCTTCTCAAAATTCTTTTGAATGCCCAATATGTGAGTGAAAAAGTTCCTCCTACAACCATTGATCAACTGTTGGAGCTTGAATCATGATGCATTCATGCTAGATGATTAACCACTCAAAATTGAAGTGGAAGACATTTTTTTCATAACCAATGTCTCCTGGTGAGGAGAAGCTAAAAAACTCAAAAATCAAGTTGGAGGCAGTAATACAATCTGAGTCCATTGAGCTTTACTATCGTGTTGGGACTAAGAAAGTTGGCTCCCAAACACCTAAAAGAGATATTCAAAATTTATCACTGAAGATCATTTTTTACACCATTACTTGAGTGGTAGGCTCTACATCCTTACATTAGGAATCACATTTGTAGTGTACTATGCATTATAGTGTAGGCACCCAACATTATTTGATTGGTGCACTACCCTCCTATTCAACATGAAGATACAACTTGTAGAGTGCAGGTTGGGAAATATGAAAAATTTTGGCTATGGGAGGATATTATGCTCCTTCTTCTTCGAGTGATTTCCATCACTTAGTCCATGCACAGAGCTTAGCATTTGAGACTCACCGGAGCCTCACATGACTTAATGGGTGGAGCTAATGATAAGACTAGGAGGTGAGAGAGTCATGACTATCACTTGTGAGGATGAGTTCTTCACCTAGATGGCATGCCATATCATAACCATCAATGACTACCAATACTTTGGATTAAAGTTATAAGGATATCTCAAGATAGTATTTTCCCTAATGCTACATGGAGTGATATAGGTATTTCAATTTATATGATTTTTTTCTTTTTATGAAATCCAACTCAAGAATTAGCCAAATATTTTTGGGGTCGGAAAATGTCTAAGAAATTCAATGACTTGAAGGTTATAACTATCACTTCTCCAGAGGTAGATGAGAATATTAACATGATAGATAGGTTGATAGAGTTCATTGATATATGTAGTGGAACTAGGAGGGATTAACCCAAAAAGTGCCAATGGCACAAGGAGAAGACTTATAAGAGGATGTACAACATCAAGTTAGGAGTACCAGAAGTGTAGGTATTGTTTTTCCAATAGCCGGCCAATTTTATTATGTGCTACCATGAGATTCATTTAAATGTACACTTTTTAATCTCCTTTACTTATGTGCAAATGATCTTTAAATGAATGCATTTACATGATTATGCTTTAAGGTTGTTGATGATATTGATTCTAATCCATCACATAATTGACTAATGTGTTAATGACATGGTTCCTACTTTGAGGAATATGGAGATATGTAATAAAATCAAAATAATTTAAAGATTCTTACCGATAGAAACCTATGGAAAAAGTAGGACCATGGACCCTATATTGACCATCAATTGAGACACCACTAGATAAGAATCCAAATGAACCACCAAATATTAAACATCATAATAAGTGTCCCCTGAAATAAATTTAATAATGACATTATACTTAGCCACATTATTGGTTGTTGCACCAATACAAGCACGAAGTATCCAACTAGCATGTGGGAAAAAAAGTTACCCAATCAGTGGAAGTTAGATTCCTACTGTGATGGCTAGCACCACTAGTGAAGCCTATAAAGGCTTTTCATTGACATATATCAAGAATGTTGAAAGCACAATGTGAAAACTTGATAAATGCAAAAGCTAATATAAAAATACAACTACCAATGAACAAAAAATACAAAGGAAACATTCTTGAGCATTGTTTCTCAAGTGTAGTACATTGTTGCTCAAATGTAGTATTTCTTTAGGTAGTGTCCATTTTTGGGCCCACTCAACACATTTCCATCATTTTCAACAAGTTTGTAGCTCCCTCCTAAGTGCACACTTTAGTATTCAAGGCCCATACCACATACACTTGAATTTACCTACCCTTAAAGTGTCTTTGTCCTAATCATAGATAAAAATGATATCTCCCTTGGAAAAGATCCAAGGGTGGACAAAATTATAATATTGATTCTTGATATTATTTTTATGTTCCACATTATCCGTAACAACATCTTGAAGTTGATAATCAATATACTCTAGGTGAACAAGGCACTCTTCCACATGAAGTGTTAGGTAGGAGCTTGAATGCTAGCTTCAATGAAGGAATCTCACATTCAATAGGGAGAACCAGTTCCACTCCACGAATGAGTTGGAAAGGTGTAAACCATGTAGTAATCGTTACTAAGGTTGAGTATGCATAGAGCACATGATCAAGAATAATGTGTTTGATTAAATTGTTTGCATATATTGTGCACTAAAAAACGGTATTTTAGGATTTATTAATCACCTCCACTTGACCATTTTCCTGCTTAGTCCTGCAGATATAGTAGATATTTCTCATTATATATCACAACAAAAAAATCAACCGTCAGAATGGTTCTCACTCAGGAGGATGGCAAGCTCAAGGAGAATTTCATCTATTACCTAAGTCGAGGCTTGATAGGTCTTGAACTCAATTTTTCACATGTGGAAAAGTTGGCTTTAGTGTTAGTTCATGTTGTGCAGCAACTTCATCACTACTATTGGAAAAGACCATTGTTATTGCTAATGTCAATCCATTTCAATTTTTCTTGATTGGGCAGGTTGTAGGGGAAAATTTTAGTAAGTGGATTGTGATATTATAATAATTCAATCTCGAGTTTGCATCAACAAAATCAAAGAAATATTTGGTGTTTGCATAGTAAATTTCAGATTTGCATTGAGAGGATGAGAATGCCTATGAAACATACTTGCTAGAAGTTAAGCATTTTTTCTCATATCAATCCTTTCTATGGTGATATATTTATATATATTTATACTCTAAAGTTCCCTCCAAGCACATGCACACATACACACTTTTTAATTTGTTTTACTTATGTGGAAATGATTTTTAAATGGATGCATTTACATGATTGTGCTTTCAGGTTATTGATGATATTTATTCTAATCCATCACATAATTCGCTAATGTGTTAATGACATGGTTCCTACTTCGAGGAATATGGAGATATGTAATAAAATCAAAATAATGTAAAGAGCCTTACCTATAGAAACCTAAGGAAAAAATTAGGATCATGGACCCTATATTGACCATCAATTAGGACACCACTAGATAAGAATCCAAATGAACCACCAAATATTAAACATCATAAGAAATGTCCCCTGAAATAAATTCAATAATGAAATTATACTTAGCCACATTATTGGTTGTTGCACCAATATAAGCACGAAGTATCCAACTGGCATGTGGGGAAAAAAATTACCCAATTAGTAGAAGCTAGATTCCTAGTGTGATGGATAGCACCACAAGTGAAGCTTATAAAGTCCTTTCATTTACATATATCAAGAACATTGAAAGCACAATATGAAAACCTGATAAATGCAAAAGCTAATATAAAATTACAACCACCAATGAACAAAAAATACAAAGGAAACATTCTTGAGCATTGTTTCTCAAGCATAGTACATTGTTGCTCAAATGTGGTATTTCTTTAGGTAGTGTCCATTTTTGGGCTAACTCAACACATTTCCATCATTTTCAACGAGTTTGTAGCTCCCTCCTAAGTACACACTTTAGTATTCAAGGCCTATACCATATACACTTGAATTTACCTACCCTTAAAGTGGCTTTGTCCTAATGATAGACCAAAATGAGATCTCCCTTGGAAAAGATACAAGGGTGGAAAAAATTATAATATTGATCCTTGACATTATTTTTATGTTCCACACTATTCGTAAAAACATATTTATATTGCTCATCAATATACTCGAAGTGAACAAGGCACTCTTCCACACGAAGTATCAGGTAGGAGCTTGAATGCTAGCTTCAATGAAGGAATCTCACATTCAATAGGGAGAATCACTTCCACTCCATGAATGATTTGGAAAGGTGTAAACCTTGTAGTAGTCATTACTAAGTTTGAGTATGCATAGAGCACATGATCAAGCATAATGTGTTTGTTTGAATTCTTTCATATATTATGCACTACAAACCGGTCTTTAAGGATTTATTAATCACCTCCACTTGACCATTTTCTTGGGGATATTAAGGAGAGGTTCTCTTAATGAAACCCTAATTTCAAAGCCTACTGATACATCATTTTATTCTAAAATTGATTACCATTTTCAATGACAATCCCTCTTGGCATGCTGAACCTAGAAATATATTGATTAAATAGAAAATATGTTATTCACACCATCATTTGAGAAAGTGGCACAACCTCTACCCATTTCATAAAGTAGTTAATGGCCAATATAATATACTTATGCGACCTTAGTTGAATATAGGTGTCATGTTGTGAAATTCACTTCCAACTTAATGAAGGGATTGATGGCATAGGGAAAAAATGAGAGAGATGCACATGCATTTTCCTTACATATATTTTGCATGGATGACACCTTTTGACTAATTCCATGAATAATTAATGATCAATGGAGAAAGGTATCCTATAGGTAAATTTGTTTGGATTATTTCCAACATAGATAGATGGCCACCATATGCTCCACTATGGTTTTCATTCAAAACCTTCTTCACTTCCTGTGAGTTAGGCAATGCCGCAAAATCAAAACTACCCCTCAACGATATAAAAAGTAACTGATAACAAGATATATCTTGGATAGAGTATAGACATGATGCCTATCATCTCTTGAGAAGGATGGAGGTAACTTTAGAGTCCAAGTATTTATAAGGATATCATGATAGCAAGAATTGATATGAGAAAAAAATTCTCAACTTCTAGCAAATATGTTTCATAGGAATTCCCATCCTCTCAATGCAACTATGAAATTAACTCTGCAAATACCAAATATTTTTTTGATGCAAAATCAAGATTGAATTCTTATAATATCACAATCCACTTATTGAACTTTTCCCCTACAACCTACTCAGTCAAGACAAATTGAAATGGATTGACAATAGCAATAACAATGGTCTTTTCCAATAGTATAGAGTGATGAAGTTGTTGCACAACATAAACTAACACTAAAGCCAACTTTTCCACATGTGAAAATTTAAGTTCCAGACCTATCAAGCCTTGACTCAGGTAATAGATGAAATTCTCCTTGAGCTTGTCATCCTCCTGAGTGAGAACCATTTTGACGATTGATTTTGTTGTTGTGATATATGATGAGAAATATCTACTATCTCTGGAGGACTAAGTAGGAAAACAATGGTTAAGGCCATTTTTAAATCATTGAAAGATCTTTGAGTAAACTCATCCCATTCAAATGACACCCCGTTCTTCAAAAATTACACAAATCCTTTAGTTATCTCAATATAATTTACAATAAATCACTATAGAAAGTTTCCTTTTCTTGCAAATTCCAAAGATGATGAAGGTTGCATGAGGGAGGAAACTACAGTTTTGGTTCAACCTGATCGGTTTTTTAGACATAATAGGACTTAATAATCTCCCATAAACCACACAAAAAATCCATTTGTGGGGATTCAACTACATCTAATAATATCAACATCTTTCAAATATTAGTCGAAGGTGAGTAGGATGATTAATTATTTTTTTAAAGTGAGTAGCTAGATCATTGAGATAAGCCTCCAATATGCTCTTAATGTAATGGAAATCATACAATTTGGTTCACTATAAGGTTTCTCCAGCATTTTTAAGACCAAAATGAATCTTATTATATGCAAATATTCCCCAAGAACAAATTGATTCCATCTTATGTTGATCCTTGGGATGGACTTGGATCTTTTTGTAGCTAGAAGATCCATCCTCAAATGAAACATTTCACTTCCTGCATGCTCGTAAATAATATGATCTATGAAAGGTGTTGGGAAGTTTTATTTTTGACAATATTTATTCAAATATTAAAAGTCCATGCATACCCTAATAGTTCCTTGATTTTGATCAATATGAATGGGATTATACACCCATTCAGTAAGTAAAACTAGGTAGATGAAGGTTGCATTAAGAAACTTCCTCTATTCCTTCCTTTATCATTGTATCCTTCCTTGGAATAATTGACTAAAGATTTTTTCTAATAATTAATGAATTCTCATACATTTTGATATGATGTTGGACAATTTTGGGATCAATTCTGGGCATCTCTTCATATGTTCAAGAGAAGACGTCATAAAATTATTTAAACAAATAGTTGTAAACATAGATCTCTTCTAAAGAACAATATGATCCATTAAAAATATTTCCCACCATATCAATATTTCAAGAGATATTTATCAATATCATTTAAGAAATATTGTCCATGTTTCCATCGACATATATGGAGGGTGTTGTGAAAATATTTGTGGATTGATCACAAACTTCTGGGATATTCAATCGAAACTCTTCACTTTCTACCTTATTAAGCTCAAGGATAAAATAATATTTATGATGCATATCCTCCCAAGGAATCTTACAACCTATCATCGAATAAAGAATTGTTCATCAAAAGGTAGAACAATGTCTAAACAATCCATTGAGAGAATAGAATCAGTATCCCATATGTTTGTAATAAGTGATCCAAATATTTCATGTGAAGAGAATTTGGATTGGTGTCTATATTCACATTTTCATTAGCTTGGTAAGAGATCTCTATTATAGAAAAAGGCATGGATATCCCTACAAGATCACTCTCATCTACCAAAATAGAAGGAGAAGGTAACACCCATAAATCCTTGAAATAAGTTATTCAAAAATAACAAGTTTGAGAAATTGGCGCCAAGGTCATTGAAGTAGTAGAGCTAGTAGAAATGGTATTGATGTAAGGAATAGTGGTGAAAAATTAAGGTTTCTCATTAGTGATGGATACATCCTAAACTGTAAAATTTATATTTAATTCTGGGATTTATCAACTAAAAATATTGTAGATCCTAAATATGTAGGTGGTTCATTGTGACATTAAGTCAAATGGTCAACCATTATGATATCCCTTCATGAAGAAAGTAAAGGACTTGAAAAATTGTGGAAACCATAGTGTGCGTAGCGTAAACCCATATACAACCCAATAGAATATTGTAATTAATATTTACATCAACTATTTCCACTTAAACTAAAATGGTTTTTCCTCCCAATTGAATGGTAAAAGAGGAAATAATCCCATGTGACCTAAAGGAATCAATGTCAAACATAGTTAACAATCTAGGAGATGAAAACAAATCCAAACAACTAATGGTTTTCCAACATGATAATGATATGACACATGTTGAAGCACTCTCATCCATGACCATTCTAAAGATAGTCTTTAAATGATATGTTAACTGAATTTGGAAAGTTAAATGGTGAGGAAGGAGAACCTTGACATTAGAAAGGTAAAACTTGATCATCTAATAATTCTTTGGATTGACTGCCCCAATAGTTGAGAACAATGTAATCCTTTGTGTTGGACACATTTGCAGTACTTATAAGGTAGACATAATGTATGATTCTTGGGCTAAATCTTCCACAATCAAATGAATTTTAGAAGCCCTATCATTTTGGTTGTGTCTTGACCTTTTGAGCACACCTTTCAACATCAGTGGCATTGTCTCAACCACATTTTTCTCAATATGTAAAAGATTATGTGGTTTAGGAGCCTCCTTTCCTTTTAAATACTTAAGAGTGTCATAATTATTATCCCAAGTTGAAAGATCCACCTTTGATCTAACCATGTATATGTTCATTGTAATGTCCCCTTGACTAGGACTACCTTAGTTTCCCCCTTGTTTAGATCCAGGGTTTCGAATCGCCAACAACTAATTTCCACCCTTGGGTGAGATGGTTACTAAGCACAACTTTTTAGCTCGTATATCTTGGCCAACTTAATAAGAATTGAGGTTCTTGTAGTTTGGGGCATAGGTGTGTCAAGTGATCTTATTTACAAAGATTTCAAGGAAACTTGAATTCCTTCATTTCCTTTTCTTCCCTACCAACATTAGTATTGGTATTACTTCCATTATTCTTCACTACAACTTCTTTATTAGTGCGTTTATTCTTGTTTTCTCCTCCAAATTGTTGGTTTTCTTTAGAGATAGAGGATTGCATAGTTTTCACAATAGAAGTTTGTGTGGGAGAGGAAGTTGTGGTTTGATTTTGAGTCGAGGTTTGATGATGTAAATACATCTACTGTAATTGAATAACAATCAAATTTATGTTATAAATATCAACGTCAACAATACTATCAATGTGTGGTCTTAGATTCAGTTTTGTAGGATAAATTATTGATCACAATGCATTGGGATAGATCTTGTAAAGGACCCCAGATTATGAATAAATAAAATCCAATATATGGGGCCCAAATATAGCTTTATCCTTGGGAAATACTCCCAAAAGAGATAAATCCTTAAAAATGCAAGGCAACAAAGATTTAATAACCCTTCCAAGATAAACTCATTAGGAATTTCAACTTTTCTCATCCACTTTATTCTCTATAATTCTTAGATGTGGTTGGAGATGTGGGTTGCATTATCTTGTTTAAATTTTGTCAATATTTTATTCCAAACATCATAGCAGATGGGTGGTTTAAAATGGTTAAAAAAAAACTATTGTTATTTCATTAAAGTTGGTGAAAAAGCCTTGCTCTCAACTCTATATGCTACTTTACACCAAGCCCAGCAAGGGTGAATTGAAATAGACTCAACCTAATAGAATCATATAACAAGGAATTTGAGTAACCCCATAAGTGAAAGGTCACAATATGATCTGCAAGATCCTGACTAGATTTCCCTTTGAACTAAAGAATACACAAGGGAAGCTTCGTGGGGATTGGAGTCCAACTTAGATTATAGCACATTTGATCATAAATAAGCTTAGAGGGATATAAAAAATTAAAATTTCAAAGAGAGGTAATCAAGTTTGAGAAATGGAGTTCTAACTTCCATATGTAGGACCTCCCTAGTTGACTAGTAATTTAAAAAGAAAAGCATGAATTGTTATTGGCATCATGTTTCCAGGAAATGTGCATAGAGAAACCATGGTCTATATTAAAATCTTGGGCACCTTGTTCATATGGAGGGGAACCTTCACCTGTTGGATTTCTAAAATATTCGAAGGCATTTCCCACTTTTGACATCCCATATTGAAGAAAAGGCCCTTTCATGGGATTCCATAAATTCTAGAAAGACATAGATCCTATAACCATCCTGGGAGAGGGGAAAACGTTACTCCCCTACTCTCTAAATATTTAGAAAGGGATACTACCTATCAACCAATTAGAGGATGGAAAATTTCTACCCATTTGACCTTGAAATCCTTGAAAAGTATTTTTCCCTATAGAAGAACCAATAAATGGAAAAGGACCACTTCCTATTAAGGGATTTGGATGGGAAACATGTCCCCCCAAAAAGGGAAATATTAAAGGGGAAATGATGAACTCTTGAAATTAGAAGCAATGCTTAGAAAGATAATGGAAGAAGCTGATGAAATAGTTGGAAACATACTTGATAACATCCCAAAAGAAAAATAACTCATAACATGTGAATTCATGGGTTTAGTGTCCCCACTCTTGCTAGGAGTAGGGTTACATAGAAAAACTAAAGGAGTTGTACTAAAAACCTAAGTGATGGATATATGAGGGTTAAATCCTCCACCATCAATGGAATAAATGGGGGTTTCGTTGCCCGAGCTAGTCCCAGCAATGTTACTAAGATTACTCATGTTGGATTGATGAAGAGAAGGGGGTAAAAAGAAGAGTTGTATCAGAAGGAAACCCAAATAATACAACAATTAGAGTATGTATCCCAATAATAGTGTGTATATTTAACTCAAAAATGTCAAGAATATCAACAATTTCCACAAGTGCAATATCATCCTCAAAACTGGGTGGATGTTGTTTGAAAATAAGAATGCATCCATTTAGGTCTCTAAGATAACATTATGCTTCAATATATTCTTCAATATATGTCCCCTTTATGGGAGGGTTCAATTTTGTGGAAGTTGGCTAAACTTGTTATGGAAAACCAAATCTATCAAGTCTATGCCTTTGTGGAGGTGGTTCCACCCTTTCAAGAAAAAGGCCATGAACCCTTCTATGCTAGCAGATTTTTTTGTTTGTCACTTTGAATCAAATACTCCAAAGTGAAAAGTTAAAGCTTCCCTAAGGAAAATTAGAAACAAATAGTAGTGACCACTATAGACTACACCCTAAGATAATAATAAACAAACTACTCTCCTAGATTCTAACTTAGGGTGGTTAAGACATGACACCAAAATAGAGAAGAATGAGATAAATGCTTTTTAGAGTCAAACCTGGGATGATTAGGGCCTAATACCTACCAAAAAAGGTGAAAGAAGTAGTTACACTAAGCTCTCAATACAACCTTTGTTGGAGCAAGTACCCTCACTTTGCGAGTAACCCTCAAGGAGAATTGTAACAATGATACAATGTCTGCCTCAGGTACCACATATGTTCCCCCAACATTCACCTAGGAGGAACCCAAGACATGAAACTAAGATCAAAACTCATAATCAATGGCCAAAGGGGATAATCATCAGTCAAAACAATAGATGTGGATAGGGTAACTTAGCCCAAAAATTTTACAATGGAAAATCCATAAAGGATCATTCCCAATAGAAGACCCCATATGTATAATAGTCCAAAGATGTGAATACAAGCCATAGAGGGGGTATATCCCGTCACTTATATAAAAACGACCCAATTCTTAGATCCTATGTTAGAGGAGCTTCTTGGTCAACACTTATACGATATTGGACTTTGACCACTCCTTAATGACACTAAGTAAAGTCTCCAATTATAGTCCAAGGCCCTACAACTTAGAATATAAGTTGATTTTCTATAACCAAAAAAGTCTAGTTAAGTTTAAATTAAATCATTTGTTTAAAAGGGTTGTTATTTACTCAAAGTTAGTGGTGATAAAACTTATGGTGTTTTATAGGCTCTACATAATGCAATTAACAATATTTACCATAAAATGTAGTTCTTATTCATTATTTAAATTAAATTAAAACTTTTTAAATGCACTCTACAAACTTCATAAATGAAAATTTTCTTTTCTTTTCACAATATCAATGTGTAACTAACTATCTTTATAAGAAACAAAGTTTTTCAAAAACAAAATCAAGTAACTATTGCAAATTAACAACTTCTAAAAGTAGACAAGAATTTGAATAAGGAAGATTTTACTAAGAATTGTTCTTTTTCAAGTGTTATTGCATCAACAACATGAAAAGAAATAGCTACTAAAGAAAACTATTTGTTTGTCTTTTGATTTTTGCAAAGAAATCAACAAACAAAAAATAAAATAAAAAGAGGACCCAAATGCAAAGAAACAAAAATTTTCTTTTAGTTCTTTTAGAAGAGAGATACAAAAAGGAGAAAGTTAACTAGGCTTATAAACATGATCTTCAATTTTAATAAGTACAACAAACAATAATCAAGAAACAAAAAGGACCAAACCAAAATGCCTTTTTAAGAGATGCAATCTTAAAGGCTCGAAGTCCCAAAACCTAGAATCAATGAAAGAATCCTCTTCAACTTTTAAATTTCAAGTCAAAATGAATTTATTAAACTTACGAAGACTAGTCAATATGTCCCAACATCAGGAAACAAACTCAAAGAGAGAATACAACATTGATAAATAGGTTTTCCAAATCCTATAAAATGGAATTTTTCACTTATATGACATATACATAACCACCACCAAGGATGTAGGTTTTAACCCCGTATAGAAATTACCTGCATACGAATTCGAAAACACAGAAAATAAACAATGCGAGATCATAACACATAAAACACATATACACAGATATTTTCCCCTGGATCCCAAAACTGGGACTACCATCTTGATTTTTCATTATGTTCCTTTCAATGTTACAATACATATATATACATACCAAAGCATCCAATACCATTGACCGAAAACCATCATTCCCAAAACCATGTGCGAAAACCATGCACAAAACCATAGGTAGGTCCGCCCACCTAATATAGGGTTCAAAAAAATATTCCCTGGGGTGCTGCCCCAAACCCCGTAGAGGGGGGCTAATCGCCCCCCTCAAACCCCTTGCAACCCCCCCGCTGCGCAATCGACACAATGAAGGGGGCGCTCTTACCCCCCTCTTCCCCCCCAGTTAACTAGGGAATAGTCATGGAAAGAATATAACACAACCCAACAAAGGAAACATTTGTATATATGACTTTGTTGAAAGGAAAAAGTGCACGCGTGCATGTTTATTTATAGTAATTAACATATGCAAGGAAGTTAAACAATAATTTGAAATAAAAACTCAAAAAAAGTTAAAATAGTAGTACACACAAGCTTGAAACATAAAATATAAGTAGAATCCAAGATATAATAAAACATTAAAATACTTTGCAAGTAGGCACAAAAACTCGAAGAGAAAAACTTCAATTAGTTTATCCCTAGTGGGGTTGCAAGTTTTGTTTATGGGAAAATTTCCTATGACTAGTGTTAAAGTCACAACAGAGCGAGGAGAGTGAAAGCACACAACAATCCTAGAATAAAAGGAAATTATTTTCAATAATGATTGTTTATGGGGTTATAGAGACTTACTTTGAAATTTCATGGTTGGAGAAGATCCCCCCTTGAAAATTCCTCTAGCCCTAAAGCTTTGCTCTAAAAACTTCATTGAAATCCTCCATATAAGAAAAACAAGAAACAAGTGAAAGTAATATAGATGATGAAACCCTAAATATTGTAATTACTTGGAGCCAAACAAGTAAATGCAACCAATTCAATTCAATTGCATAAATGAAAACACAATATAACATGCAAAATTATAACACGAATGAAGTGAGTCTCTATTAATAATCTCAGCAATAATACAATGGTTGATGCAACCTATTTCTTTGTTGCAGACACTGCATCAGAACCACCTTCTGAATCCTCTGTGTTTGGCCATTGAATCTCCACTACATTGTTATCCACTTATCCACATAAGGAGATTAAGTAGAAGGAGTCTAAAACTGATGTAAGAGGATTGAGGGACTTGATAATAAATAAGGGTTTGCAACTGATGAGTCTCATCAATAGATATATCATAAGGGTCATAATGCCATCCTCTAGCTTTAGAACTATCTCTTTCTCACATTTAAAATTTTTGTTATATTATGCTTAGTGAGAGGGATGGAAGATGTTTTGCTATGTCATATGGCCTAATATGGTTTAAATGAAGGAAATGGAGAAATTTTGAGATAATTTCAATGCACAAGCTCATAGTAGACAACAGGGAGAGATTCTAGGAGGTTGTCCACCTCCTTAACTCCCTCAATAAAAAAAAATCACCACTCTCTCTCTCTCATCAGCTCGAGGTCATTGGAAGCCAAGCATGACAAGGTCATTGGCAGCCAAGCAAGTGTAGTTTAAGGAGATCTAGATCCACCTTTCTTAAGTTTTGGGAGACAAACATCCCTATTCTCTAGGGAGTTTTTGGTAGCTACACTCTTGTATAAATAAGCATGCCAAAGAGCTCATTATAAATCAAACTTTGTTTTTAGCTAAGAGGCTAGTGAGCTTAAGCACTTGATACTGTTATTTTTGACTTATTATGTGATGTATTTGACATTGATTCAATGATAATGAGAAGTTTATTATTGATCCATCACTGAGTTAGTTTTAGAGGGCTGAGGCTCTTGGTTTTGGGCCCAACCCCAGTGGCTTAGGGCCCTCTTATGTATTGGTATTTCTTTTGAGCTTAGAATGTTTGTTAGTTTCCTGCATTTTATTAGAATATAATTCCTCAAAAAGTCTGTGATTGCTACCTCTATCTCATCTCTCTCATGGGAGCATGAATAAAGGAATCTACAATCGCAGCCAAAAAATGCTATGTTTATGATTTCTTGGAAGAAGGTCTATATTAGTTATCTTGTTTTGCATATTTTTTTTGTAGCTTAGTAGTTGATTCATTTCCTAGATCAGAGTTTTTTGGCATAAATTAGATATTGCTTAAATTCAACTCATATTTTCCACCATTGGTTATGTTATTTTTTAAATGATAAGAGAGAATGTGCATGTGATGTTGTAGGATTGTTGGATCTGCAAGCAAGTGGCCTTTCACCATCTCCATCTAAGAATTCTTCACCTTCTCTAATGAATCACAAATGTTGTTCTTGAGCTCCTTCTCTTAGGTCACCGTGAACAACCCTCTTAGTCCAAAATAGGCATTCCTGAGGTGTTGAGCTTGGCTAGGGGTGTTGGCCACATTTATTCCATCCACCAAAACCTCTATCCACCTTTCCATCCCTTGACCTCATCATTCTTACCTTCCAAACCATCTCGACAACCTTCCTGTAGCATTACAGGCCTTCCTGTATCAATAAAGGGTTCATGTAGCAGCATCCTGTAGCATGCCTGTAGCAGACTGTTTTACCCCTTGTTTTGACTTGTGATGCAAGTTTGACTTAGTTTAAGAGTAGGTTGACCCCCATTTTGGACTCCATGATCAAGGGCAACACCTAGGCCATTCCAACCATCCTTTTTCCTTTGTTGCAAGATATAATAACATTAGATTTTTTTATCACATATTTAGCACAAGTAGAACATTGATTTATATGCAAGGGTGAATTAGACAGATGATGCATGAAATCTTGAGTTATGATCTGGTAGGATAATTTCTTGTTTACAAGCGCATTTGATGGCTAGATGGTTGATTGCAAAATAGTGTAGTTTCCTTTCTGCAGGTAGTATAGCTCTTGTGTTATTTCATGAACTGATTCAATAGCATTTACAAGTTGGTAGCATCTACAAGTTAGGGTTTGAAAAGAATTTACCTTTGACATTAGACCTAGTTTCTGAATTGCACTTTCAGTAGTTACTTTCCCCCCTAATTCAGTAGAAGAATGGTCTTGGAGCATTATTGATCAAATGTCCTAGTCAAGGGCGACATGAGTAGAATTCCATCTATTGTGTATATAGCACTGTCACCTTGAACTTTGTATGAACATCAGGTTGATAAAGAGAGTTGAGGATCCCTTGGGAGTTGCAACACTCTTGGTGCAATACTAGGGCTCGCCACTTTTTGGCACTATTTCCGAGGAGGTGTCTAGGTATATGTTATTTCTACTTAAGCATTAATTTCTATTTTGCATTCAGTTTTGAAAAAATCACATGAAAGAAGAAAAAAATCATTTCATGCCTCATAGGAATAGAGATACTCAAGGAAAATTCTTACCAAACACCCCCACACCCTCAAACAATCAACCTTCACTCTTCTTTGGTGACTGTCAACTTCCCTCTCTGACTACAGGGGAGTTAGAAGACCCTTTAGGTGAACAACCTGAGATCTTTGAAGAACCTATTGGGGAATAAGAAGAACCGTTTTCACCTACCCAAACCATGGTTGATGACAGGAATGATGAGGTTTTCCTTATTAGAGACACTAATGGAGAGGCAAGAATGAAGAATATAAGCCCTACTTCCCTTCCACACGTCCATGGCTTAACCTCTAAGGATCTTGATACTTTTATGTTTGAATTTGTTGTTGTCTATAGGACCTATGACTATGCCTCCGATGACCAGAAGCTGAATTTATTCCTATCTACCCTTAAGGATGCAAACTTGTGCTGGTTTATGGGTATGCTTGGGGATAACATCACTACCTGGGCTCAAATGCAACAAGCCTTTAACAAAAAGTATAGGGACTACTGTAGGTCCAAAGAAACCAAAGAATAAATCTTCAGAATGACTCTTGGACCTGATGAATCCCTAGAGGACTATGTGGAGAGATTTCAACTCAGTTATGGGAAGGCCAGATGTACCCTTGATCCTGAATCACTCAAGTTAGTTCTTCTCCGAGGTATCAAGGAGGACATGATGGAAACCCTCAACATTTTTTCTAGGGGAGACATCTATCAGTTATCCTATGAAAACATCAAAAAAGTGTTCAAAAACCACTCTAGGGATGCTAGGAAGAAGGGTAGGGCTAGTCAAGCCTTGGTCAGTTCCTCTCCTTCCACAACATCCATCAAGAATGAAATTGGAAACATGTTGGAGGACTTTAAAAGTGAAATATTGCATACATTTTCTTTGCAAATGTATACCATGTATATCAAGAGGAGACAAGAGGAAGCATAGAGGGCCTTAGCTATTTTCTTCCCTAAATGCACTAGAAGGCACCCCATAAATGAATGCCCATTAAATGTCATAGAGGTATGCTCAGTTTGTGAGAAAAACCATGCCACAGATAAATGTCCTTCTTTTCCTGGGTTAAAAGTTGTATACCAAGGGGAAAAAGGTGGGGCTAAGAAACTCTATTTTATAAGTCAAAGGAGGCCTCAAGGACCTCAGCCATACCAGTAGGGAATGCAAGGTGCCTCTTACTCTTATAACCATCCCAACCAGAAGGCACCCTTTCCACCTATTGTGGCCACAAGCACCACCCTATTTAAACATGCTCTATTAGCAAATTTGAATGGGTCCCCTAGAAGTTTGATCTTCCACTTCTCCGAATGATCTGTTTTGATCCCAAGGATTTAAACTCTGTGCTGAGTCAAATCTCCATTTTTTTAATGGTTAATCCCACTTTATAAATATCTGCTGCATGAGTCATCTATAACCCTTTCCAGCCCTTCATTCATATCCTCCATCGGGACTTTTTAAACCCTCAAAAACCTTCTATCGCACCTTTATTTCCACTATAACTCTTTACAATGGAAATGCTTCACAAACATGCATAAATCACCCTTTTCCGCCTATCGCAATCAACACTAAAGCATAATTTTCACCACTATACTCTAGACCCGGCGACATTATTAACCATATTATATACATTATCGGGTCCAGATCCCCATCGCATATCACAATCGGCGGGATTCCAAGGCTATATATATATATATATATATATATATATATATATATATGTATGTATGTATGCATATATGTATGTATGTATGTATATATGTATGTATGTATGTATGTATGTATGTATATCTATATATCTATATCTATATATATATATATATATATATATATATATATATATATATATATATATATGGCTCAATTGTCTTCCGGACCCGATGGCATTATTAACTGCATTATATATATATCGGGTCTAGAGCCTTTCGCATATCGCAATCGGCGGGAGTTAGAACTGAGCCATAAGGTTGATGCGATACAGTGGACCCGACAGGACTATCAAGTATAATAAATACATTATCGGGTCTGCTTCCCCATCGCATATCACAATCGGCGGAACCCAAGGGTTATATATAAGGTGAGCTATGATATACCGGACATGCCGACAACTATGAATCTTGGTATATAATATTTCAAGTCCGGCCTTATGGCCGGAAGCGGGTTTTCCTGTATATTCCTGTGTTTTCGAAAAGTATTGAGGTTGGGGGTTTTCAAAGGGAAGTCTTACATTGCGGACCCGCCGGGATCATTAAACATAATATATATATTTCGGGTTGGCTTTCCCTTATCACACTCGCAATCAGCAGAGTCCATGGCTTAAACACACGGCGCGATGCGATGCGATAGTGTTTCACGGACCCGATAAGGTATGGGTTCCCGTCATAATATTTCAAGTCCGGATTTTGGATCCGGTTCTGTGTTATGCGATGATTTTTAATGTAAATTGAGTTTACGCTTGTGGGACTTAATCAATGTGTGAATTAAAAAACAGGGGCCGATTCTTTCACATTTGTTCCTTTTGATGTTATAAACATTTAATGAAGGCAAGACTTATGTTTTTTAAGCATTTCTATCATATTTTCATAAGCATAGCTGATGTCTGTTATCTCTGCAGGCAAGGACCGAGAGAAGGCAAGCGAGTTCAAAGAACGGATGTATAAGCATCAAGTATGGCTCCAGATAAAAGATGCATGAGCGGATCTGAAGAGTTTATCCATGCATATATGTTTTATTTAAAGACTTGGCTTTAGATGTTGGCGATCATGTTTCTAGGTGTTACCTGTGTGTTCCGAAGGTTATGCGGTCGGGCCTTATCATGAAAAAATGACACGAATACCTCCTCCTTTCAATTGACATCTATTCATTTCCCCAGGAAATGAAACACTCCAACAGATGTGGCCTTTATGGGTCAGCCGTTTCAACGATCGATTCAAGGCCTGTATATTTTTATTTGTATATTGAAAAGAGGAGGGAGGTAAAAGGTCATGGAAGACCGAGAGTCATTTCTAGCTGGATAAGTAATACCTTTGGATAGGAGAGGAGGACTTTTTTTGGGCAGAACAACTTTTGATTTATTATGAATAAAGCAGACTGTTTGGGTCTAAGAGGATCTTTTTGTTTCAGATTTGTTTGCCTCTTCTTTCATGTGTTTAGGATTAGAGTGTTGTTGTTGGCATAAAGATAAATGTGTTTGGCTTTGTGCATATTGATAACATATGGTTCATGGTTATTTGAATGTAATTCAATAGCATGCTTAACTCATGAAAGGTTGCTGATTCAAAACATTGCTAAACATCAGTTGCAAATGTTATTTGTATGGAAAGGAATGTGTATTCCTGTATAAGTAATTGGATTGCAATTAGGATTTAATACAACCTTGTTCTCAGGTGAACCAGTAATTGATTTATTTTGACTTGGAATCTATATATGATGTTTAGCCTCTTTTGTTATGCTTCTACAGGATAGATTAGGATAGTTAGGACTAAATTAGAGTAGTTAGAAGTAGTGTAGATAGGATTTGATACATATAGGTTAGCTATTTCTTTTGTTGATTTAATTGAAGTCTTCCTCAGGGAAGTAATCTCTCAACACATTTTACAGTTTAAGGGATCCTTAAAACCTGTTGGAGCTAGCAATTCCAAATGAAATCAAATCTAATTGGGGTCTATGATCGGGTTAGCTCCCCTTGTTGGTATAGCGAAATTCACCATGTCAACAAATTGGCGCTAGAAGGAGGGCCTGAACCACCATACCACAGCTTTTCAGGATTTCATCTATAAATGCCTCGCATGGATTCAAAAAGGTTAATGTATGGATTGTAAAGGTCGAAAATATCGTTCCACCCATTTGAAAGAGCCCCATTTAGAAGAAACAGAGATTCCTCTCAGTCCCATGTCCAGGTCACCCAAAGAAGAGAGACTGTGGGAGTATCCTGTGACTTAGGAACAACCAGTTAGAGTGCTTACTCGTGCCTACGCTCGTTCCCTATCTCAGCTTCCCATCTTCCATTCCTTACCTTTGATAGCTAAAACAAAGCCAAGGATCCTTACCATAAGCGAAGAGACATCTGCAGCCCCTTCTCTTGAAGATATTGTGCTAGACTCTTTGCAAAGTAACAACACCCCTTGGGAAGAAATTACTGAGGATTCCCCTCTGAAGGTAATCCCTGGTTCGATTTGGTAAATCCTAGAAAAGAATGCCTAGAAGAAATCCTCAACCAGAACCTCCATATCCATAATATGGCTAACGTTCCCCCTCCAGGTGGGAATCAACCTTTACTTCCCCCTCCGAGTGGGAATCAGCCTCCGCCACCTCCTCCAGGTGGGAATCAAACTCCACGTCCTCCAGGAGCACTCCCTCCCTGGTTTGCATAGGATGTCATAGCAGTACCTGGGTAGCAACATGCCTTACCCAAGAATGCAGAAAGAGTATTGCCTAAATTCGACCCTGAGCGGGGAGATACTGCTGATAACCATATTTAATCTTTCTTCCTAGCTGTGCACATGTTGGGGGTAGCCGATGAGGATGTGGTATGCCACTTGTTCCATTTCATACTGATTGGTGCAGCCTCCACATGGTACTTTAGCTTGAGAATAGGATCGATCACCTCATGGGGTGGCTTTCAGTAGGCCTTTTTAGACAAGTTTGGCAATGACAAAACACCTGCGGCCTTAGCTTTAGAACTATCCCGTTTAAAAATGGAAGCCAAAGAAAAGGTCAAGGATTTCAACATTCGGTTCAACACTTTGTTCAATAGAATCCTGGCTAATGCTAGACCCACTGATGAGGTGCTCATGGAATTCTACATCACCTCTCTCCCTGTCCCTACTGCGATGTGGGTCAAGAGAAATAACACACAAACCTTACAAGGTGCTATCAATGAAGCAATAAAAGTTGAGAATGAAATGATCAATCTCACAACATGTCATCATACAATCGAAGGGAAGAAAGCCTCTCATTCATCGAAGAATAATAATGGGAGTGGTAACAAAGCGGCTGAGGGCAAAGAAAGGGACACCACATATGTGGAAGGTTTGCATTAGATCATTAAGAAACTGACAAACACAGTCATCGATATGAAAAGGAATTCTAGAGAGAGTACTAGTGAGATTGGAGGAGAATATAACAACAGAAAACTTTCAAACCTTTCTATCGTAAGAAGATAGAAGGTGGTCATGGTCAACTTGCATTTCCTGCTCCACCCAATGAAGGGAATTTAAATATGGAAGAGCTGGCTCTTATCAGATCGCTCCTTAGTAAAGAAGAACCTACAGTGGAGCTGGAGCTAGAACAAGAAATTGAGGAACAATACCAAGTAGAAGAGCCCTTGGACGAAGAATCTCAAATCAACATACTGTGGGATTTCTATACAAATGATAATGATGATGACGAAGAAGATAGCACAACATAAATCCACACTAATCCACACACGAAGCAAGGGGCCACTTGCAGGTGTGATGAAGCCTGTAGACTAGACAAAGAAAGATGTGCGCCCTTTGAAGGCACCCACTCCCAAATTTCTGGTTGAGAAAGGTAAACCTAGTGGTGATTCCAAGAACACTCTAGTTGAAAACTATCCAGAGAAAGAGAATACATCTCCAACTGCAACGAAGGTTACCCAAAATGGCAAACTCCCACCTAAGAATGGAAAAACCGGTATGTTTACTTTGCCCTACCCCGTTTATAACATTGATTACAACATTGTGGATGATCTTAAGAAATCTAGGGCTAATATAACATACTTCGATTTGCTGAAATTAATGTAGCAAAGAGATCTGCTCTTGAAAGCTATGAATGAGCAGAATTGCAAAACTCCCACCATCCTGAGCAGCCAAACTAAGAAGTCGGTGTCCAGACCTGTTAGTACCACTAGTACAACCCAAATACCATCAACTATGGAATCCACTCTGTCTAAAATGAATCGAAAACCCTAAGATGTCAGTCCAACCATGATAGGGAGGAAATCAAAATCCATGACTCCACCTTTCCTTATCACATTTGAAATCCTCAACATGAACGTACACATTTGCTTGGTAGATTTTGGTTCCTCGTCCATTGTGATGCCTTACACTGTTGCTAAAATACTGCATGCAATACCCAAGAAAAATGGGACTTGAATTATTCAATTGGACAGGACAAATGTGAAACTAATTGGGGAATTGAAAGATGTGTTGATTCGAATGGCTGCTAAACCACAATACACACAAGTCATTGATATAGTGGTAGTCGATATACCCGAGGCTTATGGAATGCTGCTTAGTAGGGACTGGTCAGCGAAACTCAATGGATATTTCTCAATTGATTGGTCCCATCTCTTGCTACCTCAGAAGGGGAAGGGTGATATGCTGAGAATTGATTGAGAAAGATACATGAAGTATGTGGTGACGAAATTAAACGACCCCAATGAACCTGTAATGTTTACCAACTCTATCCTTGGGAATTATAGTTTGAATGTTTGTGCCATGAAAACCTGTTTTGGGGAATTCTAGGCAGAAACAATTGAAGAAACTGCAACAAACACATAGTTGGAAGCTCTCCCCTGTAGTCCAACTGATGAACCACCCTGTAATATAGTAGATGATAGGACTAATTTCGTAGGAAGGAGTTCAATTGATGTAACATTAGGTTCTATATTTTGGACACTCTATTTTGATCGTTCTAACTACTTTGAAGGTGCAGGTGTTGGGAGAATTCTCATTGACCCACAAGGGAACCAACATCTGATGGTTAGACGGTTGGAGTTCATGTGAACCAACAACACGACAGAATACGAAGGCTTGCTGCAGGGCCTGAAAAAATCCATTGATATGGAGGTAAAAAATATTAAAGTTTTTGGTGACTCACAGATAATTATGGACCAGGTAAGGAAGAGGATACACTGCAATTCGCCACACCTGGTGAGATATCAACATGAGGTATGGAACTTAATTGATAGTTTTGATTCTTTTAATATCACATACATACCTCGAGGACAAAACCAAGATGTCGATCTGATGGCTGGTATGGCTACAAAACTTTTATGTAACATTAGGTTCTATATTTTGGACACTCTATTTTGATGGTTCTAACTACTTTGAAGGTGCAGGTGCTGGGAGAATTCTCATTGACCCGCAAGGGAACCAACATCTGATGGTTAGATGGTTGGAGTTCACGTGAACCAACAACACGACAGAATATGAAGGCTTGCTGCAGGGCCTGAAAAAATCCATTGATATGGAGGTAAAAAATATTAAAGTTTTTGGTGACTCACAGATAATTGTGGACGAGGTAAGGAAGAGGATACACTGCAATTCGCCACACCTGGTGAGATATCAACATGAGGTATGGAACTTAATTGATAGTTTTGATTCTTTTAATATCACATACATACCTCGAGGACAAAACCAAGATGTCGATCTGATGGCTGGTATGGCTGCAAAACTTTTGCCTGATTTTAGATTAGAGAAGAATAAATGTTATGTTGAATTGATTTTCAGACCATCTGTCACTATAACATCTCAAATTGGCAGGTGTTTGAAGATGACGAACAAATCCTTGAGTTCTTACACAGCGAGAAAATTCAAAAATGCGGTCATTGATGAAAAAGAGCATGACAAGCTTATGAACGAAAGGGAAGATGAGGAAAAGGATCAACCCAATATGATTCCCAAGTTAGTGGTCAAGATGGAGCACTTATATGACCTGCATGATAAGTTCAAGAAGCTGACTAGCTGCAAAACGCATAGCTCATCCATGAAGTATGAACCGGTCAACCTTGGAACCAAGGAAGACCCAAAAAATGTCAATTTGGGCTTGGGGTGCTCTCCACAAGAGAAGGATGCATTTGTCAAGCTATTTAAAGAATACAAGGATGTCTTTTCATGGACATATGGAGGCTTAAAAACCTTTGATACCAGTGTTATGTAGCATGTAATTCCTTTGGAATAGGAGGCTAAGACCTACCAACAAAAGCTTCGTAAGATGCATCCAAACCTAGAACCGTTGGTGGAAAAAGAATTAAACAAAATGTTGGATGCTAAAATCATTTTTCCGGTTAGACACACCCATTGGGTAGCTAATCTAGTGCCAGTAAGAAAGAAAAATGGAGACATCAGGCTATGTATCAATTTCAAAAACCTAAACAAAGCATCGCAAAAGGATAACTATCCTGTCCCTTCTATGGAACACATTCTTCAGTGCGTTTCTGGGTCTGAAATGTTGTCCCTATTAGATGGGTTTTCAGGATATAATCAAGTGTTGGTATCTAATGGGGATCAGCTTAAGACAACCTTCAACACTAAATGGGGCACCTACGCATATCGTAAAATTCCTTTTGGACTTATTAATGCGGGCGCCACATTCCAGAGAGTTATGGACATAGATTTCTGAGGGTTGATTAACATATTAGTAGTGGTTTACATGGATGACATCACTGTGTATTCATATCACAGAAGGGATCATATTTATCACCTGAAACATATTTTTGAAAGATGCCGAAGGTATGGAATATCGTTGAATCCCAAGAAGAGCATCTTTGCAGTCACAGAAGGGAAACTACTGGGTCATATCCTCTCTAAAGAAGGGATTGTTATTGATCCTGAAAGAATAGAGACCATCATGAGAATACAACCCCTTGCAAATAAAAGGGCAATGCAATCTTTCTTCGGGAAGATCAATTTCGTTAGGAAATTTGTCTTAGGCTTCGTAGAAATAGTGCGTCCTATGCAGCTAATGATGAAAAAGTACGTTGTGTATAAGTGGAGCGATGAAGCTAAGAAATCATTTCAACAAATCAAGGAGGCCATCGCAGAAGCTCTTGCATTGGTTAGCCCCAATTTTGGCAAGGAATTCTTCTTGTACACTTTTGCTTCTGATGTTTCATATGCCGCAATTCTCACTCAAAGAAATGATGATGGCAACGAAGTCCCTATTTCTTATATGAGCTCTAACCTTCAGGGAGAAGAACTGAACTACCCAAACGTGGAGAAACAAGGCTTTGTGGTTTTCAAAGCCGTAAAACACTTTCGCCCTTATTTATTAAAGGCCAGGACTAAAGTAATCATTCCCCATCCTGTCATAAGAGCCCTCTTCGTGCAGAAAGAAATGGTGAACAGAGAAGGAATTGGATCATCGCACTCCAAGAATTCGACCTCGAGATTAAGCCAACAAAGATAGTTCGAGGGTAGGGATTGTGCAGGCTAGCAGCAGAAGCCTTGGCGAATAAAGAAGGGACATTCGAAGAACCAGAAGCACGGAGCATGCAAAATGAACAAGTAGAATTCAGGGAGGAGCCCCTATGGATTAATGAGACGCTTATGTGTGAGCGCGAAACATTAGAAGCCCTTTTGGATCCTGAGTCGTGGTATTACGACATACGCTTTTATCTCACATGAGGAGCATGCCCTGAACACATGGATGCATCACAGAGGAGAGCGCTCAGATTGAAATCTAATCAATATCACTTGGCCAATGACACATTATACAGAAAAAATTATGAGGGAATCTGGTTGAGGTGTTTGGAAAAGGACGATGCCGACCATGTCTTGAAAGAAATGCATGACAGCCCAGCAGGCGGTCACTATGGTGGAGAGACCATTGCTCACAAAATATTAAGAGCTGGATATTATTAGCCCATAGTGTTTAGAGACTCGCATGCCTACGCTTGGAAATTCAAGGTATGTCAAACTGCCACAGGATGAGAAAGAATGCCAGCCATTCCCCTTAGGCTCGTTATGATTTATCATCCATTCCAAGAATGGGGCCTGGATGTCATAGGCGAGATCACTCCAAACTCTTCATAGCAACATAAGTATATACTCACAGCAACCAACTACTTCACCAGATGGACCAAAGCCATCTCGCTTCGGAAGGTAAATGAAGACAAGGTAATATCATTTATTGAGAAATTCATTATCAACAGGTATGGCATCCCTGACGCTCTCATATTTGATAATTATTCTTACTTTTCATCACTGAAATTGACTGAATTTTCTATTGATAAATCAATTCACATAAGGTATGCATTAAACTATTACCCCCAGGGAAATGGAGTTGCAGAGTCCTCAAATAAGAACCTCATACGCATAATTCGTAAATCTGTCACTGACAACCATAGGAACTGGCACAATGCTCTAACAAATTCCCTTTGGGCCGATAGGGTCACCCCAAAAGTGGCCTTAGGAAACTCCCCATACTTCCTCGTCTATGGAAAGGAGGCCATCTTACCTCCAAACATTACCCTTCCCTCTTTACAGCTCTCCCAAGCTTCAAGAGGAACCCCCTCATCCTTACTTCAAGAAAGGATCAACCAATTGGTGAGGTTGGAGGAATTGAGAGATAAAGCCAGAAATAAACTTAGAAATCACCAAATGATTGGGAAGAGGTGGTTTGATCACCATCTAGTAGGAGATAAAGATTACCAAATAGGAGAGCTAGTCCTAAAATGGGACAAGTTAAATGAGCCAAATGGTAAGCAATCGAAATTCCAACACTTATGGCTAGGCCCATTCCAAGTTATGGAAAAAATTGGTCAAGGAACTTACAGATTGAAAACTTTACAGGGAGAAACTGAAAACTCTCGGTTAATGGCCAACATCGTAAGAGATACTTCCAGTAGCCACCACATGGTGGTTACCTCCTGAGTAGATTAGGATTCATTTCATTTTACTATTAACTTAGTTATATTTTCGTCCTTTCCGTTCTTGTTTTTCCTGCAAAGTTTATTTTCCTTCTGTTTGGAATTTCAGTCATTTTCAGCCAACTGATTTCGGTCCTCCACTCTCATTTTCACTCTTATAACTCTCTTCAGATTGCCCTCATTTGCCACCTTTAGCTCTTGCCTCCCTCATTAACTTGTTGATGAGTTTGCTGATCCTAAATGCATTGTTACCTTGCAAATCAATCAAACTTTCAATGAGCCTATGAGAACTGGAAAATCAACGGTGGAATTCAAACCAAAGACACTCCTTAGCATTTGTTGGGAGCTAGGTAAGATCTGTTGATAACATGGATACCTGGAGCATGTAGGGGCATCTTTATAAAACAAAAAAATGTGTAACTACAGCTGGATTGGCATGGAGGAACGGTGCATTTTAAATAAATCCCACTCAGACCTAGCCTATACTTGTTTGTAGGGTTTGTAGTCATTCTCCATTGGTCCCATCCACCACACTAAATTTTCCAATACCTGTTATCTATAAGTAAACCTCCTTTCATGGGCTAATCTCACTGTCATATACCCTGTGGCAAATCCAATTGTGCTCTAGTCCTTGTGCCTAAAACTAGAAGGAATTATTTAAAAGAAAATGAAATGTCAAGTCCTTGTGCCAATCTGGAAGGACATGTTGTTTGGGAAGCGGGTTAGAGTAGGGACTGTTGTTGGGCTCATAGTACTGGCTGACACAGCAAGCCCAAATTTTCTTAAGCAGTTTAAAAATATGGCATGATCCATGACTGCGCCCCATTCAATCATATGAAAATATAGCACTGAAATTCTCATATAAAGTGTAGATAAACATATCTACATCAAGTTTGATGAGCAATAAAGAGCTGAGGTACACACCTAAACAGGTATTGACAGACCAGTGATGGCCCCGAAAGGATTTTTGAAAGTGGGAAACAGGTAAAGGAAGGTCAATAAATCCCATAATACTACCATTGGAGAATGCCTGTCAAAACCCTATCAGTAAGTAGAAGCTATTTGTCTTTATCCCACCTGAAGCAATTAATGTTGAAGTGGAACCCATGCCTGTCCATCTGTACAGTTTGCATTTCAAGTTTGCCTTCACACCCTGATGTTCTATTGATCCAAGGTTTATTTGGAAACAAAGATAACTGGTTTGCCCAATGATTCACCATTTGTTGTGGCCACAACCACCACCCTATTTAAACATGCTCTGGTAGCAAATTTGAATGGGTCCCCTAGAAGTTTGATCTTCCACTTCTCCGAATGATCTGTTTTGATCCCAAGGATTTAAACTCTATGCCGAGTCAAATCTCCATTTTTTTAATGGTTAAACCCCCTTTATAAATATCTGCTACATGATTCATCTATAACCCTTTCCAGCCCTTCATTCATATCCTCCATCGGGACTTTTTCAACCCTCAAAAACCTTCTATCGCACCTTTATTTCCATTATAACTCTTTACAATGGAAATGCTTCACAAACATGCATAAATCACCCTTTTCTGCCTATTGCAATCAACACTAAAGCATAATGTTCACCACTATACTCTGGACCTGACGACATTATTAACCATATTATATACATTATCGGGTCCAGAGCCCCATCGCATATCGCAATCAGTGGGATTCCAAGGCTATATATATATATATATATATATATATATATATATATATATATAGATATATATGGCACACCTGTCTTCCGAACCTGATGGCATTATTGACCGCATTATATATATATCGGGTCCGGAGCCTTTCGCATATCGCAATCGGTAGGAGTTAGAGCCGAGCCATAAGGCCGATGCAATATAGTGGACCTGACAGGACTATCAAGTATAATAAATACATTATTAGGTCTGCTTCCCCATTGCATATCGCAATCGGCGGAACCCAAGGGTTATATATAAGGTGCGCTATGATATACCGGACCCGTCGACAACTATGAATCTGGGTATATAATATTTCAAGTCCGGCCTTATGGCCGGAAGCGAGTTTTCTCGTATATTCCTATGTTTTTTGAAAAGTATTGAGGTTAGGGGTTTTCAAAGGGAAGTCTTACATTGCGGACCCGCCAGGATCATTAAACATAATATATATATATATATTTTGGGTCCGCTTTCCCTTGTGGCAATCACAATCAGCGGAGCCCATGGCTTAAATACACGGCGTGATGCGATGCGATAGTGTTTCACGGACCCAATAAGGTATGGGTTCCCATCTATAATATTTCACGTCCGGATTTTGGATCCAGTTCTGCGTTATGCGACGATTTTCAATGTAAATCAAGTCTACGCTTGTGTGACTTAATCAATGCATGAATTAAAAAACAGGGGCCAATTCTTTCACATTTGTTCCTTTTGATGTTATACACGTTTAATGAAGGAAATAATTATGTTTTTTAAGAATTTCTATCATGTTTTCATAAGCATAGCTGATGTCTGTTATCTCTGTAGGCAAGGACCAAGAGAAGGCTAGCGAGTTCAAAGAATGGATGTATAAGCATCAAGTATGGCTCCAGATAAAAGATGCATGAGCGGATCTAAAGAGTTTATCCATGCGGATATGTTTTATTTAAAGATTTGGCTTTAGGCGTTGGCGGTCATGTTTCCAGGTGTTATCTGTGTGTTTCGAAGGTTATGCGGTCTTGGGCCTTATCATGAAAAATGACATGAATACCTCCTCCTTTCAATCGACATCTATTCATTTCCCTAGGAAATGAAACACTCCAGCAGATGTGGCCTTTACAGGTTAGCCATTTCATCGATCAATTCAAGGCCTGTATATTTTTATTTGTATATCGAAAAGAGGAGGGAGGCGAAAGGTCAAGGAAGACCGAGAGTCATTTCTAGCTGCATAAGTAATACCTCTAGATAGGAGAGGAGGGTTTTTTTTGGGCAGAACAACTTTTGATTTATTATGAATAAAGCAGACTATTTGGCTCTAAGAGGAGCCTTTTGTTTCAGATTTGTTTGCCTCTTCTTTCATGTGTTTAGGATCAGAGTGTTGTTGTTGGCATAAAGATAAATGTGTTTGGCTTTGTGCATATTGATAACATATGGTTCATGGTTATTCTTGGTTATTCGAATGTAATTCAATAGCATTCATAACTCATGAAAGGTTGTTGATTCGAAACATTGCTAAACATCAGTTGCAAATGTTATTTCTATGGACAAGAATGTGTATTCCTGTATAAGTAATTGGATTGAAATTAGGATTTAATACAACCTTGTTCTCAGGTGAACCAGTAATTGATTTATTTTGACTTGGAATCTATATATGATGTTTAGCCTCTTTTGTTATGCTCTTGCAGGATAGATTAAGATAGTTAGGACTAAATTAGAGTAGTTAGAAGTAGTGTAGATAGGATTTGATACATATAGGTTAGCTGTTTCTTTTGTTGATTTAATTGAAGTCTTCCTTAGGGAAGCAATCTCTCAACACCTTTTATAGTTTATGGGATCCTTAAAACCTGTTGGAGCTATCCATCCCAAACGAAAGCAAATCTAATTGGGGTATGTGATCGGGTTAGTTCCCCTTGTTGGTATAGCGAAATTCGCCATGTCAACACCACCCTCGTACTCTTCCACTCATTCAACATGATCCACACCTCCTTCTTGGCCTTATGCTCCTCAATATCCTCCCCAACCTGTCAATCAACCATTTCAGCCATCTGCTTTTCAATATCCTCAATGGAATAACCCATCACAAGGGTGGAGACCTCGACTCAACCAAACTCCTACTTTATTGCCTCCACCTCCATCTCAACAACAGCTCACTTATCCTACTTCACCCAAGAAAACATAGATGCCTGCTCAACCCAATCCAAACTTGAATAAAAAGCAAGCACAACAGGTCTACAATGGAGAGACATCTTACCCTGCCTATGTTGTGGAGATTCAAGAAATCAACCTCAAATCTAGAAGAGTGCTTCCAGATAACTAACCTCCATCTCCATTTGAAGAGTTTGAAGAGGAAAAGGAAGAGAGTATCCCTCAAGTAAATCCACCTCCTTTTCCTGAGAGATTGATCCGTCCTAACCAACACAACCCAGAAGAGACTGAACTTCTGGGAGAATTGAAGAATTTGTGTGTTAAAATACCCCTCCTCCAAGCTATTAAGGATGTTCCCATATACAATAAGCTTATCAAAGAAGAATGTTTCAAACACCCTGGGAGGAAAAAAAGAGACACCCCACCATCAATGTTGTTGGTTAATTATCTGATTTGATGTTGGGGAATGTGATTTTTCCAAAACTTCTAAACTCTGGAAGTCCAGTAGTAGATGTGCACATTGATGAAATCATTGTCCCTCATACCCTGATTGATCTTGGGGCTGCCATCGACGTGATGACTAAAGAAACCATGCTAAAACTAAACCTCCAATGATCCTTGAGAAATACCACCACAATGATGCAACTTGCATATAGATCCATAGTGGCTCCTGAGGGAGTTTTTGAGGATGTAATGGTCTCTATTGACTCCTGGGAGTATCCTACTGAATTATTGGTTCTCCAGCCCAAAACCAGATTCAATGGTTATCCTCTCATCTTTGGAAGGCCATGGTTAGCCATTTTTGATGCTTGCATTAGTTGCAGGACAGGGAACATGACCATTAAGAATGGTCATTTGTCTAAAGAATTGGTATTGTACCCTCCTACTTAGCCATCCATTGAGCATGATTTACCCCTATGGTTAGAAGAGGAGGATGAAGATGAAGTGTATCATACCACATCCCATCCAGTTTGTACCCTAGATGTTGTTAGAGGAGGGGGGCAACTTGATGAAGATGATCTCATTGACCAGATCCTCCAAAACAAACCCCCCAATACTATGTATCTTATTGAGCTTGTAAAGGAGTTTGAGAGTAATCCTTGGACTAAATTATGCTTGGTTGACCCAAGTCTTGCCCATGTCAAAGTTGTAGAATTTGGTCCATCTAGAACCTTAAATATTAACCCCTCTCTCTCAGCCAACAAAGAAGAGAAGTTGTGTAAGATGTTGAGAGAGTACTTAGATTCTTTTTCTTGGAACTATAAAGAAATGAAGGGGGTGCATCCTTTGGTTTGTACTCATCACATATACATCAAGGAGGGATGAAAACCTATGCACCAACCTCAGAGGAGAATGAACCCAGCCCTCAAGGACATAGTAAAGGAAGAGTTGCAAAATTTGTTGGATGCAAGGTTCATATACCCCATCTCAGATAGTGAGTGGGTGTCCCCTCTAGTTTTGGTCCCAAAGAAGAATGGGAAGTGGAGGATCTGTGTGGATTACAAAGAACTGAACAAAGCCACTAAGAAAGACCATTTCCCTTTGCCTTTCATTGATCAAGTTTTAGATGGTCTTACAGGGAAGAAGTTCTTCTCTTTCTTGGATGGATTCAGTGGTTACAATAAGATCTAGATCAGCCCTAAGGATCAAGACAAAACTACATTCACATGTCCTTGGGGTACCTTTGCTAATAGGATCCTCCCTTTCGGTTTATGTAATGCCCTTGTCAATTTTCAAAGGGAAGTTCTGAGCATATTTGTTGAGCTTGTCCATGACTTTGTAGAGATCTACATGGATGATTTCACTCCCTATGGGTGTGACTTCCTAGAGGCTCTCTCTAACCTGGGAAAAGTCCTGAGGAAATGCATTGAAATGAACCTCTCACTTAGTCATGTGAAGTGTGAATTATTAATAAATGTAGGGACTGTCCTTGGCCATTCAATATCTTAGTAGGGAATACAAGTGGACCCAAACAAGATTTCCATCATAAAAAGGGTCCGTACTCCTAAAAAGCAGAGGGATCTTAGGAGTTTCTTGGGATTAGCTGGATATTATAGGAGGTTTATCAAGGAATTTAGAAAAGTGGCTTCACCGTTTTTTGGATTGCTGGCCAAGGACTCAAAATTATGCTGGACAAATAGCTACCAAGAGGCCCTTGAGATTTTGAAAGAGAAATTAACCTCTGCACCCATACTTAGGGGCCCAAATTGGGCTTGCCTTTCCATATCCATGCTGAAGCATCAAACAAATATATGGGGGAAGCCTTGAGACAAATAGATCTTAAGTTACCTTGTGCCATTTACTTCATTAGTAAAAATCTGTCTAAGGATGAATTGAACTACACTATAACTGAGAAAGAACTCCTAGCTATTGTACATTCCTTGAAAATTTTTTGACACTACATCACTGGATACCAAAATTTTGTGCATACTAACCATGCAACTATTAAATACTTGATGAATAAGCTTGATGTGAATGCTAGAATCATTAGATGGTTGCTATTGTTACAGCAGTTTGATTTAACTATCATTGACAAGCCAAGAAAAGAAAATGTAGTTGCAGATTTTTTGTCTAGACTTGCTTTGCTTATAGGTGATGAAGGGATGGTCGATGATCAGCTTCTAGATGAGCACTTATTTTCTATCTCAATTCTCTCTCCATGGTTTGTTGACATAGCCAACTACCTAGTTGCTGCAATATTTCCTCCAAATCTGTCATCTAGGGAGAAGAGCAAAATTGTAAGGAAAAGCACCCCTTTCACTTGGATTGGGGGCAATCTCTTCAAGATGGGACCAGATCAGATCTTAAGGAGATGTGTCAGGGAAGAGGAAGTCTTTGAAATCCTCTCAACCTATCATGATGGGCCCTGTGGAGGTCATTTTGCTGCCAAAAGAACAACTTTCAAAGCTCTACAAGCTGGCTATTATTGGCCCACTCTCCACCAAGATGGAAGAAGGTATATCATTAGATGTGATTAGTGACAGAGGATGGTGAAACCCACACCCAAGGATGAAATGCCCCTACAACCCCAGGTGGGATTGGATCCATTTGACAAGTGGGGAATGGATTTCATTGGCCAATTGATCCACCATCAGGGCAGAAAAAGTACATCATTGTGTGCACTGATTACTTGAAAAAGTGGGTTGAGACAAAGGCTGTCAAGGCAACAACATAGGAGAAAGTGGCTGAATTATTAAGGGAAAATGTCTTCTACAAATTTGGGTACCCCAAAGAGATAGTCACTGATCAGGGTTCTCAATTCACATCACATCTGATCGAGAATATTTTAAGGCAACATCATATCAAACACATAACATCTATTGCCTATCACCCTCGGTAAAATGGACAAGGAGAGGTTACAAATAGGGCACTAGAGAGCATCCTCCCCAAGGTTTTGAGCAGAAACAAGAGGGATTTGGCATACAAATTAGTGGAGGCCACTTGGACCTATAACACAACTTGGAAAACAACTACTGGGTTCATTCCATATGATCTAGTTTATGGAAAGAAAGTTATGCTCTCTATTGAGTTTGAGTATAATACTTTGAGAATGGCAACCCAGTTGGACGTAGATGCCACCAAAGCATAATAGGAGAGGATTCTCCAATTGAATGGCTTGGATGAGTTTAGAATGCAAGCCCTCCTACACACTGAAGTTATACCATTGTAGAGGAAGGTTTGGCATGATAGGCATATCAAGGACAAAGTTTTTCATGAAGGGGATTGGGCATTATTATATGACTCTAGGTTCAAGGATTTCAAAGGAAAACTGATGAAAAAATGGTTAGGCCCATATTTGATAGAGAAATTTCATGACAATTGAGCTTTTCAATTCAGGACCATTGATGAGGAAGCGATTCCCTTGCTTGTCAATGGCTACAAGTTGAAGGTATACAAAAAAACTATGTCTAAGCAAGAATTCATCAACACAATTAGCAGAGAGGTCAATGTGATTGGAAGTGTCATAGCTTCTAGTCCACAACATTTCTAGACACTTTTTTTTTTTGAAAAAAAAGAGAAAAAAATAAAAGGCCTAGTTGAAAACATTTATGAAGCATATGATGCCAACTCTTGGGTTGAAAACTTCTTTGACGCAGCCAGGGAGTAAAGAAAAAATATAAGAAAAATAATAAAGATCCTTGGGTGAAAACCTCTCTTGAGGCACTTAGCGCAAGCATACAGGTTGAAAACCTCCCCTGAGGTAGCCTGTGTGCCTCAATATATATATATATATATATATATATATATATAAATATATATATATATATATATATATATATATATATATATATATATATATATATATATATATATATATTGAGTGAAAACCTCTCTTGAGGCACTTAGCGCAGGCATACAGGTTGAAAACCTCCCCTGAGGTAGTATATATATTGAGGCACACAGGCTACCTCAGGGGAGGTTTTCAACCTGTATGCCTACGCTAAGTGCCTCAAGAGAGGTTTTTACCCTATATATATATATATATATATATATATATATATATAAGAAAAGAAAAAAACAAAGGAAAAAGCACAGGAAATGGATCTACAACATGTCTGTTATTTTTGTTTGTTTGTCATTTTGCAGGATTGAAGACAGTGGCCGATTCCATAGCTACAGGGCTAAAATCCTCAATATTCTCTTCATTCCTCCCTCCATCCACTTAATATCCACCATCCAAAATCATGAGATCACCCCTCTCTAGCATCCCATTACCTCAAAATTCAAGTTTTGTCCCCTCTCTAGATTACTACATGAAGGACCTGTAATTGCTATAGGAAGGTCCTGTAGTGCTACAAGAGGGCTATGAAAAGCTATAGGAGGGAGATCCAAATGAAAGGAACACCCAAAATGACCTTAAAAAGGATTAATAAGGTTTCCCCACCATGTTCCACCATCCATCCATCACTCATCCATCCCAGTTCATAAAAAAATTATATTTTTCACTAAAATCCCTCCACTCTGTCTTATCAATGTTAAACATTTCTTGAGAAACATTCAGAGCAAATCCTCTCCATTTCCACAAATCTACACCACTCCCTCAAAGTCCTATAATTTCCATCAAGACCTTTTACATCCTCTCTCACCACCCCTATGCAGCGTAAAAACCCTAGAAGAAAAGACAAGGATTGCTACAGGAAGAGAAACTCCTTCAATAGCAGTCTGTGCACACCTCACATAAAGAAATAATATTGTTTTTTATCATCAATAGGGGGGTGATAACACCACATGAGGCACTCTGTAGTATTCATACCACTCCCATCAGGACTCTCCACCAGTAGTGGTAGCTTGGAAATCAATAAGGTACCTACACACATATCAACAACAACAGTCAAATATCATGAGGAGCAAAGAAGATATACACATGAAAAAAAAACATAGCAAGTCAACTCCCTTGATGACAATAAAAAGGTCTAGCTCCAGCATGCACATCCCTATCATGAGGTAGGCATAGGTATGGAAAAATCTCATCTCCTACCCATGTGTGAATAACAAAAATGTGTAAATGTTGAGAGGAGGTGTTTTAATAAGCTAGAGGTGGCCAATCAACTTGGCCACCCTTGGCTAGGAAACAAAAAGTGATGGTAAGAACTCATGCAACATCGAGGTGTCACATCAGTTGTGTTAGGGTCATATTTAGTGGGTGGTGATTGTGAGGAATGAGGGAATAATTACTCCAAGTGGGGACAACGGTCCAAAAGAGAAAACCTTGTGTGTTTGCCAAGTCATCACAACGCTCCAAGCCTAACCCAAAAATGGCATATTATGTATTGGGCTCGAATTCTTTTGCATTTACACTCATTTCAAAAATATTTAAGGAGAGGATGAGCTCGGGGTACCATTGAGGAGTTTCGAACCCTGTTCTACCATTTCTATAAGAGGAAGCTATAGGAAATCTTGCAACTACTACAGGAGGGCTGAGACACTGCTATAGGAAGACTAAAAGGGTGAAGGAATGCTACAAAGGGTCGAATTGGTCTCCAATTTATTATCTTTATCCCAATACATGTGGTAAAAAGTAAGTGCACCCTCTCCTTCATCCATCCATAACTTGTATGTTGGTGCACTTTAAATTCTACAACAAGTAGTAGTAAAATTGAAAGATCTTTTTAGGCTATAGATTAGAAGGAATGTAGGAAATTATCATCAACCAGAGATTTCAACCCACTACCGCCACTGATTTATACATCAAATCTATTATAGGAAGTATCTCTCCTTCACTTAGCTAAAGACATCGAGAAGATATGGGGGAAGGATTTCATAGAAGGGAGCCCTCAGACACTAAAAGAATCCATCTCCACCCTCATGTAGTAGACATTTTTAGAAGACACCAGTGGCTAGGATTATTTGAACTGTTGAAGGGATATGATGATGACATTGCATTTGAATTTGCCATGGCCTTGAACTCACAAACAAAATATAGTGCCACCACTGTGGTGAGAGGATTAGCTATTTTACTCAGCCCTAAGCCAATTAGTAGAGTGAAAACCCTACCCCTATGGATCAAATGGGGTAGAGAAGACAAAACCACCAGTGTCATTGCTAAAAATAACTTCTTCACTACTAATGAAAAACCTATCAAAGACAAGAATGGAGTTAGGAGGGAAATCCTACCCAATCCTTCGGATCAGGTGGCTTACCATATCCTAAAATACATCTCCTATGAAGGAAGGCTGAGTGTGGTTTATGGCTACCATTTTAGATTACTTCATGAACTTAGGTTTCAAGAAGAATTGCCCTTGGCTCAAAGACTCTGTGTACCATATTTCCTCCTATAGTCCATCAGGGACACAAGTCAAAAAGTGAGAGAGGGAAAACATCAACACCTAGGCCACCATGGCGTCATTAAATTGATAGTGGTGGATGACTTGAACAAACTAAGAATCCATGTCCTTTGGTCAAAATTCATATACATGGATATACATTCCTTCATCGACACACAAACCCCCACACTAGGTGAGACCCCGACCTCTATTGTTGGAGGAAAAGAGGAGAAGGAATAAGAAGAAGAGGGGGTAAAGGCACAAGAGGAAAGAGAAACAGATGCAGAGATGATAGAGGAAGAACCAGGGGCAGAGGTATAAAAATATAAAGATGAAGAGGAAGAGGGGGAGCAACAGGAAAAACCAAGCCCTAAGAAAACTACTGAACCTAGGGAAGCAGAGATATCCCCAGAGCAAACAAGTTTTTGTCCAAGACCCAATAAAAAAGAGGTAGTTGCAACCTTAACTTCCTTGAGCACCCTAGTCAAACCCAAAAATAAGAGGCAAAGGCAAGCTCCCTTCTACTTTAATACCACGAAAAACACTAGGATCAAGCAAGGAAGGCCTTAAACTCCCACAAAGGCCCCTATTACAATTGAAGAATCCCCAAGTAAGAAAGAGGAGGTGGGACCTACTGAAAGAAAAGTTGAAGAGGTCACCTCTCCAAAACCCATAACAAAGACTCCCATAACATATGTAAGGAGTCCCACCACCATATCAACCACCTTCAAACAACCCAAGACACCTGCCACCCTCCAATAAAAAGAAAAGGGGAAGCTACAGGAAGGGCATAACATGATACATGAAAAATAGAGTGTGATACAAGAAAAACAGATTATGCTATAGGAGGAACAGAGGATGCTACAAGAGGTGTAGAATGAGCAACAGGAGGGGAAAAAGGTGACACAACAACTACAGGAGGGAGAAACTTCCCCAAAATCATTTGAGAAGGACTTCCCAGAGCTCCAAGAGCCTAGTCCACAACCTGGATTTAACTCCTATTATAAATTCATTGAAGGAGGGAGATTTATTCCCCAAGAATTTGCAGTCCCACTTTTCTTTGAAATAGAAGCAGAAAGAGGAAGAACCCACAGATGGATGCAAATTGATAAGTCGAAAAAGGTGGAAGATGTGGGCCTCATGGAAGAAAAGGTCCTTGAAATGGGCAAAGAATTAAGTGAGCTAAGAGAGAAAGAGTCCACAATGAGGGAGAAGTTACATGCATAAAATAGATGGTTGAAGGAAAATATGTAGGAGGAGGAAAATCAATTGGCCACAATGGCAAGCCTCTACATGGAGGCATTACAGTGCAGACAACCATCCAAGTCTTATGCACTCTTTCTCAAAGAGCAGTGGATGAAATCCCAAATTAAGACCCTAACACAACATGGATCTATGCCATTTTAAGATTATAAACAATTAATTGAATTATGCGACCAAGGTATCATAGAAGAAAAAGAAAAATTGGTCGAGTTCTACATGCATAACCTCACCTTGACCGATATGAATATTTGGGATCCCAATGCGAAATTTGGGGATATGCAACTGATGGCCCTAGCATCTTGGATGCCTCACGAGGAGGCAAGAGTTGAGGAAGTAAAGAGAGTCATGACAGAGGAAGAAAATGAACCACTATATATCAGGGCAGAGAAGATAATCCCAATCGCTGTCATTAGCAATCATAGCATCATCTCCAATGCTGTTGACCTCGCACCCAAATACCTTGCCACCTAAGAGAAATCCATCTCAAATTTTGAAGACACACTTAGGTTGTTAGGGACAAAAATCCAGCAACCCCGACAGAGGAGATGGAATTCCTTACCCCACAATCTCCAGATCAGGGAGTATCACTCTCCTAAAAGGTTGAGGAATGCATTGGAAAGGACACCCCTGTACAAAAGACTCATGCAAATATTAAAAGTCAATTGGATTGGACTCAAGCTCAGTCCACCCTTGCTGTTAGGCCTATAGGAAGGAAGAAATGAAGCAAAGGAGAGGAAGGAGTGGACATAAATAGAAAAGAATGCAGGCTTCTATCCTCAAGAAGGCACACCATCTGAGGATCCTTGGGATGTTAGAGAGGCCACCGGGGCCACGAAGGGCATGGACATAAATGACTGAGTTTCTCAGAGGATGAGAAATAGTTTCAATAGGGGGGTGATGATGAGGCTTATCAATAGGTATATCATAAGGGTCATAATGGCATCCTCCAACTTTAGAACTATCTCTTTCTCACATTTATTTACAATTTTTGTTATATTATGCTTAGTGAGAGGGGTGAAAGATGTTTTTCTATTTCATGTGGCCTAATATGGTTTAAATGTAGGAAATGGAGCAATTTTGAGATAATTTCATTGCAGGAGATCAGAGTAGACAACAAGGAGAGATTACAGGGGGTTGTCCACCTCCTTAATTCCCTTAATCAATCAAAATCACCACTTTCTATCTCATCATCTCGAGGTCATTGGAAGCCAAGCAGGATGAGGTCATTGGTAGGAAAGCAAGTGAAGTTCAAGGAGATGTAGATCCACCTTTCTCAAGTTTTGGGAGACAAACATCCCTATTTTATAGGGAGCTGTTGGTAGTTAAACTCTTGTGTAAATAAACATGCGAAAGAGCTCATTAGGATTCGAACTTTGTTTTCAGCTAAGAGGCTATTGAGCTTAAGAACTTGATACTATTATTTTTGACTTGTTATGTGATGTATTTGACATTGATGCAATGATAATGAGAAGTTTCTTATTGATCGATCACTAAGTTAGTTTCAGAGGGCTGAGGCTCTTGGGTTTGGGCCCAACCACAGTGGCTTAGGTGTTATAGACATTTTTGGGCCCTACAACCCCAAGCATAAAATGTCCATAAACCAAGGGATCCTAAGTCCCTAAAAGTGTTTTTCTAACCCCTAAAGGAACAAGGTCAACAGATTACAGCTTCTCCCAGAAGTTCTCCATGAGAAACTGCTCAGAATTGGTCAAAACAGGATCATTGCAGCTGCTCCACTGGCTAAGTGCGTTGCATCTCACCTAAATACACTGTGAGGGTGCGTTGCATTTCAAAAGTCCCTTCTATGGGGTGCGATGGGTGAGAAATGACAAATGGTAGTGTCATTCCGCGAGGTGGAGAGGCAATGGAAGCTTCCAGAATCTTCTCCTGTGACAATTGCCTCACTGAATTCGACCAAGGATGAGTAAGAGGCCATCAGTCTCCAAGTGGAAGCAACAACTATCAGAGAGAAGACACTAATCAAATCACAAGTTGACTCATCCCCCTTATAGATATCTATATATGGATCCCTCATCCCAGAGATCCAAAGGTTGGAATTTTGCATATTGTAAGGAATTGCTGTTGGTTTCTTGAGACAAACATCAGATTGTTGGGTGATCTAAGCTTTGTTTGAGGTGAAGAGGGGCTTCTTTGCTGGGTTGATGCTGGGTCAGAACAACTGGTTGTAACTCCTCTTGGCTCTTTTCTTGTTTATCAATAAAAGCTATTTGAGTTTTCCTCCATGCTTTTGTGTCATTGATGCTTGTTACATTTGTATGGTCAATTTACATCTGATCCTAGATTGTTTATGATTATAGATCCATGTCTTTGTATAGTGCTATGCTTCTGTGATCTTACAAGTATTTTGTGAAGCTGGGCGTGCAAGGGAGCAGGTAGCTAAGGACTATCAAAGAAGAGAGGGATCAAATCAGGAGATTAGCGCAAGACAGAGGTTGGTCTTTCTGTTCCTCTCTATCTATAATTCATAAAGGAAAAACTAAAGTAGCTTTTCTCTGTTTGTTTCTAAGGCAGCTGTCACACCTTAGTGGGATAGAGCAGTTCTATATAAACACTTTTCCCTGTAACAAAATGGTGACTCCACTGGGGAACTAATTAGTTCGTTTGTTTATCATTCTTTGTTGTTTGTTTCATAAACTTATAAGTAGCATTCGAACTGCATTTTCCATAGCAAATGCAAAGTAGACAACTGCTACTTCAATCCATCTACTGGATCTATTTATGATTTAAACAACTGATTCACAAATTATCTGATTGCCCTTGTGATAGCTCTTAGATCCTCCTTAGATCCACCCCTGATTGTTGCATTACTGATTGCTTTTTGCTCGGCCAAAACCCAAGAACTGAACTGCAAACTGTGACCCGGAACCCGAACAGAGTCTCGTTTCTGGCCCAGTGCAGGTACTGTTCAGAGATTTTGAATTTCAGCGCACTTCCCGAGTGGACAACCTGCGCTGCATTTCAGATTCTTTGTGTTACAGGTGCGTTGATCAAACTAGCTCTGTGCAGTTGTGGCTTCTGTGGTTCATTCTTTCCAGTTCTATTCTTGAATTTTGCTGCCTGTGATCAGTATATGTCTGTTTGAAACCCCTTTTCCTGGATGTTATTCCGCCTCCTTTGTACAAAAGAACTGTAGATGTTTTTGTGTGTTTGTTGAGTCATTTACAGTTCTCCTTTGCAAAAGTAGCGTAATCGTACTGTCGTCCTTTGATTTGAAACTGTTGCAAGTGTCGATTTCAATCGTAGGAAAGAGTTTAATTGTTGTTGATGGACGATTATCCTGTTACTATTGCTTTTGGTCTGAATTTGTAATTTTCTAGTGTCGAGAACAAGTATTCATTTCAAAATCGTAAGGTGTTGTGATCGTCTCCATTTTTTGATTTCGAAAAGAAACTTGTTGATATTTGTCGCTTGAAAAGAAATTCAGATTTGTGCATCAACTTTCTTTTTAGCATTCATATACTAAGAAAGTCGAAAAACAAATACATGCATGTGCATTTGCGTATAGACAGTCTGATTGGCTTGATTTAGGAAAGTGCATTTAGAGTGTGCTCTTTGCTCTTTGTGAAAAGATTCTGTCTTTCTTTTCCCTAGTAGCTAGGATTTTCATTGCATAAAGGAGATAAAAAGTTTGTTTATCATCTTAGATTGCATTTTAGGAATTATATCTACATCTCGTGGTGAACCCGAAAGGCAAACTTCATAAACAAGATCAACTTAAAATAAATTCAATGAATCTAACAACACTTTGGAACTTAATGCACAACATTTAGAAGTCTAGGCTAGAGACGTATTCGGCGTCGTAAAGCCTGGTAACTGTTGTTCTCACTGATGGTTGGGTGATTCCTCCACTTTGAGACGATAAGTGCCAGTACTGACTTGTGCTCCCACGTACCGTCGAGTATATTTTGGGAGACCCCAATAGGCTTAATCCTTTATCCATAGGAAGCCGTGTCTGCCGCCCTATCGATCGCAATGCACTGAACACAGCATTCGGGAAGATTGACTGCCGTACCGTAAAAAGTATTCTGCAGTTTTGCGATTGGTTTGGTAATCCCTCTACCTAGATTTCCAGAGCAGTCCCTTTCGTTCCTTTTCAGACTCCTTAACGGAAAAGGTCCATCTGAGCACTTGTCACTTCAGGCTCATTAAAAATCGAAGGAGACTAGAGTCATCTTTTGTTTTTTCTCGACTCTTAAAAATTGAAAAAACAAGTTGTGTCAAAGCGTCTAAAATTCATTTAATTCGGAAACATACTTCCCCTTTATTTTAGTTGATCGAGTAATCCGCAATCGTGGAAGAAAGTCAATTGAAACCCCATCGTTTGCGGAGGCTTACGAGTCAACCATCTTTGTCTCCGGAATCGAAGCCAGTACGGACAAAGCAAACTCGTTTAACCGGTTCCAAATCTCCTGTTAAAGTTAGAACAAGTGTTCCAACAACATCAGAGACTCCGGTTACTCCAAACATTTCTGGAACCCCTGCCTCTACAGAAGAAGTTCAGCAGCTATAGAAGGACAGTAATACTGATCCTAGTCTGAGAGTAAACACTTGTGTTACCGAACCAGTTCCATTTTCAACCGGTTCGGAGAGTCTTGCTCTTCAAACATCTGTCGCTGCCGATTCCATACCTTCTTCGGCACCAGAAATATTCTACGGACCTGACGGTCTTCCCCTTCCACCTGGTCTGATTGCCATAGAAGAGATTGTAGAAGATCCTCCAACGAGTACTCCATCGCAATTTGGAGTTGGGATCACTCTATATCCTTCTTCATCAGAAGTTAGTCTACCACCAGCGGAAGTTCCTGTAGAATCGCTAGGTAATCTTTTGGATAGACTACAAATGTCTGAACAACCGTCAACATCTAGGACTATGTCGTCTGACACAGCGACGACAGAACTCCCTGCTATCACTCCGACAATGTTCGCCGGTATACCATCTGTCCCGACTAGCTCTCAACTGCTAGAAGGAGCCCACTCAGGGGCCATTTCGACAGTATGGTTTGTTCCCGTTTGTTCATCCGGAATAATATCCGGAAACTCTTATGTTGAGTCTCAACAAATTGATCCATTTGGAGGTCAATTTGGGCAGTCCGGCCCCCAAGGGCAAACAATCCCCTTGAGTTCTGGATTACCACCGTATGGGGGGCAGTATACCCTTTCATTATCCCCTCCGGGAGGATATCCATACGGGAGTTCACAACAACATTCAGGTTATACTGGAATTACCTCAAGCGGTTGGGTACCTATACTACCTCAACAACCAAGAGTTGTATACTCAATGCAACAATGCTTACCTACGTCAAATATACCAACTACGCCAGCTATTGTGACGGTGTCACAAGTTCAAGCGCTGCCTGTTGTATGCCAACCTCAGGTTTCTCAGGTTGTAATGCGACAGCCCCTTGACCCTGCGACTCAACCACAATCGCCGACTGGTGGAATGACACAGGTTCAGACGGGTACAACTACCCCTCATCTTGGTCAAACTGTTAGTATCGGGCAACAGCACATGGCTTCACAACCATGGCTAGTGCAATACCAACAACCGCAATTCCAACAAGTATACCAAGGTTCTGAGCAACAAATCTTTGCTAACAGTGGACAACCGTACATTCAAAACGGTCAAAATCAACCATTTTACAATGGTCATGCCCACCAACCTTACCAAAGTTACCATCATCAAATGCATTATGCCGGTATGCAAAGACCAACTGCTCAGGCAATCCCATCTTATCCTGGGTATGCTTCACCTAACCTGAATCAGCAGTTACCCTTTGTGGCAACTTTAGAGTTACCTGATTTAAATAGGTTAAAAAATGATCCAATCGCTTACGCCCCTTGGTGGCCAGCGATTCCACATAAACTTCCATCAGATATTCCTAAATTTAATGGAAATCCGGGTGAAGATCCATCGAATCACGTGATGACCTTTCATCTATGGTGTTCATCAAACACCCTAAATGATGATTCGATAAGACTTCGCCTCTTTCAGAGGATGTTAACGGGTCCGGCAGCAAAATGGTACATCGAATTGCCTAGAGCTTCGTTCGACAACTTCAGTACCTTAGCCACAACCTTTTAAACCCATTTTCAGTTACCAATAAGGTACGAAACGGGAACAGAACTTCTTACCAATTTCAAACAGACAATGGCCACTCACATATCTGATCATATACATGAGTGGCGACGTCGTCGTAGAATGGTAAAAACGTATGTCCCCGATTAGCTCTTAGCTGAATGGTTTATCAAGTCATTACTACCTTCCATCACGGAAGATGTGGCAAAGGGGGGAGTCGTAACAGAAGAGCAAGTTATCACTCGTGCGCAATATCTGGACTTGATTTACACTCAATCCGGCACGCTCTACGATAAAATACCTGACGCCCCTAGACCAGAATTCTCAATTCCTCCTCCTCCTAAATCAAACAATGACTCTCATGCCGGCGATGGCGTGATTGGCACAACAGACACGAAATCGACAAAGGCTACATCCAAAAAGGCCCGTAAGATTTCAGGTCAAAATGCAAAAGATGAACTTCTTGCTTCGGAAGTAAATGTCGTATCAACAGATAAAGGCAAAGAAACCAAAAAACCAGGGAGCAAGAAGAAAGGCAAAGGGAAGAAGAAGAAACAGGAGGAATCATCACCTGAGAAATCTTCTTCAAACCCTCCTGGAGATAGAAAACAAAAAAATCCATGCTTTATATGCGATGAGGATCATTGGACCGCACATTGTCCACACAGAGCTGAGCTTAAGAAATTCTTCAAGAATTCAAAAGCCTCCGCAGTGTTAACTGATCCATTTCCAAATCCACGAACAAATTTGGTTGAAAGTGGAAATGCTTCCCCGTCTCAAGTGCTAATGTTGTCGGTTTCAAAACAGCAAAATGATGCTTTGATATCGACAAGGAACAAAGATTATGGGAATCCATAGCTGTCGAACAACAAGGATAAAGATCAACCTAGTAGTTCGACAACAACTTCGACAGAAGTTGTGCCGCCCATCATTCCTGAATTGACAATAAAACCGCCAAAGGGAGTAGTACACAAGTCGACGTTTAATCCCCGCGCTAGAGCGGCACAGCATTATAATATAGTGGAAGATTTGGCCCAATCGCCATCCGCTATGTCGACTCTTGAAGTACTACAGAATTGCACATCCCAAAGGCAGGCTTTATTATCAGCCATTGGTGGGATAGACCCAAAGGATTCCGATCTTGTATCCTTCGACCATAAAGGATACGATCCAAAATTACCAACTCAACTAGCTTTCCTTGTTCAAGTGAAAGCCCTCAACAAAACTGTTCATCGAACAATTATTGATGAGGGGGCATCTACATGCATTATGTCGATGAGTTGCTGGAAAACTTTAGGATCTCCAACCTTGTCGCAATCTTCGACGACATTAAAAGCATTCGACGGAAGGACATATACCCCATATGGTATTCTAAGTAACTTGAAAGTTGAACTAGGAGGGAAAACAGTAGAAATAGATGTTGAGGGAAAAGTGTCTATATAGAACTGCTCTATCCCACTAAGGTGTGACAGTTGCCTTAGAAACAAACAGAGAAAAGCTACTTTAGTTTTTCCTTTATGAATCATAGATAGAGAGGAACAGAAAGACCAACCTCTGGATCTCTGGGATGAGGGATCCATATATAGATATCTGTAAGGGGGATGAGTCAGCTTGTGATTTGATTAGTGTCTTCTCTTTGATAGTTGTTGCTTCCACTTGGAGACTGATGGCCTCTTACTCATCCTTGGTCGAATTCAGTGAGGCAAGTGTCACAGGAGAAGATTCTGGAAGCTTCCATTGCCTCTCCACCTCGCGGAATGACACTGCCATTTGTCATTTCTCGCCCATCGCACCCCACAAAAGGTACTTTTGAAATGCAACGCACCCTCACAGTGTATTTAGGTGAGATGCAACGCACTTAGCCAGTGGAGCAGCTGCAATGATCCTGTTTTGACCAATTCTGAGCAGTTTCTCATGGAGAACTTCTGGGAGAAGCTGTAATCTATTGACCTTGTTCCTTCAGGGGTTAGAACAACACTTTTAGGGACTTAGGAGCCCTTGGTTTATGGACATTTCATGCTTGGGGTTGTAGGGCCCAAAAATGTCTATAACAGTTGCCCCCTAAAGTATGAGGTCGTTAATCTTTTGGTGTCGGGTGAAATGCTTTATTATGAGGATCCAAAGTTCCTTCAATGCTGGGAGGAGACCTGTAATAAGATACAATACAATACAGTATCTTCATACTATTTTCATGATCTAGCTGAGGCGGGCATTCCCATGCTCAGCTTTATAAATTCATTTTCATGTACATAGGACAGACAATCGTTTGAGTGTAGACTGATGATTCTGATAGAGCCATCATCCTTTTGAGTGGATGATTATCTGTGCAGCAATGATGTACATTTAATGTCTTTATTTCCCTAAATATATATCGCAGCCTGGATGGATGAAACTAGATCCGGGGTCTTCAATCTCGTCCGATCTTCACTTAAAGTACAAGTCGATCCATGTGAGAAGTATTCTGAAGTCGAACATGGAAAGACATCGCTTGATTACCAGTCAATGATGTAAACTGTTAACAAGCGCGAGAGGAATCACCGATAATGATAATGACCCTCAAGGTACTACAGTACAATTCACGTGGTGTGAATAAAGGACTTGGCGTCGAACACCACGCAAAATCTTTCGGTCGAAGGCCATTGATGTAAACCTGTCGCCGGAAGTGAGAAACTTGCCATTGAGGCATGCAAGCTTCAAAGTACTGAATGGGGTGTTCCTAGATCAACTTCTTGGATAATGAACTGATGTCGACAAGAAGTGATCCATCACAGGAGGGCCTTAATGAATCCCACATCAAGGACACGGAACGGAGAAAATGATTTTAATGGAGGTGAAAACGATCTGGTGACATAAGGTTCAGAGTGGCGGTCATGAAAGAATGGAGTATAATGTATGGTAGTGGGTGAGACACAGGTGAATTCTCTGAATGACTTCTCTTGAACATATCAGCGACACTAATGTGATGGATTGGTAGCATTAACCCCAAATGTGGATGGTATGGCGTGACCATGGTGATGTGACCGGTGAATGAAACAACCCAACCCGACTCGGACACGGAGTGGAAGTGTCATGTTCAAGAGCGACTTGCTACCAACAAAGTTTCTTTTAAGTTTTCTTCCCAATTTTCCCCAGTCATTGCTGACCAGTACCTCTTTATTTTTGTCAAGCTTGAGGAGGATAACATATGCTTGTTCTATAATTTGCCCTTCGGGCAAACCCATTGTTATGTTTTAACGAGCCTAGCGATAGTGAAACTCGTTCTCGTCTATAGACAAGTTTGTCACTATTAATCTTTTTAACGAGTTTAACGACAAAGATAACTCGGTCCTTTTCAATTTTAGAGAGTCTGAAAAGGAACGTAAAGGTAACTCCAAAATTCCTTTTTCGTCATCTAATACCTTAAGTCCGAAAAAGTATAAAACAATACAGAAGGGATGAATTTTTGATACTTTTAACGAGCCGAACAAAACAAGCGCTCGATCTTTTTGTGTAATAATCCCTCAGGTCCAAAAAGATTAAAATCTAGAGGAGGGATAGCACTTCCTGTCCCTTTAACGATCTGGAGAGGCCAATGGCTTGGCAATCTTTTCATATTTTACGAGTCAGTTGAAAAGAGCTTAAAGGAGACTCATCTTTTGAGGAACGAGTGATAAAATGGGTAGCAGCTAATTCCAGGTAAGGTTTGGAATTTTCCAATCACGGTAGTATCACAAGGATGGCTAGTGAGATCACTCTTCGCAGCTGTTCCTCAAAATGGGTAAACAATCAAATGGAGGTGAATGATCGGCCAATGAAAAAGTGGAGGTGACGGTGCAAACACGACCAAGGCTTTAATGGCTGAAGTACTACATTCACGATTGTTATTTACCGGGGAATAGTTCATTTTTTAACGAGCTTAAACGTGGGGGGAAACATTTGCTCATGTCTTATGTTTATTTTTTAACGAGCTTGAACTATGTGCTAAAACTGCTCGATTGAATGGCCCTTTTTTGATTTTACCATAAATAGCTTTGTTCTTTCAAAGATTGCACTGTATTTTCAAATGCTTCATCAAACTAGTCAGAAATGAATAATATATGTTTGAAAACGAGTTAGAACACTAATATTTTACTTTGAACTACATAAAAAGTAATGAAAAAGTGTTTTTACCTCTCATTTTATCATTTCATTTGAACTTTGGTTTGTTGGAACTTTGGAGGTGCTTTCCCCCTTTGATTTTCATCAGCTGATTTCGGGAGATTCTGTGGACGATTCTCGGCACTGTCTGGACCAGGTAGGAGCTAAACCTGAGCTCTTTCATTTCATGGTTTCCATTTTACATTCTGAGCTTGATTCCTAGTTTTTCTGAGCCCCTGGGGTTTGAAAAACTCGTTCTGCCTTCAGCGCACCCTCTGTGTATCGAAAGGTGCGTTGAATGTTGGCCTGTCTAAAGGCCATATGACATGCAACGCACCTAGAGCACTGCTGTAGGTGCGATGGGCGCAGAGAAGGAATTCTGTGCACAATTTTTGATGGAAATTTTGCCTGTTTCTTACAAAAATCAGGATCTAACTCTTCTCTTGTTTGTTTTTCAGAGATCTTTGGAGTAAGATGACCATTACATGGCGAGAACGTGAGCATGAAGAAGAGGACATGCTTGCCCTACATGATCCATTTATAGTAAACGCACTGCGGAACTGTGGCTTGCTGAAGTTTTTCCGCATTTCTAGCATGAGACAACAGATCAACTTACTGCAGTATTTGCTCGATGCTTGGGATCCTACCAACCAGGTTTTCCAGATCAGGGGCAAATCTATCCCCTTGACTGTAGTATACATCTATTTCTTGACTGGCTTGTCGAGGCGGGGTGCCCCCATCTCTTTATTAGGTTCGGCCCGAGGAGGCGACTCTGTGAGAGATTATGTTCGCCAGTACTGCAGAGAAGGATCTCAGCCGAGTAAAGACGGCAAGATCATCATCCGTGATGTCACTGACAGGTATAACCTTTAGCAAGTTCGGCGTAATTTGGAATGAACCTCCTCAGAAAGTTCGCTTTCCCTTGGAGTTTCTGAATTTGAAGCAAATTCGAAGGTGGAGGCAAATTTATGATTGCCTGGACCTTACATGGGTCGAGACGAATCCTGTCCTTCAAGACTACAAAGCCAAGTAAACGACCAGAACTGACGCAAAATACACATTTGTGTGGATTGAGTCGTATCTTGTAGTGTCGGCAACGTAGAAATATCACTCTTAAATGCTGCGGGTGATCAGTCTGCTTTCGCGAATGAGCCGGAAGGTCATTGAGGTATGGTTGAACGATGTTTTTGATGTCATGGAAGGCATAATTCATTGCCCTCTGAAATTTCGCCCCTGCGTTCTTCAAACCAAAGGGTAATTTTCGATATGCAAATGTGCCTCATGGACAAATAAATGCAGTCTTTGACTGGTCCTGTGGGCATATATTTATTTGATTATACCCGAAGAATCCATCCATGAATGAAAAGATTTCGCATCCAGCGCATTCATTGATTATCTGGTCAATGAAGGGCGTAGGGTAGTTGTCTTTTGGAAAAGCTTGATTTACATCCCTATAATCAACGCACACTCTAATTGTTCATTGTTTTTTCATAACAGGGACAATATTTGATACCCAATCGGTTAGAGGAACCGGGTAGATGAAACCAGCATGGAGAAGTTTCTCAACTTCTGCCTTAATGGCAACGGCTTTCTTGGGGTGCACCTGCCGTAGCCGTTGTCGTACCGGTTTGACATCTGGATACATCTTAATTTCATGTTCAACGAAACTCGAGTCAATGCCTGGCATTTCACTATATGACCAAGAAAAGACATCTCTGAATTCGCGAAAAAGAGCGTCATATATTTCCAGTTCTGAAGGAGAACAACATTTGCCAACATAAATATTCTCTACAACATCTGTTTTGGTCGAGATATTTATGGCGATAGTCTCTTCAATGTTGGACAAGTTTCGCTCGGAATCCACCGTGTTTACAGTATTTGATAGGAAATCAAAGACTGAAGGATGATAAAGGTCATATTGAGTATCTTCTCCACAATCCGGAAGAAGGGAACGATGGTGGGAATCATTCCATGGTGCCCCTTCAATTACCATTGATTGGACAATTCCTTCGTCAGTGACATGCACTCGCGACCAAGGATCTGAAGGGGTACCATATTCTTTTGACCTATCTATCCAAACGCTTGATGAGCATTGATTTGGGTTTGCCTCCCATGCTAGGAACATTGATTGCTACAATATTTCCGTTGGGCTTGGAGGCAAAACCATCGCATGATCCATGTCGATATTGTTTTCTGAGATCTTTTTAGAAGATATCATATTGCAGGTTCCTATTGACGCTACTTCCACCAGGTTGATTGGAGGCGGAAGGGCGAAAGTTACCATTAGTATAGGATCTTTTAGTAGGCTGTACTCTGATATTTTGAAGCGAATGAGGGCTTCCATGGATCATGGGAATGCTTCCTGTAACTTGAGAACCATTGGGAAGGAAGTTTTGTTGATCGACGATTGTAATCCCTCCTTGAAAGGGAAATGCAATCTTCCTAAAATAGGTCGACACAACGGCCGCCATAGCATATATCCATGGTCTTCCTAGTAGGATGTTGTAATCAAGATTCCCATCGATTACTTCAACATCTATTTCTACTGTTTTCCTTCCTAGTTCAACTTTCAAGTTACTTAGAATACCATATGGGGTATATGTCCTTCCGTCGAATGCTTTTAATGTCGTCGAAGATCGCGACAAGGTTGGAGATCCTAAAGTTTTCCAGCAACTCATCGACATAATGCATGTAGATGCCCCCTCATCAATAATTGTTCGATGAACAGTTTTGTTGAGGGCTTTCACTTGAACAAGGAAAGCTAGTTGAGCTGGTAATTTAGGATCGTATCCTTTATGGTCGAAGGATACAAGATCGGAATCCTTTGGGTCTATCCCACCAATGGCTGATAATAAAGCCTGCCTTTGGGATGGGCAATTCTGTAGTACTTCAAGAGTCGACATAGCGGATGGCGATTGGGCCAAATCTTCCACTATATTATAATGCTGTGCCGCTCTAGCATGGGGATTAAACGTCAACTTGTGTACTACTCCCTTTGGTGGTTTTATTGTCAATTTAGGAATGATGGGCGGCGCAACTTCTGTCGAAGTTGTTGTCGAACTACTAGGTTGATCTTTATCCTTGTTGTTCGACAGCTGTGGATTCCCATAATCTTTGTTCCTTGTCGATATCAAAGCATCATTTTGCTGTTTTGAAGCCGACAACATTAGCACTTGAGACGGGGAAGCATTTCCACTTTCAACTAGATTTGTTCCTGGATTTGGAAATGGATCAGTTAACACTGCGAAGGTTTTTGAATTCTTGAAGAATTTCTTAAGCTCAGCTCTGTGTGGACAACCTGCGTTGCATTTCAGATTCTTTGTGTTACAGGTGCGCTGATCAGACTAGCTCTGTGCAGTTGTGGCTTCTGTGGTTCATTCTTTCGAGTTCTATTCTTGAATTTTGCTGCCTGTGATCAGTATATGTCTGTTTGAAATCCCTTTTCCTTGCTGTTATTCTGCCTCCTTTGTACAAAAGAACTGTAGATGTTTTTGTGTGTTTGTTGAGTCATTTACAGTTCTCCTTTGCAAAAGTAGCATAATCGTGCTGTCGTCCTTTGATTTGAAACTGTCGCAAGTGTCGATTTCAATTGTAGGAAAGAGTTTAATTGCTATTGATGGTCGATTATCCTATTACTATTGCTTTTGGTCTGAATTTGTAATTTTCTATTGTCGAGAACAAGTATTCATTTCAAAATCGTAAGGTGTTGTGATCGTCTCCATTTTTTGATTTCGAAAAGAAACTTGTTGATATTTGTCGCTTGAAAAGAAATTCAGATTTGTGCATCAACTTTCTTTTTAGCATTCATATACTAAGAAAGTCAAAAAACAAATACATGCATGTGCATTTGCATATAGACAGTCTGATTGGCTTGATTTAGGAAAGTGCATTTAGAGGGTGCTCTTTGCTCTTTGTGAAAAGATTCTGTCTTTCTTTTCCCTAGTAGCTAGGATTTTCATTGCATAAAGGAGATAAAAAGTTTGTTTATCATCTTAGATTGCATTTTAGGAATTACATCTACATCTCATGGTGAACCCGAAAGACAAACTTCATAAACAAGATCAACTTAAAATAAATTCAATGAATCTAATAACGCTTTGGAACTTAACGCACAACATTTAGAAGTCTAGGCTAGAGATGTATTCCGGCGTCGTAAAGCCTGGTAACTGTTGTTCTCACTGATGGTTGGGTGATTCCTCCACTTTGAGATGATAAGTGCCAGTACGGACTTGTGCTCCCACATACCATCGAGTATATTTTGGGAGACCCCAATAGGCTTAATCCTTTATCCATAGGAAGCCGTGTCTGCCGCCCTATCGATCGCAATGCACTGAACACAGCATTCGGGAAGATTGACTGCCGTACCGTAAAAAGTATTCTGCAGTTTTGCAATTGATTTGGTAATCCCTCTACCTAGATTTCCAGAGCAGTCCCTTTCGTTCCTTTTCAGACTCCTTAACGGAAGAGGTCCATTTGAGCACTTGTCACTTCAGGCTCATTAAAAATCGAAGGAGACTAGAGTCATCTTTTGTTTTTTCTTGACTCTTAAAAATTGAAAAAACAAGTTGCGTCAAAGCATCTAAAATTCATTTAATTCGGAAACATACTTCCCCTTTATTTTAGTTGATCGAGTAATCCGCAATCGTGGAAGAAAGTCAATTGAAACCCCGTCGTTCGCGGAGGCTTACGAGTCAACCGTCTTTGTCTCCGGAATCGAAGCCAGTACGGACAAAGCGAACTCGTTTAACCGGTTCCAAATCTCCTGTTAAAGTTAGAACAAGTGTTCCAACAACATTAGAGACTCCGGTTACTCCAAACATTTCTGGAACCCCTGCCTCTACAGAAGAATTTCAGCAGCCACAGAAGGACAGTAATACTGATCCTAGTCTGAGAGTAAACACTTGTGTTACCGAACCAGTTCCATTTTCAACTGGTTCGGAGAGTCTTGCTCTTCAAACATCTGTCGCTGCCGATTCCATACCTTCTTCGGCACCAGAAATATTCTACCGACCTGACGGTCTTCCCCTTCCACCTGGTCTGATTTCCATAGAAGAGATTGTAGAAGATCCTCCAATGAGTACTCCATCGCAATTTGGAGTCGGGATCACTCTATATCCTTCTTCATCAGAAGTTAGTCTACCACCAGCGGAAGTTCCTGTAGAATCGCTAGGTAATCTTTTGGATAGACTACAGATGTCTGAACAACCATCAACATCTAGGACTGTGTCGTCTGACACAGCGACGACAGAACTCCCTGCTATCACTCCGACAATGTTCGCCGGTATACCATCTGTCCCGACTAGCTCTCAACCACTAGAAGGAGCCCACTCAGGGGCCATTTCGACAGTATGGTCTGTTCCCGTTTGTTCATCCGGAATAATATCCGGAAACTCTTTCTCGTCTATAGACAAGTTTGTCACTATTAATCTTTTTAACGAGTGTAACGACAAAGATAACTCGGTCCTTTTCAATTTTAGCTGTTGTCGTACTGGTTTGACATCTGGATACATCTTAATTTCGTGTTCAACGATACTCGAGTCAATGCCTGGCATTTCACTATATGACCAAGCAAAGACATCTGTGAATTCGCGAAAAAGAGCGTCATATATTTCCAGTTCTGAAGGAGAACAACATTTGCCAACATAAATATTCTCTACAACATCTGTTTTGGTCGAGATATTTATGGCGATAATCTCTTCAATGTTGGACAAGTTTCGCTCGGAATCCACCGTGTTTACAGTATTTGATAGGAAATCAAAGACTGAAGGATGATAAAGGTCATATTGAGTATCTTCTCCACAATCCGGAAGAAGGGAACGATGGTGGGAATCATTCCATGGTGCCCCTTCAATTACCATTGATTAGACAATTCCTTCGTCGGTGACATGCACTCGTGACCAAGGATCTGAAGGGGTACCATATTATTTAGACCTATCTATCCAAACGCTTGATGAGCGTTGATTTGGGTTTGCCTCCCATGCTAGGAACATTGATTGCTACAATATTTCCGTTGGGCTTGGAGGCAAAACCATCGCATGATCCATGTCGATATTGTTTTCTGAGATCTTTTTAGAAGATATCATATTACAGGTTCCTACTGACGCTACTTCCGCTAGGTTGATTGGAGGTGGAAGGGCGAAAGTTCCCATTAGTATAGGATCTTTTAGTAGGCCTACTTCGATATTTTGAAGCGAATGGAGGCTTCCATGGATCATGGGAATGCTTCCTGTAACTTGAGAACCATTGGGGAGGAAGTTTTGTTGATCGACGATTGTAATCCCTCCTTGAAAGGGAAATGCAATCTTCCTAAAATAGGTCGACACAACGGCCGCCATAGCATATATCCATGGTCTTCTTAGTAGGATGTTGTAATCAAGATTGCCATCGATTACTTCAACATCTATTTCTACTGTTTTCCCTCCTAGTTCAACTTTCAAGTTACTTAGAATACCATATGGGGTATATGTCCTTCCTTCGAATGCTTTTAATGTCGTCGAAGATCGCGACAAGGTTGGAGATCCTAAAGTTTTCCAGCAACTCATCGACATAATATATGTAGATGCCCCCTCATCAATAATTGTTCGATGAATAGTTTTGTTGAGGGCTTTCACTTGAACAAGGAAAGCTAGTTGAGCTGGTAATTTAGGATCGTATCCTTTATGGTCGAAGGATACAAGATCGGAATCCTTTGGGTCTATCCCACCAATGGCTGATAATAAAGCCTACCTTTGGGATGGGCAATTCTGTAGTACTTCAAGAGTCGACATAGCGGATGGCGATTGGGCCAAATCTTCCACTATATTATAATGCTGTGCCGCTCTAGCGCAGGGATTAAACGTCAACTTGTGTACTACTCCCTTTGGCAGTTTTATTGTCAATTCAGGAATGATGGGTGGCGCAACTTTTGTCGAAGTTGTTGTCGAACTACTAGGTTGATCTTTATCCTTATTGTTCGACAGCTATGGATTTCCATAATCTTTGTTCCTTTTCGATATCAAAGCATCATTTTGCTGTTTTGAAACCGACAACATTAGCATTTGAGATGGGGAAGCATTTCCACTTTCAACTAGATTTGTTCCTGGATTTGGAAATGGATCAGTTAACACTGCGGAGGTTTTTGAATTCTTGAAGAATTTCTTAAGCTCAGCTCTGTGTGGACAATGTGCGGTCCAATGATCCTCATCGCATATAAAGCATGGATTTTTTGGTTTCCTATCTCCAGGAGGGTTTGAAGAAGATTTCTCAGGTGATGATTCCTCCTGTTTCTTCTTCTTCCCTTTGCCTTTCTTCTTGCTCCCTGGTTGTTTGGTTTCTTTGCCTTTATCTGTTGATACGACATTTATTTCCGAAGCAAGAAGTTCATCTTTTGCATTTTGACCTGAAATCTTACGGGCCTTTTTGGATGTAGCCTTTGTCGATTTCGTGTTTGTTGTGCCAATCACGCCATCGCCGGCATGAGAGTCATTGTTTGATTTAGGAGGAGGAGGAATTGAGAATTCTGGTCTAGGTGCATCAGGTATTTTATCATAGAGCGTGCCAGATTGAGTGTAAATCAAGTCCAGATATTGCGCACGAGTGATAACTTGCTCTTCTGTTACGACTCCCCCCTTTGCCACATCTTCCGTGATGGGAGGTAGTAATGACTTGATAAACCATTCAGCTAAGAGCTGATCGGGGACATACGTTTTTACCATTCTACGACGACGTCGCCACTCTTTATATGATCAGATATGTGAGTGGCCGTTGTCTGTTTGAAATTGGTAAGAAGTTCTGTTCCTGTTTCGTACCTTATTGGTAACTGAAAATGGGTTAAAAAGGTTGTGGCTAAGGTACTAAAGTTGTCGAATGAAGCTCTAGGCAATTCGATGTACCATTTTGCCGCCGGACCCGTTAACGTCCTCTGAAAGAGGCGAAGTCTTATCGAATCATCATTTAGGGTGTTTGATGAACACCATAGATGAAAGGTCATCACGTGATTCGATGGATCTTCACTCGGATTTCCATTAAATTTAGGAATATCTGATGGAAGTTTATGTGGAATCGCTGGCCACCAAGGGGCATAAGCGATTGGATCGTTTGTTAACCTATTTAAATCAGGTAACTCTAAAGTTGCCACAAAGGGTAACTGCTGATTCAGGTTAGGTGAAGCATACCCAGGATAAGATGGGATTGCCTGAGCAGTTGGTCTTTACATACCGGCATAATGCATTTGATGCTGGTAACTTTGGTAAGGTTGGTGGGCATGACCATTGTAAAATGGTTGATTTTGACTGTTTTGAATGTATGGTTGTCCACTATTAGAAAATATTTGTTGCTCATAACCTTGGTATACTTGTTGGAATTGCAGTTGTTGGTATTGCACTAGCCATGGTTGTGAAGCCATGTGTTGTTGCCCGATACTGACAGTTTGACCAAGATGAGGGGTAATTATACTCGTCTGAACCTATGTCATTCCACCAGTCGGTGATTGTGGTTGAGTCACAGGGTCAAGGGGCTGTCGCATTACAACCTGAGAAACCTGAGGTTGGCATACAATAGGCAGCGCTTGAACTTGCGACACCGTCACAATAGCTAGCGTAGTTGGTATATTTGACGTAGGTAAGCATTGTTGCATCGAGTATACAACTCTTGGTTGTTGAGGTAGTATAGGTACCCAACCACTTGAGGTAATTCTAGTATAACCTGAATGTTGTTGTGAACTCCTGTATGGATATCCTCCCGGAGGGGATAATGAAAGGGTATACTGCCCCCCATACTGTGGTAATCCAGAACTCAAGGGGATTGTTTGCCCTTGGGGGCCAGACTACCCAAATTGACCTCCAAATGGATCAATTTGCTGAGACTCAACATAAGAGTTTCCGGATATTATTCCGGATGAACAAACGGGAACAGACCATACTGTCGAAATGGCCCCTGAGTGGGCTCCTTCTAGCGGTTGAGAGCTAGTCGGGACAGATGGTATACCGGCGAACATTGTCGGAGTGATAGCAGGGAGTTCTGTCATCGCTGTGTCAGACGACACAGTCCTAGATGTTGATGGTTGTTCAGACATTTGTAGTCTATCCAAAAGATTACCTAGCAATTCTACAGGAACTTCCGCTGGTGGTAGACTAACTTCTGATGAAGAAGGATATAGAGTGATCCTGACTCCAAATTGCGATGGAGTACTCGTTGGAGGATCTTCTACAATCTATTCTATGGCAATCACACTAGGTGGAAGGGGAAGACCGTCAGGTCTGTAGAATATTTCTGGTGCCGAAGAAGGTATGGAATCGGCAGCGACAGATGTTTGAAGAGCAAGACTCTCCGAACCGGTTGAAAATGGAACTGGTTCGGTAACACAAGTGTTTACTCTCAGACTAGGATCAATATTACTGTCCTTCTGTGGTTGCTGAACTTCTTCTGTAGAGGCAGGGGTTCCAGAAATGTTTGGAGTAATCGGAGTCTCTGATGTTGTTGGAACACTTGTTCTAACTTTAACAGGAGATTTGGAACCGGTTAAACGAGTTCGCTTTGTCCGTACTGGCTTCGATTCCGGAGACAAAGACGGTCGACTCGTAAGCCTCCGCGAACGACGAGGTTTCAATTGACTTTCTTCCACGATTGCAGATTACTCGATCAACTAAAATAAAGGGGAAGTATGTTTCCGAATTAAATGAATTTTAGACGCTTTGACACAACTTGTTTTTTCAATTTTTAAGAGTCGAGAAAAAACAAAAGATGACTCTAGTCTCCTTCGATTTTTAATGAGCCTGAAGTGACAAGTGCTCAGATGGACCTTTTCCGTTAAGGAGTCTGAAAAGGAATGAAAGGGACTGCTCTGGAAATCTAGGTAGAGGGATTACCAAACCAATCGCAAAACTGCAGAATACTTTTTATGGTACGGCAGTCAATCTTCCCGAATGTTGTGTTCAGTGCATTGCGATTGATAGGGCGGCAGACACGGCTTCCTATGGATAAAGGATTAAGCCTATTGGGGTCTCCCAAAATATACTCGACAGTACGTGGGAGCACAAGTCCGTACTGGCACTTATCGTCTCAAAGTGGAGGAATCACCCAACCATCAGTGAGAACAACAGTTACCAGGCTTTACGACGCCGGAATACGTCTCTAGCCTAGACTTCTAAATGTTGTGCGTTAAGTTCCAAAGCGTTGTTAGATTCATTGAATTTATTTTAAGTTGATCTTGTTTATGAAGTTTGCCTTTCGGGTTCACCACGAGATGTAGATGTAATTCCTAAAATGCAATCTAAGATGATAAACAAACTTTTTATCTCCTTTATGCAATGAAAATCCTAGCTACTAGGGAAAAGAAAGACATAATATTTTCACAAAGAGCAAAGAGCACACTCTAAATGCACTTTCCTAAATCAAGCCAATCAGACTGTCTATATGCAAATGCACATGCATGTATTTGTTTTTCGACTTTATTAGTATATGAATGCTAAAAAGAAAGTTGATGCACAAATCTGAATTTCTTTTCAAGCGGCAAATATCAACAAGTTTCTTTTCGAAATCAAAAAATGGAGACGATCACAACACCTTACGATTTTGAAATGAATACCTGTTCTCGACACTAGAAAATTAAAAATTCAAACCAAAAGCAATAGTAACACGATAATCGACCATCAACAGCAATTAAACTCTTTCCTACGATTGAAATCAACACTTGCGACAGTTTCAAATCAAAGGACAACAGTACGATTACGCTACTTTTGCAAAGGAGAACTGTAAATGACTCAACAAAGACACAAAGACATCTACAGTTCTTTTGTACAAAGGAGGCAGAATAACAGCAAGGAAAATGGGTTTCAAACAGACATATACTGATCACAGGCAGCAAAATTCAAGAATAGAACTGGAAAGAATGAACCACAGAAGCCACAACTGCACAGAGCTAGTCTGATCAGCGCACCTGTAACATAGAGAATCTGAAATGCAGCGCAGGTTGTCCACTCGAGAAGTGCACTGAAAGTCAGAATCTCTGAACAGTAACTGCGCTGGGCCAGAAATGAGACTCTGTTTGGGTTCCGGGTCACAGTTTGCAGTTCAGTTCTTGGGTTTTGGCCGAGCAAAAAGCAATCAGTAATGCAACAATCAGGGGTAGATCTAAGGAGGATCTAAGAGCTATCACAAGGGAAATCAGATAGTTTGTGAATCAGTTGTTTAAATCATAAACAGATCCAGTAGATGGATTGAAGTAGCTGTTGTCTACTTTGCATTTGTTATGGCAAATGCAGTTCAAATGCTACTTATAAGTTTATGAAACAAACAACAAAGAATGATAAACAAACAAACTAATTAGTTCCCCAGCGGAGTCACCATTTTGTTACAGGGAAAAGTGTCTATATAGAACTGCTCTATCCCACTAAGGTGTGACAGCTGCCTTAGAAACAAACAGAGAAAAGCTACTTTAGTTTTTCCTTTATGAATTATAGATAGAGAGGAACAGAAAGATCAACCTCTGTCTTGCGCTAATCTCCTGATTTGATCCCTCTCTTCTTTGATAGTCCTCAGCTACCTGCTCCCTTGCACGCCCAGCTTAACAAAGTACCTATAAGATCATAGAAGCATATCACTATACAAAGACATGGATCTATAATCATAAACAATCTAGGATCAGATGTAAATTGACCATACAAATGTAACAAGCATCAATGACACAAAAGCATGGAGGAAAACTCAAATCAACGCTCATCAAGCGTTTGGATAGATATGTCTAAAGAATATGGTACCCCTTCAGATCCTTGGTCGCGAGTGCATGTCACCGACGAACTGCGGAACTGTGCCCATAGGACATAGGACAGACAATCGTCTGAGTGTAGACTGATGATTCTGATAGAGCCATCATCCTTTTGAGTGGATGATTATCTGTGTAGCAATGACGTACATTTAATGTCTTTATTTCCTTGAATATATATCGCAGCCCAGATGGATGAAACTAGATCCGGAGTCTTCAATCTCGTCCGATCTTCACTCAAAGTATAAGTCGATCCATGTGGGAAGTGTTCTGAAGTCGAACATGGATAGACATCGCTTGATTACCAGCCAATGATGTAAACTATTAACAAGTGCGAGAGGAATCACCGATAATGATAATGACCCTCAAGGTACTGCAGTACAATTCACGTGGTGTGAATAAAGGACTTGGCGTCGAACACCACGCAAAATCTTCCGGTCGAAGGCCATTGATGTAAACCTGTCGCCGGAAGTGAGAAACTTGCCATTGAGGCATGCAAGCTTCAAAGTACTGAATGGGGTGTTCCTAGATCAACTTCTTGGATAATGAGCTGATGTCGACAAGAAGTGATCCGTCACAGGAGGGCCTTAATGAATCCCACACCAATGACACGGAACAGAGCAAATGATTTTAATGGAGGTGAAAACGATCTGGTGACATAAGGTTCAGGGTGGCGGTCATGAAAGAATGGAGTATAATGTATGGTAGTGGGTGAGACACAGGTGAATTCTCTGAATGACTTCTCTTGAACATATCGGCGACACTGATGTGATGGATTGGTAGCATTAACCCCAAATGTGGATGGTATGGCGTGACCATGGTGATGTGACCGGTGAATGAAACAACCCAACCTGACTCGGACACGGAGTGGAAGTGTCGTGTTCAAGAGCGACTTGCTACCAACAAAGTTTCTTTAAGTTTTCTTCCCAATTTTCCCCAGTCTTTGCTGACCAGTACCTCTTTATTTTTTTCAACCTTGAGGAGGATAACATATGCTTGTTCTATAATTTTCCCTTTGGGCAAACCCATCGCTATGTAGCCTAGCGATAGTGAAACTCGTTCTCGTCTATAGACAAGTTTGTCGCTATTAATCTTTTTAACGAGTTTAACGACAAAGATAACTCGGTCCTTTTCAATTTTAGAGAGTCTGAAAAGGAACGTAAAGGTAACTCCAAAATTCCTTTTTCATCATCTAATCCCTTAAGTCCGAAAATGTATAAAACAATACCGAAGGGATGAATTTTCGATACTTTTAACGAGCCGAACAAAACAAGCGCTCAATCTTTTTGTGTAATAATCCCTCGGGTCCAAAAAGATTAAAATCTAGAGGAGGGATAGCACTTCCTGTCCCTTTAACGAGCTGGAGAGGCCAATGGCTCGGCAATCTTTTCATATTTTACGATTCAGTTGAAAAGAGCTTAAAGGAGACTCATCTTTTGAGGAACGAGTGATAAAACGGGTAGCAGCTGATTCCAGGTAAGGTTTGGAATTTTTCAATCACGGCAGTGTCACAAAGATGGCTAGTGAAATCACTCTTCGCAGCTGTTCCTCAAAATGGGTAAACAATCCAATGGAGGTGAATGATCGGCTAATGAAAAAGTGGAGGTGACGGTGCAAACACGATCAAGGCTTTAATGGTTGAAGTACCACATTCATGATGGTTATTTACCGGGGAATAGTTCATTTTTTAACGAGCTTAAATGCGGGGGGAAACATTTGCTCATGTCTTATTTTTATTTTTTAACGAGCTTGAACTATGTGCTAAAACTACTCGATTGAATGGCCCCTTTTTGATTTTACCATAAATAGCTTTGTTCTTTCAAAGATTGCACTGTATTTTCAAATGCTTCATCAAACTAGTCAGAAATGAATAATATATGTTTGAAAACGAGTTAGAACACTAATATTTTACTTTGAACTACGTAAAAAGTAATGAAAAAGTGTTTTTACCTCTCATTTTACCATTTCATTTGAACTTTGGTTTGTTGGAGCTTTGGAGGTGCTTTCCCCCTTTGATTTTCATCAGCTGATTTTAGGAGATTCTGTGGACGATTCTCGGTGCCGTCTGGACCAGGTAGGAGCTAAACCTGAGCTCTTTCATTTCATGGTTTCCATTTTACATTCTGAGCTTGATTCCTAGTTTTTCTGAGCCCCTGGGGTTTGAAAAACTCGTTCTACCTTCAACGCACCCTCTGTGTATCGAAAGGTGCGTTGAATGTTGGCCTGTCTAAAGGCCATCTAACATGCAATGCACCCAGAGCACTGTTGTAGGTGTGATGGGCGCAGAGAAGGAATTCTGTGCACAATTTTTGATGGAAATTTTGCCTGTTTCTTACCAAAATCAGGATCTAACTCTTCTCTTGTTTGTTTTTCAGAGATGTTTGGAGTAAGATGACCATTACATGGCGATAACGTGAGCGTGAAGAAGAGGACATGCTTGCCCTACATGATCCAGTTACAGTAAACGCACTGTGGAACTGTGGCTTACTGAAGTTTTTCCGCATTTCTAGCATGAGACAACAGATCAACTTACTGCAGTATTTGCTCGATGCTTGGGATCCTACCAACCTGGTTTTCCAGATCAGGGGCAAATCTATCCCCTTGACTGTAGTAGACATCTATTTCTTGATTGGCTTGTCGAGGCGGGGTGCCCTCATCTCTTTATCAGGTTCGGCCCGAGGAGGCGACTCTGTGAGATATTATGTTCGCCGGTACTGCAGAGAAGGATCTCAGCTGAGTAAAGACGGCAAGATCATCATCCGTGATGTCACTGACAGGTCCCTCAGGACTATTCTGTTTACTTTTGGTAGGATGGCCGGTGGTGCGGCTCTTCATGTAGCCAACCGATCTTATATGCAGTATGCCTTGGAATGCCTCCAACCGAAGGTGTTCAACTGGTGCGACGCAGTACTTCTTGTGATGAAATAACAGTTGACCAAGATAAAGAGTGGGAGGTTGAAGAAATTTGGGTATGGTTCTATTTTGACCGCCTTTGCCTTGGAGAAGATACCAATGATGCAGCCGCAATATATTGCCCCCAGCGGAGTCGCCATTTTGTTACAAGGAAAAGTGTTTATATAGAACTGCTCTATCCCACTAAGGTGTGACAACTGCCTTAGAAACAAACAGAGAAAAGCTACTTTAGCTTTTCCTTTATGAATTATAGATAGAGAGGAACAGAAAGACCAACCTCTGTCTTGCGCTAATCTCCTGATTTGATCCCTCTCTTCTTTGATAGTCCTCAGCTACCTGCTCCCTTGCACGCCCAGCTTCAAAAAGTACCTGTAAGATCACAGAAGCATAGCACTATACAAAGACATGGATCTATAATCATAAACAATCTAGGATCAGATGTAAATTGACCATACAAATGTAACAAGCATCAATGGCACAAAAGCATGGAGGAAAACTCAAATAGCTTTTATTGATAAACAAGAAAAGAGCCAAGAGGAGTTACAACCAGTTGTTCTGACCCAGCATCAACCTCCCAGCAAAGAAGCCCCTCTTCACCTCAAACAAAGCTTAGATCACCCAACAATTTGATATTTGTCTCAAGAAACCAACAGCAATTCCTTACAATATGCAAAATTCCAGCCTCTGGATCTCTGGGATGAGGGATCCATATATAGATATCTGTAAGGGGGATGAGTCAGCTTGTGATTTGATTAGTGTCTTCTCTTTGATAGTTGTTGCTTCCACTTGGAGACTGATGGCCTATTACTCATCCTTGGTCGAATTCAGTGAGGCAAGTGTCACAGGAGAAGATTCTGGAAGCTTCCATTGCCTCTCCACCTCGCAGAATGACACTGCCATTTTTCATTTCTCGCCCATCGCACCCCACAGAAGGGAATTTTGAAATGCAAAGCACCCTCACAATGTATTTAGGTGAGATGCAACGCACTTAGCCAGTGGAGCAGCTGCAATGATCCTGTTTTGACCAATTCTGAGCAGTTTCTCATGGAGAACTTCTGGGAGAAGCTGTAATCTGTTGACCTTGTTCCTTTAGGGGTTAGAACAACACTTTTAGGGACTTAGGAGCCCTTGGTTTATGGACATTTCATGCTTGGGGTTGTAGGGCCCAAAAATGTCTATAACAGTTGCCCCCTAAAGTATGAGGCCGTTAATCTTTTGGTGTCGGGTGAAATGATTTATTATGAGGATCCGAAGTTCTTTCAATGCTGGGAGGAGACCTGTAATAAGATACAATACAATACATTATCTTCATACTATTTTCATGATCTAGCTGAGGCGGGCATTCCCATGCTCAGCTTTATAAATTCATTTTCATGTACATAGGACAGATAATCGTTTGAGTGTAGACTGATGATTCTGATAGAGCCATCATCCTTTTGAGTGGATGATTGTCTGTGCAGCAATGATGTACATTTAATGTCTTTATTTCCCTGAATATATATCGCAGCCCGGATGGATGAAACTAGATCCGGGGTCTTCAATCTCATCCGATCTTCACTCAAAGTACAAGTCGATCCATGTGAGAAGTGTTCTGAAGTCGAACATGGACAGACATCGCTTGATTACCAGCCAATGATGTAAACTGTTAACAAGCGCGAGAGGAATCACCGATAATGATAATGACCCTCAAGGTACTGCAGTACAATTCACGTGGTGTGAATAAAGGACTTGGCGTCGAACACCACGCAATATCTTCCGGTCGAAGGCCATTGATGTAAACCTGTCGCCGGAAGTGAGAAACTTGCCATTGAGGCATGCAAGCTTCAAAGTACTGAATGGGGTGTTCTAGATCAACTTCTTGGATAATGAGCTAATGTCGACAAGAAGTGATCCATCACAGGAGGGCCTTAATGAATCCCACACCAATGACACGGAACGGAGCAAATGATTTTAATGGAGGTGAAAACGATCTGGTGACATAAGGTTCAGGGTGGCGGTCATGAAAGAATGGAGTATAATGTATGGTAGTGGGTGAGACACAGGTGAATTCTCTAAATGACTTCTCTTGAACATATCGGCGACACTGATGTGATGGATTGGTAGCATTAACCCCAAATGTGGATGGTATGGCGTGACCATGGTGATGTGACCGGTGAATGAAACAACCCAACCCGACTCGGACACGGAGTGGAAGTGTCGTGTTCAAGAGCGACTTGCTACCAACAAAGTTTCTTTATGTTTTCTTCCCAATTTTCCCCAGTCATTGCTGACCAGTACCTCTTTATTTTTGTCAAGCTTGAGGAGGATAACATATGCTTGTTCTATAATTTTCCCTTCGGGCAAACCCATCGCTATGTTTTAACGAGCCTAGCGATAATGAAACTCGTTCTCATCTATAGACAAGTTTGTCGCTATTAATCTTTTTAACGAGTTTAACGACAAAGATAACTCGGTCCTTTTCAATTTTAGAGAGTCTGAAAAGGAACGTAAAGGTAACTCCAAAATTCCTTTTTCGTCATCTAATCCCTTAAGTTCGAAAAAGTATAAAAAAATATCGAAGCGATGAATTTTCGATACTTTTAACGAGCTGAACAAAACAAGCGCTCGATCTTTTTGTGTAATAATCCCTCGGGTCCAAAAAGATTAAAATCTAGAGGAGGGATAGCACTTCCTGTCCCTTTAACGAGCTGGAGAGGCCAATGGCTCGGCAATCTTTTCATATTTTACGAGTCAGTTGAAAAGAGCTTAAAGGAGACTCGTCTTTTGAGGAAAGAGTGATAAAACGGGTAGCAGTTGATTCCAGGTAAGGTTTTGAATTTTCCAATCACGGCAGTGTCACAAGGATGGCTAGTGAAATCACTTTTCGCAGCTGTTCCTCAAAATGGGTAAACAATCAAATGGAGGTGAATGATCGGCCAATGAAAAAGTGGAGGTGACGGTGCAAACACAACCAAGGTGCATTGAATGTTGGCCTGTCTAAAGGCCATCTGACATGCAATGCACCTAGAGCACTGTTGTAGGTGCGATGGGCGCAGAGAAGGAATTCTGTGCACAATTTTTGATGGAAATTTTGCCTGTTTCTTACCAAAATCAGGATCTAACTCTTCTCTTGTTTTCTTTTCAGAGATCTTTGGAGTAAGATGACCATTACATGGCGAGAACGTGAGCATGAAGAAGAAGACATGCTTGCCCTACATGATCTAGTTATAGTAAACGCACTGCGGAACTGTGGCTTGCTGAAGTTTTTCCGCATTTCTAGCATGAGACAACAGATCAACTTACTGCAGTATTTGCTCGATGCTTGGGATCCTACCAACCAGGTTTTCCAGATCAGGGGAAAATCTATCCCCTTGACTGTAGTAGACATCTATTTCTTGACTGGCTTGTCGAGGCGGGGTGCCCCCATCTCTTTATCAGGTTCGGCCCGAGGAGGCGACTCTGTGAGAGATTATGTTCGCCGGTACTGCAGAGAAGGATCTCAGCCGAGTAAAGATGGCAAGATCATCATCCGTGATGTCACTGACAGGTCCCTCAGGACTATTCTGTTTACTTTTGGTAGGATGGCCGGTGGTGCGGCTCTTCATGTAGCCAACCGATCTTATATGCAGTATGCCTTGGAATGCCTCCAACCGAAGGTGTTCAACTGGTGCGACGCAGTACTTCTTGTGATGAAAGAACAGTTGACCAAGATAAAGAGCGGGAGGTTGAAGAACTTTGGGTATGGTTCTATTTTGACCGCCTTTGCCTTGGAGAAGATACCACTGATGCAGCCGCAGTATATTGCACTCGATTTACCTTCACCTACTGAACCACGTATGCAGAGATGGGTTGACCATATGTCTAGGCATGCTGGTCAGTCTCAGATTTCATTTTCTGATACCTTCTTCAGGTGGTTTGATCGTCAGGAGATGGTTTATTCCGAGTATCCATATGCTGGCATGGACTTCCGGGGTGATCCAGATTTAGTACTGCCGGATGGCGAACAGTGGGGCGCCATTGGTAAAATCTTTGACCATATTCCTATTTATTGTTTTTCATTTATAATGTCCTTGTGCTTTATTCTATCAAGACTTTAATCGAACTCATGTGTACATGCAGATGTTGGTCCTGTTCGTCCAGTAGCTCGCCTGAGAGTACCAGCTGCTGCCCCAGCAGGAGAGGCTGTCGGAAGGGCTATCCTTCGTGACCTTGATGTAGCCGAGACTCTCACAGCATTACAGGAGCAGGTTGAGGGCCTCACTCTTGGTATTCCAGATGTGAGGACCGACGAGCTACCTCTGAGGTTACAGCGGCATACCACTGGTGTGCCAAGATGATGGACTCGTCTCTTACGCATGATCGCACAGGCTGTGACTTGCTATCACGAGCATCATTAGACTAGGGTGCCCCCTAGCATTTTGAGTTTTTTGGTCATTTGACCGATTTTGTCTTGGTTACAGAACATTATGTGTAAACCACAAACAGTTATATATATTTTTGATTTTCGGAGTTTTATTTTGGTTAAGTTACATGATCCAAATGCAAACATTGATGGTATGTTTCTTCTTATAAATGTTGCAAATGTCTATCTAACACATAATTTGCTAATGAGTCAGTTAATGTGTTTAAGTTTCTAGAAATATGTTGATATTGAATAAAATCAAATTGTCTTTCCAAAATCTTAACTCTTAGGAACATGCGATAAATAGCTGGATTTCAGACAGAATAGATACCAGTGAGTTGTAGTATTACGAGTTGTGAGTCTAGCCTGACAATTAGTCGGCGTATACCATGTGTGATGGCATCAGAGAGAAGTTCTATCAATGCGCTATATTCAGCGATGTTATTTGTTGATCGAACAATGCATACCCCTCTGAAACTTACTAACTGGCCGCTTGGATCAAAAATGGCCCAGGCTGCGGAAGATAGGTTCCACGAACTACGACTTGCTCCGTTGGCATATCCAACACATGACTCCAATAGGTTTGACATCTGCAATAAATGTAAAAAGTGGATTTACTTGACCAAAATAAACACTTTAGTGAAAACAAAAACATAACAAAAGCATACAGGTTACCATTACGCATAGTAACGCTTGAGGTACAACCCATTACGAGGTTGTGCCAGTGGAATTCCGTCATAATCCATTAACTCGTAGGCTCCTTTTGCTAACACTCGTTTAACAATACAGGGGCCCATCCATAAAGACTTAAATTTACTTGCTCCCAATTTATCGGATTCTTGATCGTAAAGCAAGACCAAGTCACCTTCTGAGAAGACACGGGGTTTGACATTTTTGTCGAACTGTGCCTTGACTCATTTCTTATGGGCTTCGTTAGCCAAAGCGGCATCATGACGGGTTTCATCCAATTGGATTAATTCCAAGAAACGAGCTTCTTCTTCTGAAGTTCCAGGGAGGAGATCAATTGTGAGTTTGAGAGACGAGATTTCGCACTGGATTGGTAAGACTGCTTCCAGGCCATATACTAGTTGGAAAGGTGTAAACCCGGTTGCATTCCTTACCGATGTTCGGTAAGCCCACAAAGATGAGTACAGGATTAGGTGCCATCTTCTCTTGTGAACTCCAATCATCCTTTGCAGCATGCGTTTCAGGACCTTGTTGATTGCTTCAACTTGTCCGTTGGCTTGCGGATAATATGGAGTAGAGCTGTCATGAGACAACCCTAGTTTGGCAGCTAATTCGACCATCATGTGATTGCGAAAATGCGATCCATGATCTGTGACTATAGCCTGTGGTACGCCGAATCTGGCGACTACATGATTGAAAAAGAAGAGGGCAGCTGTTTCACCAGTATTATCTAATGTAGGCATCGCCTCGGCCCATTTGGTAAAATAGTCAACTACGACTATGATATACCCATGCCCCTCGGTCGAGGTGGGGTTACATGTCATGAAATCGATGCCCCATTTGGCAAATGGCCCAACAACAACTATTGGCTGTAGAGGTGCGGGTGGTCTTCTGGTTTTGCTATCGAAAATTTGACAAGCATGGCAACTTCTGACTGCGGTTATGCAATCTTTGAACATTGTTGGCCAGAAGTATCCTGCTCGTAAGATTTTTTGCGCTGTAGCATATCCAGATTGATGCCCCCCACACGCGCCTGAATGACAATCATTCAGGACTTTTTCGGCCTCCTCATGGGTGAGGCACCTTCTCAGAACTGTATCGATACCACGACGGTAAAGTGTATCACCGACGATCATGTAGTCTTTTGCTTGGTATCGAATACATTTTTGTTCGGAGTGGGAGGTGTTTGGCCTGTATTTTTGGGTTTGGAGATAAATTATTATATCCCCATACCACTCATTGCTTGAAGATATTAGAAACAAACTTTCATCCACGATTGTTTCTTCGGATGTTTCATCGTTGGACGACGATGGGAGATCGCACAATAATTCTGTGAAAACTAGAGCTTTCTTCGACTTGGATTTTACAAATTCCAGATCAAACTCTTGTAGGATTGCTATCCATTTTGAATATTTTCCCCCTAGCAACTGTCGCGACAATATATAAGTCATGGGGTTGCAATCTGACAGAATGGTAGTTTTCCGAAAGAGGACATAGTGTCGAAATCTCTGTATTGCTTGAACAGCTGCGAATGCTAGCTTTTCAACGTAAGAATATTTGATTTCTGTATCATTTAAGTTTTTACTTAAATAATATATAGGATGTTCAATTCCATCGACTTCTTGAACTAAAACCATTGCGATGGTCGTATCTGCTGCAGCCAGATATAGGTTAAAATCTTTTTGATAATCAGGAGCGTACATTAATGATGCTTTCATTAGTGATTCTTTCAAAGCATCAAAGGAAGCTTGCACAACCTGATCCCAGACAAAGGGCACTTACTTTTTCAAAAGACGTGTATAACCTTTATCAAGTTCGGTGTAATTTGGAATGAACCTCCTCAGAAAGTTCACTTTCCCTTGGAGTTTCTGAATCTGAAGCAAATTCAAAGGTGGAGGCAAATTTATGATTGCCTGGACCTTACATGGGTCGAGACGAATCCCGTCCTTCGAGACTACAAAGCCAAGTAAATGACTAGAACTACCGCAAAATACACATTTGTGTGGATTGAGTCGTATTTTGTAGTGTCAGCAACGTAGAAATATCGCTCTTAAATGCTGCGGGTGATCAGTCCGCTTTCGCAAATGAGCAGGAAGGTCGTCGAGGTATGGTTGAACGATGTTTTTGATGTCATGGAAGGCATAATTCATTGCCCTCTGAAACGTCGCCCCTGCATTCTTCAAACCAAAGGGTAATTTTCGATATGCGAATGTGCCCCATGGACAAATAAATGCAGTCTTTGACTAGTCCTGTGGGCGGATATTTATTTGATTATACCCGGAGAATCCATCCATGAATGAAAAGATTTCACATCCAGCGCATTCATCGATTATCTGGTCAATGAAGGGCGTAGGGTAGTTTTCTTTTGGACAAACTTGATTTACATCCCTATAATCAACGCACACTCTAATTGTTCCTTGTTTTTTCATAACAGGGACAATATTCGATACCCAATCGGTTAGAGGAACCGAGTAGATGAAACCAGCGTGGAGAAGTTTCTCAACTTTTGCCTTAATGGCAGTGGCTTTCTTGGGGTGCACCTGCCGTAGCCGTTGTCGTACCGGTTTGACATCTGGATACATCTTAATTTCGTGTTCAACGATACTCGAGTCAATGCCTAGCATTTCACTATATGACCAAGCAAAGACATCTCTGAATTCGCGAAAAAGAGTGTCATATATTTCCAGTTCTGAAGGAGAACAACATTTGCCAACATAAATATTCTCTACAACATCTGTTTTGGTCGAGATATTTATGGTGATAGTCTCTTCAATGTTGGACAAGTTTCGCTCGGAATCCACCGTGTTTACAGTATTTGATAGGAAATCAAAGACTGAAGGATGATAAAGGTCATATTGAGTATCTTCTCCACAATCCGGAAGAAGGGAACGATGGTGGGAATCATTCCATGGTTCCCCTTCAATTACCATTGATTGGACAATTCCTTCGTCGGTGACATGCACTCGCGACCAAGGATCTGAAGGGGTACCATATTATTTAGACCTATCTATCCAAACGCTTGATGAGCGTTGATTTGGGTTTACCTCCCATGCTAGGAACATTGATTGCTACAATATTTCCGTTGGGCTTAGAGGCAAAACCATCGCATGATCCATGTCGATATCGTTTTCTGAGATCTTTTTAGAAGATATCATATTGCAGGTTCCTATTGACGCTACTTCCGCTAGGTTTATTGGAGGCGGAAGGGCGAAAGTTCCCATTAGTATAGGATCTTTTAGTAGGCCTACTCCGATATTTTGAAGCGAATGGGGGCTTCCATGGATCATGGGAATGCTTCCTGTAACTTGAGAACCATTGGGGAGGAAGTTTTGTTGATCGACGATTGTAATCCCTCCTTGAAAGGGAAATGCAATCTTCCTAAAATAGGTCGACACAACGGCTGCCATAGCATATATCCATGGTCTTCCTAGTAGGATGTTGTAATCAAGATTGCCATCAATTACTTCAACATCTATTTCTACTGTTTTCCCTCCTAGTTCAACTTTCAAGTTACTTAGAATACCATATGGGGTATATGTCCTTCCGTCGAATGCTTTTAATGTCGTCGAAGATCGCGACAAGGTTGGAGATCCTAAAGTTTTCCAGCAACTCATCGACATTTTTGGGCCCTACAACCCCAAGCATGAAATGTCCATAAACCAAGGGCTCCTAAGTCCCTAAAATTTTTGTTCTAACCCCTAAAGGAACAAGGTCAACAGATTACAGCTTCTCCCAGAAGTTCTCCATGAGAAACTGCTCAGAATTGGTCAAAACAAGATCATTGCAGCTGCTCCACTGGCTAAGTGCGTTGCATCTCACCTAAATACACTGTGAGGGTGTGTTGCATTTCAAAAGTCCCTTCTCTGGGGTGCGATGGGCGAGAAATGACAAATGGCAGTGTCATTCCGCGAGGTGGAGAGGCAATGGAAGCTTCCAGAATCTTCTCCTGTGACACTTGCCTCACTGAATTCGACCAAGGATGAGTAAGAGGCCATCAGTCTCCAAGTGGAAGCAACAACTATCAGAGAGAAGACACTAATCAAATCACAAGCTGACTCATCCCCCTTACAGATATCTATATATGGATCCCTCATCCCAGAGATCCAAAGGCTGGAATTTTGCATATTGTAAGGAATTGCTGTTGGTTTCTTGATACAAACATCAGATTGTTGGGTGATCTAAGCTTTGTTTGAGGTGAAGAGGGGCTTCTTTGCTGGGAGGTTGATGCTGGGTCAGAACAACTCGTTGTAACTCCTCTTGGCTCTTTTCTTGTTTATCAATAAAAGCTATTTGAGTTTTCCTCCATGCTTTTGTGTCATTGATGCTTGTTACATTTGTATGGTCAATTTACATCTGATCCTAGATTGTTTATGATTATAGATCCATGTCTTTGTATAGTGCTATGCTTCTGTGATCTTACAGGTACTTTGTGAAGCTGGGCGTGCAAGGGACCAGGTAGCTGAGGACTATCAAAGAAGAGAGGGATCAAATCAGGAGATTAGCGCAAGACAGAGGTTGGTCTTTCTGTTCCTCTCTATCTATAATTCATAAAGGAAAAACTAAAGTAGCTTTTCTCTGTTTGTTTCTAAGGTAGCTGTCACACCTTAGTGGGATAGAGCAGTTCTATATAGACACTTTTCCGGCGGCAAAATGGTACATCGAATTGCCTAGAGCTTCGTTCGACAACTTCAGTACCTTAGCCACAACCTTTTAAACCCATTTTCAGTTACCAATAAGGTACGAAATGGGAACAGAACTTCTTACCAATTTCAAACAGACAACGGCCACTCACATATCTGATCATATACATGAGTGGCGACGTCGTCGTAGAATGGTAAAAACGTATGTCCCCGATCAGCTCTTAGCTGAATGGTTTATCAAGTCATTACTACCTTCCATCACGAAAGATGTGGCAAAGGGGGGAGTCGTAACAGAAGAGCAAGTTATCGCTCGTGCGCAATATCTGGACTTGATTTACACTCAATCCGGCACGCTCTACGATAAAATACCTGACGCCCCTAGACCGGAATTCTCAATTCCTCCTCCTCCTAAATCAAACAATGACTCTCATGCCGGCGATGGCGTGATTGGCACAACAGACATGAAATCGACAAAGGCTACATCCAAAAAGGCCCGTAAGATTTCAGGTCAAAATGCAAAAGATGAACTTCTTGCTTCGGAAGTAAATGCCGTATCAACAGATAAAGGCAAAGAAACCAAACAACCAGGGAGCAAGAAGAAAGGCAAAGGGAAGAAGAAGAAACAGGAGGAATCATCACGTGAGAAATCTTCTTCAAACCCTCTTGGAGATAGGAAACCAAAAAATCCATGCTTTATATGTGATGAGGATCATTGGAGCGCACATTGTCCACACAGAGCTGAGCTTAAGAAATTCTTCAAGAATTCAAAAACCTCCGCAGTGTTAACTGATCCATTTCCAAATCTAGGAACAAATCTGGTTGAAAGTGGAAATGCTTCCCCGTCTCAAGTGCAAATGTTGTCGGTTTCAAAACAGCAAAATGATGCTTTGATATCGACAAGGAATAAAGATTATGGGAATAGTTCATTTTTTAATGAGCTTAAACGCGGGGGGAAACATTTGCTCATGTCTTATGTTTATTTTTTAACGAGCTTGAACTATGTGCTAAAACCCCGGTAAATAACCATCGTGAATGTAGTACTTCAGCCATAAAAGCCTTGGTCGTGTTTGCACTGTCACCTCCACTTTTTCATTGGCCGATCATTCACCTGCATTTGATTGTTTACCCATTTTGAGGAACAGCTGCGAAGAGTGATCTCACTAGCCATCCTTGTGACACTGCCGTGATTGGAAAATTCCAAACCTTACCTGGAATTAGCTGCTACCCATTTTATCACTCGTTCCTCAAAAGACGAGTCTCCATTAAGCTCTTTTCAACTGACTCATAAAATATGAAAAGGTTGCCGAGCCATTGGCCTCTCCAGCTCGTTAAAGGGACAGGAAGTGCTATCCCTCCTCTAGATTTTAATCTTTTTGGACCTGAGGGATTATTACACAAAAAGATCGAGCACTTGTTTTGTTCGGCTTGTTAAAAGTATCGAAAATTCATACCTTCTGTATTGTTTTATAATTTTTCGGACTTAAGGGATTAGATAATGAAAAAGGAATTTTGGAGTTACCTTTATGTTCCTTTTCAGACTCTCTAAAATTGAAAAGGACCGAGTTATCTTTGTCGTTAAACTCGTTAAAAAGATTAATAGCGACAAACTTGTCTATAGACGAGAACGAGTTTCACTATCGCTAGGCTCATTAAACCATAGCGATGGGTTTGCCCGAAGGGCAAATTATAGAAAAAGCATATGTTATCCTCCTCAAGCTTGACAAAAATAAAGAGGTACTGGTCAGCAATGACTGGGGAAAATTGGGAAGAAAACTTAAAGAAACTTTGTTGGTAGCAAGTCGCTCTTGAACATGACACTTCCACTCCGTGTCCGAGTCGGGTTGGGTTGTTTCATTCACCAGTCACATCACCATGGTCACACCATACCATCCACATTTGGGGTTAATGCTACCAATCCATCACATCAGTGTCGCCGATATGTTCAAGAGAAGTCATCCAGAGAATTCACCTATGTCTCACCCACTACCATACATTATACTCCATTCTTTCATGACCGCCACCCTGAACCTTATGTCACCAGATCGTTTTCACCTCCATTAAAATCATTTGCTCTGTTTCGTGTCATTGATGTGGGATTCATTAAGACCCTCCTGTGACGGATCACTTCTTGTCGACATCAGCTCATTATCCAAGAATTTGATCTAGGAACACCCCATTCAGTACTTTGAAGCTTGCATGCCTCAATGGCAAGTTTCTCACTTCCGGCGACAGGTTTACATCAATGGCCTTCGACCGAAAGATTTTGCGTGGTGTTCGACGCCAAGTCCTTTATTCACACCATGTGAATTGTATTGTAGTACCTTGAGGGTCATTATCATTATCGGTGCATTCCTCTCGCGCTTGTTAACAGTTTACATCATTGACTAGTAATCAAGCGATGTCTTTCCATGTTCGACTTCAGAATACTTCTCACATGGATCGACTTCTACTTTGAGTGAAGATCGGACGAGATTGAAGACCCCGGATCTAGTTTCATCCATCCGGGCTGCGATATATATTCAGGGAAATAAAGACATTAAATGTACATCATTGCTGCATAGATAATCATCCACTCAAAAGGATGATGGCTCTATCAGAATCATCAGTCTACACTCAGACGATTGTCTGTCCTATGTACATGAAAATGAATTTATAAAGCTGAGCATGGGAATGCCCGCCTCAGCTAGATCATGAAAATATTATGAAGATAATGTATTGTATTGTATCTTATTACAGGTCTCCTCCCAGCATTGAAAGAACTTCGGATCCTCATAATAAAGCATTTCACCCGACACCAAAAGATTAATGGCCTCATACTTTAGGGGGCAACTATTATAGAAATTTTTGGGCCCTACAACCCCAAGCATGAAATGTCCATAAACCAAGGGCTCCTAAGTCCCTAAAAGAGTTGTTCTAACCCCTAAAGGAGCAAGGTCAACAGATTACAGCTTCTCCCAGAATTTCTCCATGAGAAACTGCTCAGAATTGGTCAAAACAGGATCATTGCAGTTGCTCCACTGGCTAAGTGCATTGCATCTTACCTAAATACACGGTGAGGGTGCGTTGCATTTCAAAAGTCCCTTCTGTGGGGTGCGATGGGCGAGAAATGACAAATGGCAGTGTCATTCCGCGAGGTGGAGAGGCAATGGAAGCTTCCAGAATCTTCTCCTGTGACACTTGCCTCACTGAATTCGACCAAGGATGAGTAAGAGGCCATCAGTCTCCAAGTGGAAGCAACAACTATCAGAGAGAAGACACTAATCAAATCACAAGCTGACTCATCCCCCTTACAGATATCTATATATGGATCCCTCATCCCAGAGATCCAGGGGGCTGGAATTTTGCATATTGTAAGGAATTGCTGTTGGTTTCTTGAGACAAACATCAGATTGTTGGGTGATCTAAGCTTTGTTTGAGGTGAAGAGGGGATTCTTTGCTGGGAGATTGATGCTGGGTCAGAACAACTGGTTGTAACTCCTCTTGGCTCTTTTCTTGTTTATCAATAAAAGCTATTTGAGTTTTCCTCCATGCTTTTGTGTCATTGATGCTTGTTACATTTGTATGGTCAATTTACATCTCATCCTAGATTGTTTATGATTATAGATCCATGTCTTTGTATAGTGCTATGCTTCTGTGATCTTACAGGTACTTTGTGAAGTTGGACGTGCAAGGGAGCAGGTAGCTGAGGACTATCAAAGAAGAGAGGAATCAAATCAGGAGATTAGTGCAAGACAAAGGTTGGTCTTTCTGTTCCTCTCTATCTATAATTCATAAAGGAAAAACTAAAGTAGCTTTTCTCTGTTTGTTTCTAAGGCAGCTGTCACACCTTAGTGGGATAGAGCAGTTCTATATAGACACTTTTCCCCGTAACAAAATGGCAACTCCGAAACAAGCTTAAACGCGGGGGGAAACATTTGCTCATGTCTTATGTTTATTTTTTGCACAAAATTCCTTCTCTGCGCCCATCGCACCTACAACAGTGCTCTGGGTGCGTTGCATGTCAGATAGCTTTTAGACAGGCCAACATTCAACGCACCTTTCGATACACAGAGGGTGCGCTGAAGGCAGAACGAGTTTTTCAAACCCCAGGGGCTCAGAAAAACTAGGAATCAAGCTCAGAATGTAAAATGGAAACCATGAAATGAAAGAGCTCAGGTTTAGCTCCTACCTGGTCCAGACGGCGCCGAGAATCGTCCACAGAATCTCCCAAAATCAGCTGATGATAATCAAAGGGGGAAAGCACCTCTAAAGCTCCAACAAACCAAAGTTCAAATGAAATGGTAAAATGAGAGGTAAAAACACTTTTTCATTACTTTTTACGTAGTTCAAAGTAAAATATTAGTGTTCTAACTTGTTTTCAAACATATATTATTCATTTCTGACTAGTTTGATGAAGCATTTGAAAATACAGTGCAATCTTTGAAAGAACAAAGCTATTTATGGTAAAATAAAAAAGGTGCCATTCAATCGAGTAGTTTTAGCAAACAGTTCAAGCTCGTTAAAAAATAAACATAAGACGTGAGCAAATGTTTCCCCCCACGTTTAAGCTCGTTAAAAAATGAACTATTCCCCGGTAAATAACCATCGTGAATGTAGTACTTCAGCCATTAAAGCCTTGGTCGTGTTTGCACCGTCACCTCCACTTTTTCATTGGCCGATCATTCAAGAAGTCGATGGAATTGAACATCCTATATATTATTTAAGTAAAAACTTAAATGATACAAAAAGCAAATATTCTTACGTTGAAAAGCTAGCACTCGTAGCTGTTCAAGCGATACAGAGATTTCGACACTATGTCCTGTTTCGAAAAACTACCATTCTATCAGATTTCAACCCCATGACTTATATATTGTCGCGACAGTTGCTGGGGGGCAAATATTCAAAATGGATAGCAATCCTACAAGAGTTTGACCTGGAATTTGTAAAATCCATGTCGAAGAAAGCTCTAGTTTTCGCAGAATTATTGTGCGATCTCCCATCGTCGTCCAACGATGAAACATCCGAAGAAACAATCGTGGAAGAAAGTTTGTTTCTGATATCTACAAGCAATGAGTGGTATGGAGATATAATCATTTATCTCCAAACCCAAAAATACAGGCCAAACACCTCCCACTCCGAACAAAAACGTATTCGATACCAAGCAAAAGACTACATGATCGTCGGTGATACACTTTATCGTCGTGGTATCGATACAGTTCTGAGAAGGTGCCTCACCCATGAGGAGGCCGAAAAAGTCCTGAATGATTGTCATTCAGGCGCATGTGGGGGGCATCAATCTGGATATGCTACAACGCAAAAAATCTTACGAACAGGATACTTCTGGCCAGCAATGTTCAAAGATTGCATAACCACAATCAGAAGGTGCCATGCTTGTCAAATTTTCGATAGCAAAACCAGAAGACCACCTGAACCTCTACAGCCAATAGTTGCTTTTGGGCCATTCGCCAAATGGGGCATCGATTTCATGACATGTAACCCCACCTCGACCGGGGGGCATGGGTATATCATAGTCGCAGTTGACTATTTTACCAAATGGGCCGAGGCGATGCCTACATTAGATAATACTGGTGAAACAACTGCCCTCTTCTTTTTCAATCATGTAGTCGCCAGATTCGGCGTACCACAGGCTATAATCACAGATCATGGATTGCATTTTCGCAATCACATGATGGTCGAATTAGCTGCCAAACTAGGGTTGTCTCACGACAGCTCTACTCCATATTATCCGCAAGCCAATGGACAAGTTGAAGCAATCAACAAGGTCCTGAAACGCATGCTACAAAGGATGATTGGAGTTCACAAGAGAAGATGGCACCTAATCCTGTACTCAACTTTGTGGGCTTACCGGACATCGGTAAGGAATGCTACTGGTTTACACCTTTCCAACTGGTATATGGCCTGGAAGCAGTCTTACCAATCCAGTGCGAAATCTCGTCTCTCAAACTCGTAATTGATCTCCTCCCTGGAACTTCAGAAGAAGAAGCTCGTTTCTTGGAATTAATCCAATTGGATGAAACCCGTCGTGATGCCGCTTTGGCTAACGAAGCCCATAGGAAACGAGTCAAGGCGCAGTTCGACAAAAATGTCAAACCCCGTGTCTTCTTAGAAGGTGACATGGTCTTGCTTTACGACCAAGAATCCGATAAATTGGGAGCAGGTAAATTTAAGTCTTTATGGATGGGCCCCTATATTGTTAAACGAGTGTTAGCAAAAGGAGCCTATGAGTTAATGGATTATGACAGAATTCCACTGGCACAACCTCGTAATGGGTTGTAGCTCAAGCGTTACTATGCGTAATGGTAACCTGTATGCTTTTGTTATGTTTTTGTTTTCGCTAAAGTGTTTATTTTGGTCAAGTAAATCCACTTTTTACATTTATTGCAGATGTCAAACCTATTGGAGTCATGTGTTGGATATGCCGACGGAGCGATTCGTAGTTCGCGGAACCTATCTTCTGCAGCCTGGGCCATTTTTGATCCAAGCGGCGAGTTAGTAAGTTTCAGAGGGGTATGCATTGGTCGATCAACAAATAACATCGCCGAATATAGCGCGTTGATAGAACTTCTCTCTGATGCCATCACACATGGTATACGCCGACTAATTGTCAGGCTAAACTCACAACTCGTAATACTACAACTCACTGGTATCTATTCTGTCCGAAATCCAACTATTTATCGCATGTTCCTAAGAGTTAAGATTTTGGAAAGACAATTTGATTTTATTCAATATCAACATATTTCCAGAAACTTAAACACATTAACTGACTCATTAGCAAATTATGTGTTAGATAGAAATTTACAACATTTATAAAAAGAAATATACCATCAATGTTTGCATTTGGATCATGTAACTTAACCAAAATAAAACTCCGAAAATAAAAAATATATATAACTGTTTGTGGTTTACACATAATGTTCTGTAACCAAGACAAAATCGGTCAAATGACCAAAAAACTCAAAATGCTAGGGGGCACGCTAGTCTAATGATGCTCGTGATAGCAAGTCACAGCCTATGCGATCATGCGTAAGAGACGAGTCCATCGTCTTGGCACACCAGTGGTATGCCGCTGTAACCTCAGAGGTAGCTCATCGGTCCTCACATCTGGAATACCAAGAGTGAGGCCCTCAACCTGCTCTTGTAATGCTGCGAGAGTCTCGGCTACATCAAGGTCATGAAGGATAGCACTTTCGACAGCCTCTCCTACTGGGGCAGCAGTTGGTACTCTCAGGCGAGCTTCTGGATGAACAGTACCAACATCTGCATGTACACATGAGTTTGATTAAAGTCTTGATAGAATAAAGCACAAGGACATTATAAATGAAAAACAATAAACAGGAATATGGTCAAATATTTTACCAATGGCGCCCCACTGTTCGCCATCTGGCAGTACTAAATCTGGATCACGCCGAAAGTCCATGCCAACATATGGATACTAGGAATAAACCATCTCCTGACGATCAAACCACCTGAAGAAGGTATCAGAAAATGAAATCTGAGACTGACCAGCATGCCTAGACATATGGTCAACCCATCTCTGCATACGTGGTTCAGTAGGTGAAGGTAAATCGAGTGCAATATACTGCGGCTACATCAGTGGTATCTTCTCCAAGGCAAAGGTGGTCAAAATAGAACCATACCCAAAGTTCTTCAACCTCCCGCTCTTTATCTTGGTCAACTGTTCTTTCATCACAAGAAGTACTGCTTCGCACTAGTTGAACACCTTTGGTTGGAGGCATTCCAAGGCATACTGCATATAAGATCGGTTGGCTACATGAAGAGCTGCACCACCGGCCATCATACCAAAAGTAAACAGAATAGTCCTAAGGGACCTGTCAGTGACATCACGGATGATGATCTTGCCGTCTTTACTCGGCTGAAATCCTTCTCTGCAGTACCGGCGAACATAATCTCTCACAGAGTCGCCTCCTCGGACCGAACATGATAAAGAGATGGGGGCAACCCGCCTCGACAAGCCAGTCAAGAAATAGATGTCTACTATAGTCAAGGGGATAGATTTGCCCCTGATCTGGAAAACCTGGTTGGTAGGATCCCAAGCATCGAACTAATACTGCAGTAAGTTGATCTGTTGTCTCATGCTAGAAATGCGGAAAAACTTCAGCAAGCCACAGTTCCGCAGTGCGTTTACTGTAACTGGATCATGTAGGGCAAGCATGTCCTCTTCTTCATGCTCACGTTCTCGCCATGTAATGGTCATATTACTCTAAAGATCTCTGAAAAACAAACAAGAGAAGAGTTAGATCCTGATTTTGGTAAGAAACAGGCAAAATTTCCATCAAAAATTGTGCACAGAATTCCTTCTCTGCACCCATCGCACCTACAACAGTGCTCTGGGTGCGTTGCATGTCAGATGGCCTATAGAAAGGCCAACATTCAACGCACCTTTCGATACACAGAGGGTGCGCTGAAGGCAGAATGAGTTTTTCAAACCCCAGGGGCTCAGAAAAACTAGGAATCAAGCTCAGAATGTAAAATGGAAACCATGAAATGAAAGAGCTCAGGTTTAGCTCCTACCTGGTCCAGACAGCGCCGAGAATCGTCCACAGAATCTCCCAAAATCAGCTGATGAAAATCAAAGGGGGAAAGCACCTCCAAAGCTCCAACAAACCAAAGTTCAAATGAAATGGTAAAATGAGAGGTAAAAACACTTTTTCATTACTTTTTACGTAGTTCAAAGTAAAATATTAGTGTTCTAACTTGTTTTCAAACATATATTATTCATTTCTGACTAGTTTGATGAAGAATTTGAAAATATAGTGCAATCTTTGAAAGAACAAAGCTATTTATGGTAAAATAAAAAACGGGCCATTCAATCGAGCAGTTTTAGCACATAGTTCAAGCTCATTAAAAAATAAACATAAGACATGAGCAAATGTTTCCCCCCGCATTTAAGCTCGTTAAAAAATGAACTATTCCCCGGTAAATAACCATCGTGAATGTAGTACTTCAGCCATTAAAGCCTTGGTTGTGTTTGCACCGTCACCTCCACTTTTTCATTTGCCAATCATTCACCTCCATTTGATTGTTTACCCATTTTGAGGGACAGCTGCGAAGAGTGATCTCACTAGCCATCCTTGTGACACTGCCGCGATTGGAAAATTCCAAACCTTACCTGGAATTAGCTGCTACCCCTTTTATCACTCGTTCCTCAAAAGACGAATCTCCTTTAAGCTCTTTTCAACTGACTCGTAAAATATGAAAAGATTGCTGAGCCATTGGCCTCTCCAGCTCGTTAAAGGGACAGGAAGTGCTATCCCTCCTCTAGATTTTAATCTTTTCGGACCTGAGGGATTATTACACAAAAAGATCGAGAGCTTGTTTTGTTCGGCTCGTTAAAAGTATCGAAAATTCATCCCTTCTGTATTGTTTTATACTTTTTCAGACTTAAGGGATTAGATGACGAAAAAGGAATTTTGGAGTTACCTTTACGTTCCTTTTCAGACTCTCTAAAATTGAAAAGGACCGAGTTATCTTTATCGTTAAACTCGTTAAAAAGATTAATAGCGACAAACTTGTCTATAGACGAGAATGAGTTTCACTATCGCTAGGCTCGTTAAAACATAGCGATGGGTTTGCCCGAAGGGCAAATTATAGAACAAGCATATGTTATCCTCCTCAAGCTTGACAAAAATAAAGAGGTACTGGTCAGCAATGACTGGGGAAAATTGGGAAGAAAACTTAAAGAAACTTTTTTGGTAGCAAGTCACTCTTGAACATGACACTTCCACTCCGTGTCCGAGTCGGGTTGGGTTGTTTCATTCACCGGTCACATCACCATGGTCACGCCATACCATCCACATTTGGGATTAATGCTACCAATCCATCACATCAGTGTCGCCGATATGTTCAAGAGAAGTCATTCAGAGAATTCACCTATGTCTCACCCACTACCATACATTATACTCCATTCTTTCATGACCGCCACCCTGAACCTTATGTCACCAGATCGTTTTCACCTCCATTAAAATCATTTGCTCCGTTCCATGTGATTGATGTGCGATTCATTAAGGCCCTCCTGTGACGGATCACTTCTTGTCGACATCAGCTCATTATCCAAGAAGTTGATCTAGGAACACCCCATTCAGTACTTTGAAGCTTGCATGCCTCAATGGCAAGTTTCTCACTTCCGACGACAGGTTTACATCAATGGCCTTCAACCGAAAGATTTTGTGTGGTGTTCGACGCCAAGTCCTTTATTCACACCACGTGAATTGTACTGTAGTACCTTGAGGGTCATTATCATTATCGGTGATTCCTCTTGCACTTGTTAACAGTTTACATCATTGACTGGTAATCAAGCGATGTCTTTCCATGTTTGACTTCAGAATACTTCTCACATGGATCGACTTCTACTTTGAGTGAAGATCGAACGAGATTGAAGACCCCGGATCTAGTTTCATCCATCCGGGCTACGATATATATTCAGGGAAATAAAGACATTAAATGTACATCATTGTTGCACAGATAATCATCCACTCAAAAGGATGATGGCTCTATCAGAATCATCAGTCTACACTCGGACGATTGTCTGTCCTATGTACATGAAAATGAATTTATAAAGCTGAGCATGGGAATGCCCGCCTCAGCTAGATCATGAAAATAGTATGAAGATAATGTATTGTATTGTATCTTATTACAGGTCTCCTCCCAGCATTGAAAGAACTTCGGATCCTCATAATAAAGCATTTCACCCGACACCAAAAGATTAACGGCCTCATACTTTAGGTGGCAACTCTTATAGAAATTTTTGGGCCCTACAACCCCAAGCATGAAATGTCCATAAACCAAGGGCTCCTAAGTCCCTAAAAGTGTTGTTCTAACCCCTAAAGGAACAAGGTCAACAAATTACAGCTTCTCCCAGAAGTTCTCCCTGAGAAACTGCTCAGAATTGGTCAAAACAGGATCATTGCAGCTGCTCCACTGGCTAAGTGCATTGCATCTCACCTAAATACACTGTGAGGGTGTGTTTCATTTCTAAAGTCCCTTCTGTGGGGTGCGATGGGCGAGAAATGACAAATGGCAGTGTCATTCCGCGAGGTGGAGAGGCAATGGAAGCTTCCAGAATCTTCTCCTGTGACACTTGCCTCACTGAATTCGACCAAGGATGAGTAAGAGGCCATCAGTCTCCAAGTGGAAGCAAAAACTATCAGAGAGAAGACACTAATCAAATCACAAGCTGACTCATCCCCCTTACAGATATCTATATATGGATCCCGCATCCCAGAGATCTAGGGGGCTGGAATTTTGCATATTGTAAGGAATTGTTGTTGGTTTCTTGAGACAAACATCAGATTGTTGGGTGATCTAAGCTTTGTTTGAGGTGAAGAGGGGCTTCTTTTCTTGGAGGTTGATGCTGGGTCAGAACCGCTGGTTGTAACTCCTCTTGGCTCTTTTCTTGTTTATCAATAAAAGCTATTTGAGTTTTCCTCCATGCTTTTGTGTCATTGATGCTTGTTACATTTGTATGGTCAATTTACATCTGATCCTAGATTGTTTATGATTATAGATCCATGTCTTTGTATAGTGCTATGCTTCTGTGATCTTACAGGTACTTTGTGAAGCTGGGCGTGCAAGGGAGCAGGTAGCTGAGGACTATCAAAGAAGAGAGGGATCAAATCAGGAGATTAGCGCAAGACAGAGGTTGGTCTTTCTGTTCCTCTCTATCTATAATTCATAAAGGAAAAACTAAAGTAGCTTTTCTCTGTTTGTTTCTAAGGCAGATGTCACACCTTAGTGGGATAGATCAGTTCTATATAGACACTTTTCCCTGTAACAAAATTGCATGGGTATATCATAGTCGCAGTTGACTATTTTACCAAATGGGCCGTGGCGATGCCTACATTAGATAATACTGGTGAAACAGCTGCCCTCTTCTTTTTCAATCATGTAGTCGCCAGATTCGGCGTACCACAGGCTATAGTCACAGATCATGGATCGCATTTTCGCAATCACATGATGGTCGAATTAGCTGCCAAACTAGGGTTGTCTCACGACAGCTCTACTCCATATTATCCGCAAGCCAACGGACAAGTTGAAGCAATCAACAAGGTCCTGAAATGCATGCTGCAAAGGATGATTGGAGTTCACAAGAGAAGATGGCACCTAATCCTGTACTCAGCTTTGTGGGCTTACCGGACATCGGTAAGGAATGTAACCGGTTTTACACCTTTCCAACTGGTATATGGCCTGGAAGCAGTCTTACCAATCCAGTGCGAAATCTCGTCTCTCAAACTCGCAATTGATCTCCTCCCCGGAACTTCAGAAGAAGAAGCTCGTTTCTTGGAATTAATCCAATTGGATGAAACCTGTCGTGATGCCACTTTGGCTAACGAAGCCCATAAGAAACGAGTCAAGGCGCAGTTCGACAAAAATGTCAAACCCCGTGTCTTCTCAGAAGGTGACTTGGTCTTGCTTTACGACCAAGAATCCGATAAATTGGGAGCAGGTAAATTTAAGTCTTTATGGATGGTGTTATAGACATTTTTGGGCCCTACAACCCCAAGCATGAAATTTCCATAAACCAAGGGCTCCTAAGTCCCTAAAAGTGTTGTTCTAACCCCTAAAGGAACAAGGTCAACAGATTACAGCTTCTCCCAGAAGTTCTCCATGAGAAACTGCTCAGAATTGATCAAAACAGGATCATTGCAGTTGCTCCACTGGCTAAGTGCGTTGCATCTCACCTAAATACACTGTGAGGGTGCGTTGCATTTCAAAAGTCCCTTCTGTGGGGTGCGATGGGTGAGAAATGACAAATGGCAGTGTCATTCCGCGAGGTGGAGAGGCAATGGAAGCTTCCAGAATCTTCTCCTGTGACACTTGCCTCACTGAATTCGACCAAGGATGAGTAAGAGGCCATCAGTCTCCAAGTGGAAGCAAGAACTATCAGAGAGAAGACACTAAACAAATCACAAGCTGACTCATCCCCCTTACAAATATCTATATATGGATCCCTCATCCCAGAGATCCAGAGGCTGGAATTTTGCATATTGTAAGGAATTGTTGTTGGTTTCTTGAGACAAACATCAGATTGTTGGGTGATCTAAGCTTTGTTTGAGGTGAAGAGGGGCTTCTTTGCTGGGAGGTTGATGCTGGGTCAGAACAACTGGTTGTAACTCCTCTTGGCTCTTTTCTTGTTTATCAATAAAAGCTATTTGAGTTTTCCTCCATGCTTTTGTGGCATTGATGCTTGTTACATTTGTATGGTAAATTTACATCTGATCCTAGATTGCTTATGATTATAGATCCATGTCTTTGTATAGTGTTATGCTTCTGTGATCTTACAGGTACTTCATGAAGCTGGGTGTGCAAGGGAGCAGGTAGCTGAGGACTATCAAAGAAGAGAGGGATCAAATCAGGAGATTAGCGCAAGACAGAGGTTGGTATTTTTGTTCCTCTCTATCTATAATTCATAAAGGAAAAACAAAAGTAGCTTTTCTCTGTTTGTTTCTATGGCAGCTGTCACACCTTAGTGGGATAGAGCAGTTCTATATAGACACTTTTCCCTGTAACAAAATGGCGACTCCGCTGGGGAGCTAATTAGTTTGTTTGTTTATCATTCTTTGTTGTTTGTTTCATAAACTTACAAGCAACATTCGAACTGCATTTGCCATAACAAATGCAAAGTAGACAACTGCTACTTCAATCCATCTACTGGATCTGTTTATGATTTACACAACTAATTCACAAACTATCTGATTGCCCTTGTGATAGCTCTTAGATCCTCCTTAGATCTACCCCTGATTGTTGCATTACTGATTGCTTTTTGCTCGGCCAAAACCCAAGAACTGAACTGCAAACTGTGACCTGGAACCCGAACAGAGTCTCGTTTCTGGCCCAGCGCAGGTACTGTTCAGAGATTCTGAATTTCAACGCACTTCCCGAGTGGACAAACTGCGCTGCATTTCAGATTCTCTGTGTTACAGGTGCGCTGATCAGACTAGCTCTGTGCAGATGTGGCTTCTGTGGTTCATTCTTTCCAGTTCTATTCTTCAATTTTGTTGCCTGTGATCAGTATATGTCTGTTTGAAACCCCTTTTCCTTGATATTATTCTACCTCCTTTGTACAAAAGAACTGTAGATGTTTTTGTGTGTTTGTTGAGTCATTTACAGTTCTCCTTTGCAAAAGTAGCGTAATCGTACTGTCGTCCTTTGATTTGAAACTGTCGCCAGTGTCGATTTCAATCGTAGGAAAGAGTTTAATTGCTGTTGATGGTCGATTATCCTGTTACTATTGCTTTTGGTCTGAATTTGTAATTTTCTAGTGTCGAGAACAAGTATTCATTTCAAAATCGTAAGGTGTTGTGATCATCTCCATTTTTTGATTTCTAAAAAAAACTTGTTGATATTTGTCGCTTGAAAAGAATTTCAGATTTGTGCATCAACTTTCTTTTTAGCATTCATATACTAAGAAAGTTGAAAACAAATACATGCATGTGCATTTGCATATAGACAGTCTGATTGGCTTGATTTAGGAAAGTGAATTCAGAGTGTGCTCTTTGCTCTTTGTGAAAAGATTCTGTCTTTCTTTTCCCTAGTAGCTAGGATTTTCATTGCGTAAAGAAGATAAAAAGTTTGTTTATCATCTTAGGTTGCATTTTAGGAATTACATCTACATCTCGTGGTGAACCCGAAAGGCAAACTTCATAAACAAGATCAACTTAAAATAAATTCAATGAATCTAACAACGCTTTGGAACTTAACGCACAACATTTAGAAGTCTAGGCTAGAGACATATTCCGACATCGTAAAGCCTGGTAACTGTTGTTCTCATTGATGGTTGGGTGATTCCTCCACTTTGAGACGATAAGTGCCAGTACGGACTTGTTCTCCCACGTACCGTCGAGTATATTTTGGGAGACCCCAATAGGCTTAATCATTTATCCATAGGAAGCCATGTTTGCCGCCCTATCGATTGCAATGCACTGAACACAACATTCGGGAAGATTGACTTCCGTACCGTAAAAAGTATTCTGCAGTTTTGCGATTGGTTTGGGAATCCCTCTACCTAGATTTCCAGAGCAGTCCCTTTCGTTCCTTTTCAGACTCCTTAACAGAAAAGGTCCATCTGAGCACTTGTCACTTCAGGCTCATTAAAAATCGAAGGAGACTAGAGTCATCTTTTGTTTTTTTCTCGACTCTTAAAAACTGAAAAAACAAGTTGTGTCAAAGCGTCTAAAATTTATTTTAAACGGAATATTCATTACCCTTTCCTACGTTGATCTTGGGTTGAGAAAATGGAATCCACCAACCAAGGAATTCCCCTTGGAGGAAATCCTAGTCCCCTCTCCTCTTGGGGAGATTTTGGTGCACCCCATATGGCCACATTGTCGCTTCCAGGACTGACAATTGGTTTGCCTGTATGGCTCTTCTCAACCTCTGTCGTTCAGAACACCACAATTCCTGAACAATCGAATCAGCAACTAGATGAGTCCAGAGTTACCCACCAACCTTCTATTTCCTCTAATTCTTCCTCTCCTCCTTCCTCTTCGCTTGATGGGGCTGGTAAAGCCAAAAGTCAAGTACCTAAGGAGAAGAAGGAAAAGAAGAAGAAAGAGAAGAAGAAGAAGGAGCCAAAAGCGAATGGGGGCAAACGAGTGTCGTCTAGCGAAAATCCACACACTGCACCGACCAGGCCTAAATCGCCATGTGTCATTTGCAAAGGAGACCACTATCACAAATATTGTCCTTGCATCCCTCGGATCTTAAGGGACTGGTCTCCTTGTTTGCACAACCCGGTGTCGTCAACCTCTGATGATCTTGTTGAAAACACACCGTCGACTAGTGAAAGTGAAGCCCCAGGACAAAAAGGAAGATATAGATTTCCTTGTAAACTGTGCGAAGGCGATCATGTCGTCCACCGTTGTCCCTTCTTAGACGAAGCTAAAAGAGTTTTGGATGATCGTCCGGTTTCACCGTTACGACTTCCTCCTGGATATAAAAAACTCTTGCCGAGTCCGTCACTAGTTGAAAATACGGCTGGCCCGCTCAGGTGGTCGGCCGAAGCATCTATCATTGAAGATAAACCATCTAAACCCATACCAGACGAAAGTCAAAAGGTTGAGGCGGAAGTTGACCCGGTCTTGCCTTCAGAGGTTCCATCTTCAGATGATACAGTCACTGAAGAGAACAAGGATGGCACCGTCCAAATTCCTTTCATAAGCACAGACTCCAACGAACATGGGGGCAATTTACCCGTTCCTTTACCGCAGGAAGGAAGTTCGTCAGAGTCGTACCCGACTGTCTATTCGGTCCCACCTCCAAGCAATCTAGTTGTCTCCTTCGACTGGAATCAACTAGGCAGACCCCGTTTACCAGCTAGTGTACCATTCCGAATCATTGTTCAAATATATAGAATGGTTATGGCTGGTACCATCATAGATGAGGGGGCTTCTGTGAGTATCCTTTCCTTGACTGCTTGGAAAGCGCTTGGTTCGCCATCGCTTTTGCCTGAGATGAGAAATCTAACAGGTTTTGATAAAGGAACCAGTCGACCGTTAGGGATCCTTCCCAATGTGCCCATAACATTGAGAGGGAAAACCGTTCACATGAACGTGATGGTAGTTCAAGGACCCCTGGATTATAATCTACTCCTTGGACGAGACTATATTTATTGCATGAGAGCCATTGTCTCATCACTCTTTAGAGTGATGTGTTTTCCGCACGAAGGAAGAATGGTCAAGCTCGTAGACCAACTTTCATTTCCCGGATCACGCATAGCAAATAGTCATATACCATCCCTAAATGGTCTTTTCACGCAAGAAATGTCTCAATCTCCAGTCCGTCCACCCGATGAGCGCGAGTGATTCGGGGGGACATGACTGAAACCCAGGGGGCATGCACCCTGGTCTGCTTCGGCAGGAAAACTTCGGGTATAGGGTAGGTTTCCGCGAGAAAATATGACTAGTCTGTACTCCCATCCATGATTGGAAGGGGGGTTATTCTAGAACAAGATTCTCTTGTTAAAGTTATGTGAGTTGGTGGGCATCGCCGCTCACCTTTGTTTATCTCAGTAAACATCGCCGAAGAATTGTTTTGTTTGCGCTGTGAATAAAACAATCTTGGGGTAACCTGTAAGAGGTATACCTTTCCTGATAAAGCAAATGTTTTGTCAGCTCGAATAAAAGGTGACCTTGAAACTCTGTTTTATACCTGGGGGCATGCAAACCTTTTGGAGTGCAAGCGAAGAGCGACTATTTATTTTTTAAATTTATAGGACCTCTAACCCTTTAAACTCATAGGATTAGTCGTTTCCTAACTTGCATAAAGAAAGGATGTGGGGCAAATCTCTAAAAGTTGCCGTTTTTATATGAGACATTCTTATCACACGACTGGATTAATCGAGTAGTTTTAGCACATAGTTCAAGCTCGTTAAAAAATAAACATAAGACATGAGCAAATGTTTCCACCTGCGTTTAAGCTCGTTAAAAAATGAACTATTCCCCGGTAAATAACCATCATGAATGTAGTACTTCAGCCATTAAAGCCTTGGTCGTGTTTGCACCGTCACCTCCACTTTTTCATTGGCCGATCATTCACCTCCATTTGATTGTTTACCCATTTTGAGGAACAGCTACGAAGAGTGATTTCACTAGCCATCCTTGTGACACTGCCGTGATTGGAAAATTCCAAACCTTACCTGGAATCAGCTGCTACCCGTTTTATCACTCGTTCCTCAAAAGACGAGTCTCCTTTAAGCTCTTTTCAACTGACTCGTAAAATATGAAAAGATTGCCGAGCCATTGGCCTCTCCAGCTCGTTAAAGGGACAGGATGTGCTATCCCTCCTCTAGATTTTAATCTTTTTGGACCTGAGGGATTATTACACAAAAAGATCGAGTGCTTGTTTTGTTCGACTCGTTAAAAGTATCGAAAATTCATCCCTTCTGTATTGTTTTATACTTTTTCGGACTTAAGGGATTAGATGACGAAAAAGGAATTTTGGAGTTACCTTTACGTTCCTTTTCAGACTCTCTAAAATTGAAAAGGACCGAGTTATCTTTGTCGTTAAACTCGTTAGAAAGTATAATAGCGACAAACTTGTCTATAGACGAGAACGAGTTTCACTATCGCTAGGCTCGTTAAAACATAGCGATGAGTTTGCCCGAAGGGCAAATTATAGAACAAGCATATGTTATCCTCCTCAATCTTGACAAAAATAAAGAGGTACTAGTCAGCAATGACTGGGGAAAATTGGGAAGAAAACTTAAAGAAAACTTTGTTGGTAGCAAGTCGCTCTTGAACATGACACTTCCACTCCGTGTCCGAGTCGGGTTGGGTTGTTTCATTCACCGGTCACATCACCATGGTCACGCCATACCATCCACATTTGGGGTTAATGCTACCAATCCATCACATCAGTGTCACCGATATGTTCAAGAGAAGTCATTCAGAGAATTCACTTGTGACTCACCCACTACCTTACATTATACTCCATTCTTTCATGACCGCCACCCTGAACCTTATATCACCATATTGTTTTCACCTCCATTAAAATCATTTGCTCCATTCCGTGTCATTGATGTGGGATTCATTAAGGCCCTCCTGTGACGGATCACTTCTTGTCGACATCAGCTCATTATCCAAGAAGTTGATCTAGGAACACCCCATTCAGTACTTTGAAGCTTGCATGCCTTAATGGCAAGTTTCTCACTTCCGGCAACAGGTTTACATCAATGGCCTTCGACCGAAATATTTTTTGTGGTGTTCGATGCCAAGTCCTTTATTCACACCACGTGAATTGTACTGCAGTACCTTGAGGGTCATTATCATTATCGGTGATTCCTCTCGCGCTTGTTAACAGTGTACATCATTGACTGGTAAGCAAGTGATGTCTTTCCATGTTCGACTTCAGAACATTTCTCACATGGATCGACTTGTACTTCGAGTGAAGATCGGATGAGATTGAAGACCCCGGATCTAGTTTCATCCATCTGGTCTGCGATATATATTTAGGGAAATAAATACATTAAATGTACATCATTGCTGCATAGATAATCATCCACTCAAAAGGATGATGGTTCTATCAGGATCATCAGTCTACACTCAGACGATTGTCTGTCCTATGTACATAAAAATGAATTTATAAAGATGAGCATGGGAATGCCCGCCTTAGCCAGATCATGAAAATATTATGAAGATAATGTATTTTATTATATCTTATTACAGGTCTCCTCCCAGCATTGAAAGAACTTCGGATCCTCACAATAAAGCATTTCACCCGACATCAAAAAGATTAATGGCCTCATGCTTTAGGGGGAAACTGTTATAGACATTTTTGGGCCCTACAACCCCAAGCATGAAATGTCCATAAACCAAGGGCTCCTAAGTCCCTAAAAGTGTTGTTCTAACCCCTAAAGGAACAAGGTCAATAGATTACAGCTTCTCCCAGAAGTTCTCCATGAGAAACTGCTCAGAATTGGTCAAAACAGGATCATTGCAGCTGCTCAACTGGCTAAGTGCGTTGCATCTCACCTAAATACACTGTGAGGGTGCGTTACATTTCAAAAGTCCCTTCAGTGGGGTGCGATGGGCGAGAAATGAAAAATGGCGGTGTCATTCCGCGAGGTGGAGAGGCAATGGAAGCTTCCAGAATCTTCTCCTGTGACACTTGCCTCACTGAATTCGACCAAGGATGAGTAAGAGGCCATCAGTCTCCAAGTGGAAGCAAGAACTATCAGAGAGAAGACACTAATCAAATCACAAGCTGACTCATCCCCCTTACAAATATCTATATATGGATCCCTCATCCCAGAGATCCAGAGGCTGGAATTTTGCATATTGTAAGGAATTGTTGTTGGTTTCTTGAGACAAACATCAGATTGTTGGGTGATCTAAGCTTTGTTTGAGGTGAAAAGGGGCTTCTTTACTGGGAGGTTGATGCTGGGTCAGAACAACTAGTTGTAACTCCTCTTGGCTCTTTTCTTGTTTATCAATAAAAGCTATTTGAGTTTTCCTCCATGCTTTTGTGGCATTGATGCTTGTTACATTTGTATGGTCAATTTACATCTGATACTAGATTGTTTATGATTATAGATCCATGTCTTTGTATAGTGCTATGCTTCTGTGATCTTACAGGTACTTCGTGAAGCTGGGCGTGCAAGGGAGCAGGTAGCTGAGGACTATCAAAGAAGAGAGGGATCAAATCAGGAGATTAGCGCAAGACAGAGGTTGGTCTTTTTCTTCCTCTGTATCTATAATTCATAAAGGAAAAACAAAAGTAGATTTTCTCTGTTTGTTTCTAAGGTAGCTGTCACACCTTAGTGGGATAGAGCAGTTCTATATAGACACTTTTCCCTGTAACAGATGGGCCCCTATATTGTTAAACGAGTGTTAGCAAAAGGAGCCTACGAGTTAATGGATTATGACGGAATTCCACTGGCACAACCTTGTAATGGGTTGTACCTCAAGCGTTACTATGCGTAATGGTAACCTGTATGCTTTTGTTATGTTTTTGTTTTCGCTAAAGTGTTTATTTTGGTCAAGTAAATCCACTTTTTACATTTATTGCAGATGTCAAACCTATTGGAGTCATGTGTTGGATATGCCGACAGAGCGAGTCGTAGTTCGCGGAACCTATCTTCCGCAGCCTGGGCCATTTTTGATCCAAGCGGCGAGTTAGTAAGTTTCAGAGGGGTATGCATTGGTCGATCAACAAATAACATCGCTGAATATAGCGCGTTGATAGAACTTCTCTCTGATGCCATCACACATGGTATACGCCGACTAATTGTCAGGCTAGACTCACAACTCGTAATACTACAACTCACTGGTATCTATTCTGTCCGAAATCCAGCTATTTATCGCATGTTCCTAAGAGTTAAGATTTTGGAAAGACAATTTGATTTTATTCAATATCAACATATTTCCAGAAACTTAAACACATTAACTGACTCATTAGCAAATTATGTGTTAGATAGACATTTGCAACATTTATAAAAAGAAACATACCATCAATGTTTGCATTTGGATCATGTAACTTAACCAAAATAAAACTTCGAAAATCAAAAATATATATAACTGTTTGTGGTTTACACATAATGTTATGTAACCAAGACAAAATAGGTCAAATGACCAAAAAACTCAAAATGCTAGGGGGCACCCTAGTCTAATGATGCTCGTGATAGCAAGTCACAGCCTGTGCGATCATGCGTAAGAGACGAGTCCATCATCTTGGTACACCAGTGGTATGCCGGTGTAACCTCAGAGGTAGCTCGTCGTTCCTCACATCTGGAATACCAAGAGTGAGGCCCTCAACCTGCTCCTGTAATGCTGCGAGAGTCTCGGCTACATCAAGGTCACGAAGGATAGCCCTTCCGACAGCCTCTCCTGCTGGGGCGGCAGCTGGTACTCTCAGGCGAGCTACTGGATGAACAGGACCAACATCTGCATGTACACATGAGTTTGATTAAAGTCTTGATAGAATAAAGCACAAGGACATTATAAATGAAAAACAATAAACAGGAATATGGTCAAAGATTTTACCAATGGCACCCCACTGTTCGCCATCCGGCAGTACTAAATCTGGATCACCCCGGAAGTCCATGCCAGCATATGGATACTCGGAATAAACCATCTCTTGACGATCAAACCACCTGAAGAAGGTATCAAAAAATGAAATCTGAGACTGACCAGCATGCCTAGACATATGGTCAACCCATCTCTGCATACGTGGTTCAGTAGGTGAAGGTAAATCGAGTGCAATATATTGCGGTTGCATCAGTAGTATCTTCTCCAAGGCAAAGGCGGTCAAAATAGAACCATACCCAAAGTTCTTCAACCTCCCGCTCTTTATCTTGGTCAACTGTTCTTTCATCACAAGAAGTACTGCGTCGCACCAGTTGAACACCTTCGGTTGGAGGCATTCCAAGGCATACTGCATATAAGATCGGTTGGCTACATGAAGAGCCGCACCACCGGCCATCCTACCAAAAGTAAACAGAATAGTCCTGAGGGACCTGTCAGTGACATCACGGATGATGATCTTGCCGTCTTTACTCGGCTGAGATCCTTCTCTGCAGTACCGGCGAACATAATCTCTCACAGAGTCGCCTCCTCAGGCCGAACCTGATAAAGAGATGGGGGCACCCCGCCTCGACAAGCCAGTCAAGAAATAGATGTCTACTACAGTCAAGGGGATAGATTTGCCCCTGATCTGGAAAACCTGGTTGGTAGGATCCCAAGCATTGAGCAAATACTGCAATAAGTTGATCTGTTGTCTCATGCTAGAAATGCGGAAAAACTTCAGCAAGCCACAGTTCCGCAGTGCGTTTACTGTAACTGGATCATGTAGGGCAAGCATGTCCTCTTCTTCATGCTCATGTTCTTGCCATGTAATGGTCATCTTACTCCAAAGATCTCTAAAAAACAAACAAGAGAAGAGTTAGATCCTGATTTTGGTAAGAAACAGGGAAAATTTCCATCAAAAATTGTGCACAGAATTCCTTCTCTGCGCCCATCGCACCTACAGCAGTGCCCTGGGTGTGTTGCATGTCAGATGGCCTTTAGATAGGCCAACATTCAATGCACCTTTCGATACATAGAGGGTGCGCTGAAGGCAGAATGAGTTTTTCAAACCCCAGGGGCTCAGAAAAACTAGGAATCAAGCTCAGAATGTAAAATGGAAACCATGAAATGAAAGAGCTCAGGTTTAGCTCCTACCTGGTCCAGACAACGCGAGAATCATCCACAGAATCTCCCAAAATCAGCTGATGAAAATCAAAGGGGGAAAGCACCTCGAAAGCTCCAACAAACCAAAGTTCAAATGAAATGGTAAAATGAGAGGTAAAAACACTTTTCATTACTTTTTACCTAGTTCAAAGTAAAATATTAGTGTTCTAACTCGTTTTCAAACATATATTATTCATTTCTGACTAGTTTGATGAAGCATTTGAAAATACAGTGCAATCTTTGAAAGAACAAAGCTATTTATGGTAAAATAAAAAAGGGGCCATTCAATCGAGCAGTTTTAGCACATAGTTCAAGCTCGTTAAAAAATAAAAATAAGACATGAGCAAATGTTTCCCCCCACGTTTAAGCTCGTTAAAAAATGAACTATTCCCCGGTAAATAACCATCGTGAATGTGGTACTTCAACCATTAAAGCCTTGGTCGTGTTTGCACTGTCACCTCCACTTTTTCATTGGCCGATCATTCACCTCCATTTGATTGTTTACCCATTTTGAGGAACAGCTGCGAAACGTGATTTCACTAGCCATCCTTGTGACACTGCCGTGATTGGAAAATTCCAAACCTTACCTGGAATCAGCTGCTACCCGTTTTATCACTCGTTCCTCAAAAGATGAGTCTCATTTAAGCTCTTTTCAACTGACTCGTAAAATATGAAAAGATTGTCGAGCCATTGGCCTCTCTAGCGCGTTAAAGGGACAGGAAGTGCTATCCCTCCTCTATATTTTAATCTTTTTGGACCCGAGAGATTATTACACAAAAAGATCGAGCGCTTGTTTTGTTCGGCTCGTTAAAAGTACCAAAAATTCATCCCTTCGGTATTGTTTTATACTTTTTCGGACTTAAGGGATTAGATGACGAAAAAGGAATTTTGGAGTTACCTTTACGTTCCTTTTTAGACTCTCTAAAATTGAAAAGGACCGAGTTATCTTTGTCGTTAAACTCGTTAAAAAGATTAATAGCGACAAACTTGTCTATAGATGAGAATGAGTTTCACTATCGCTAGGCTCGTTAAAACATAGCGATGGGTTTGCCCGAAGGGAAAATTATAGAACAAGCATATGTTATCCTCCTCAGCCTGGGCCATTTTTGATCCAAGCGGCGAGTTAGTAAGTTTCAGAGGGGTCTGCATTGGTCGATCAACAAATAACATCGTTGAATATAGCGCGTTGATAGAACTTCTCTCTGATGCCATCAGACATGGTATACGCCAACTAATTGTCAGGCTAGACTCACAACTCGTAATACTACAACTCATTGGTATCTATTCTGTCCAAAATCCAGCTATTTATCGCATGTTCCTAAGAGTTAAGATTTTAGAAAGACAATTTGATTTTATTCAATATCAACATATTTCCAGAAACTTAAACACATTAACTGACTCATTAGCAAATTATGTGTTAGATAGACATTTACAACATTTATAAAAAGAAACATACCATCAATGTTTGCATTTGGATCATGTAACTTAACCAAAATAAAACTCCGAAAATCAAAAATATATGTAACTGTTTGTGGTTTACACATAATGTTCTGTAACCAAGACAAAATCGGTCAAATGACAAAAAACTCAAAATGCTAGGGGGCACCCTAGTCTAATGATGCTCGTGATAGCAAGTCATAGCCTGTGCGATCATGCGTAAGAGACGAGTCCATCGTCTTGGCACACTAGTGGTATGTCGCTGTAACCTCAGAGGTAGCTCGTCGGTCCTCACATCTGGAATACCAAGAGTGAGGCCCTCAACCTGCTCCTGTAATGCTGTGAGAGTCTCGGCTACATCAAGGTCACGAAGGATAGCCCTTCCGACAGCCTCTCCTGCTGGGGCGGCAGCTGGTACTCTCAGGCGAGCTACTGGATGAATAGGACCAACATCTGCATGTACACATGAGTTTGATTAAAGTCTTGATAGAATAAAGCACAAGGACATTATAAATGAAAAACAATAAATAGGAATATGGTCAAAGATTTTACCAATGGCGACCCACTGTTCGCCATCCGACAGTACTAAATCTGGATCACCGCGGAAGTCCATGCCAGCATATGGATACTCGAAATAAACCATCTCCTGACGATCAAACCACCTGAAGAAGGAATCAGAAAATGAAATCTGAGACTGAGTCACCATTTTGTTACAGGGAAAGGTGTCTATATAGAACTGCTCTATCCCACTAAGGTGTGACAGTTGCCTTAGAAACAAACAGATAAAAGCTACTTTAGTTTTTCCTTTATGAATTATAGATAGAGAGGAATAGGAAGACCAACCTCTGTCTTGTGCTAATCTCCTGATTTGATCCCTCTCTTCTTTGATAGTCCTCAGCTACCTGCTCCCTTGCACGCCCAGCTTCACGAAGTACCTGTAAGATCACAGAAGCATAGCACTATACAAAGACATGGATCTATAATCATAAACAATCTAGGATCAGATGTAAATTGACCATACAAATGTAACAAGCATCAATGGCACAAAAGCATGAAGGAAAACTCAAATAGCTTTTATTGATAAACAAGAAAAGAGCCAAGAGGAGTTACAACCAGTTGTTCTGACCCAGCATCAACCTCCCAGCAAAGAAGCCCCTCTTCACCTCAAACAAAGCTTAGATCACCCAACAATCTGATGTTTGTCTCAAGAAACCAATAGCAATTCCTTACAATATGCAAAATTCCAGCCTCTGGATCTCTGGGATGAGGGATCCATATATAGATATCAGTAAGGGGATGAGTCAGCTTGTGATTTGATTAGTGTCTTCTCTCTGATAGTTGTTGCTTCCACTTGGAGACTGATGGCCTCTTATTCATCCTTGGTCGAATTCAGTGAGGCAAGTTTGTCATAGGAGAAGATTCTGGAAGCTTCCATTGCCTCTCCACCTCGCAGAATGACACTGCCATTTGTCATTTCTCGCCCATCGCACCCCATAGAAGGGACTTTTGAAATGCAACGCACCCTCACAGTGTATTTAGGTGAGATGCAATGCACTTAGCCAGTGGAGCAGCTGCAATGATCTTGTTTTGACCAATTCTGAGCAGTTTCTCAGGGAGAACTTCTGGGAGAAGCTATAATCTGTTGACCTTGTTCCTTTAGGGGTTAGAACAACACTCTTAGGGACTTAGGAGCCCTTGGTTTATGGACATTTTATGCTTGGGGTTGTAGGGCCCAAAAATGTCTATAACAGTTGCCCCCTAAAGTATGAGGCCGTTAATATTTTGGTGTCAGGTGAAATGCTTTATTATGAGGATCCGAAGTTCTTTCAATGCTGGGAGGAGACCTGTAATAAGATACAATACAATACATTATCTTCATACTATTTTCATGATCTAGCTGAGGCGGGCATTCCCATGCTCAGCTTTATAAATTCATTTTCATGTACATAGGACAGACAATCATCCGAGTGTAGACTGATGATTCTGATAGAGCCATCATCCTTTTGAGTGGATGATTATCTGTGCAGCAATGATGTACATTTAATGTCTTTATTTCCCTGAATATATATCACAGCCCGGATGGATGAAACTAGATTCGGGGTCTTCAATCTCGTCCGATCTTCACTCAAAGTACAAGTCGATCCATGTGAGAAGTATTCTGAAGTCGAACATGGAAAGACATCGCTTGATTACCAGTCAATGATGTAAACTGTTAACAAGCACGAGAGGAATCACCGATAATGATAATGACCCTCAAGGTACTACAGTACACTTCACATGGTGTGAATAAAGGACTTGGCGTCGAACACCACGCAAAATCTTTCGGTCGAAGGCCATTGATGTAAACTTGTTGTCGGATGTGAGAAACTTGCCATTGAGGCATGCAAGCTTCAAAGTACTGAATGGGGTGTTCCTAGATCAACTTCTTGGATAATGAGCTGATGTCGACAAGAAGTGATCCATCACAGGAGGGCCTTAATGAATCCCACATCAATGACACGGAACGGAGAAAATGATTTTAATGGAGGTGAAAACGATCTGGTGACATAAGGTTCAGGGTGGCGGTCATGAAAGAATGGAGTATAATGTATGGTAGTGGTTGAGACACAGGTGAATTCTCTGAATGACTTCTCTTGAACATATCGGCGACACTGATGTGATGGATTGGTAGCATTAACCCCAAATGTGGATGGCATGGCGTGACCATGGTGATGTGACCGGTGAATGAAACAACCCAACCCGACTCGGACATGGAGTGGAAGTGTCATGTTCAAGAGCGACTTGCTACCAACAAAGTTTCTTTAAGTTTTCTTCCCAATTTTCCCCAGTCATTGATGACCAGTACCTCTTTATTTTTGTCAAGCTTGAGGAGGATAACATATGCTTTTTCTATAATTTGCCCTTCGGGCAAACCCATCGCTATGTTTTAACGAGCCTAGCGATAGTGAAACTCGTTCTCGTCTATAGACAAGTTTGTCGCTATTAATCTTTTTAACGAGTTTAACGACAAATATAACTCGATCCTTTTCAATTTTAGAGAGTCTAAAAAGGAACGTAAAGGTAACTCCAAAATTCCTTTTTCGTCATCTAATCCCTTAAGTCCGAAAAAGTATAAAACAATACAGAAGGGATGAATTTTCGATACTTTTAACGAGCCGAGCAAAACAAGCGCTTGATCTTTTTGTGTTATAATCCCTTAGGTCCAAAAAGATTAAAATCTAGAGGAGGGATAGCACTTCCTGTCCCTTTAACGAGCATGAGAGGCCAATGGCTCGGCAATCTTTTCATATTTTACGATTCAGTTGAAAAGAGCTTAAAGGAGACTCGTCTTTTGAGGAACGAGTGATAAAATGGGTAGCAGCGAATTCCAGGTAAGGTTTGGAATTTTCCAATCACGGCAGTGTCACAAGGATGGCTAGTGAGATCACTCTTCACAGCTGTTCCTCAAAATGGGTAAACAATCAAATGGAGGTGAATGATCGGCCAATGAAAAAGTGGAGGTGACGGTGCAAACACGACCAAGGCTTTAACGGCTGAAGTACTACATTCATGATGGTTATTTACCGTGGAATAGTTCATTTTTTAACGAGCTTAAACGCGGGGGGAAACATTTTCTCATGTCTTATGTTTATTTTTTAACGAGCTTGAAATATGTCTATATAGAACTGCTCTATCCCACTAAGGTGTGACAGCTGCCTTAGAAACAAACAGAGAAAAGCTACTTTAGTTTTTCCTTTATGAATTATAGATAGAGAAGAACAGAAAGACCAACCTCTATCTTGTGCTAATCTCCTGATTTGATCCCTCTCTTCTTTGATAGTCCTCAACTACCTGCTCCCTTGCACGCCCAGCTTCACAAAGTACCTGTAAGATCACAGAAGCATAGCACTATACAAAGACATGGATCTATAATCATAAACAATCTAGGATCAGATGTAAATTGACCATACAAATGTAACAAGCATCAATGACACAAAAGCATGGAGGAAAACTCAAATAGCTTTTATTGATAAACAAGAAAAGAGCCAAGAGGAGTTACAACCAGTTGTTCTGACCCAGCATCAACCTCCCAGCAGAGAAGCCCCTCTTCACCTCAAACAAAGCTTAGATCACCCAACAATCTGATGTTTGTCTCAAGAAACCAACAACAATTCCTTACAATATGCAAAATTCCAGCCTCTGGATCTCTGGGATGAGGGATCCATATATAGATATCTGTAAGGGGGATGAGTCAGCTTGTGATTTGATTAGTGTCTTCTCTCTGATAGTTGTTGCTTCCACTTGGAGACTGATGGCCTCTTACTCATCCTTGGTCGAATTCAGTGAGGCAAGTGTCACGGGAGAAGATTCTGGAAGCTTCCATTGCCTCTCCACCTCGCGGAATGACACTGCCATTTGTCATTTCTCGCCCATCGCACCCCACAGAAGGGACTTTTGAAATGCAACGCACCCTCACTGTGTATTTAGGTGAGATGCAACGCACTTAGCCAGTGGAGCAGCTGCAATGATCCTGTTTTGACCAATTCTGAGCAGTTTCTCATGGAGAACTTCTGGGAGAAGCTGTAATCTGTTGACCTTGTTCCTTTAGGGGTTAGAACAACACTTTTAGGGACTTAGGAGCCCTTGGTTTATGGACATTTCATGCTTGGGGTTGTAGGGCCCAAAAATGTCTATAACAGTTGCCCCCTAAAGTATGAGGCCATTAATCTTTTGGTGTCGGGTGAAATGCTTTATTATGAGGATCCGAAGTTCTTTCAATGCTGGGAGGAGACCTGTAATAAGATACAATACAATACATTATCTTCATACTATTTTCATGATCTAGCTGAGGCGGGCATTCCCATGCTCAGCTTTATAAATTCATTTTCATGTACATAGGACATACAATCGTCCGAGTGTAGACTGATGATTCTGATAGAGCCATCATCCTTTTGAGTGGATGATTATCTGTGCAGCAATGATGTACATTTAATGTATTTATTTCCCTGAATATATATTGCAGCCTGGATGGATGAAACTAGATCTGGGGTCTTCAATCTCGTCTGATCTTCACTCAAAGTACAAGTTGATCCATGTGAGAAGTATTCTGAAGTCGAACATGGAAAGACATTGCTTGATTACCAGTCAATGATGTAAACTGTTAACAAGCGCGAGAGGAATCACCGATAATGATAATGACCCTCAAGGTACTACAGTACAATTCACGTGGTGTGAATAAAGGACTTGGCGTCAAACACCACGCAAAATCTTTCGGTCGAAGGCCATTGATCTAAACCTGTCGCCGGAAGTGAGAAACTTGCCATTGAGGCATGCAAGCTTCAAAGTACTGAATGGGGTGCTCCTAGATCAAATTCTTGGATAATGAGCTGATGTCGACAAGAAGTGATCCGTCACAGGAGGGCCTTAATGAATCCAACATCAATGACACGGAACGGAGCAAATGATTTTAATGGAGGTGAAAACGATCTGGTGACATAAGGTTCAGGGTGGCGGTCATGAAAGAATGAAGTATAATGTATGGTAGTGGGTGAGACACAGGTGAGTTCTCTGAATGACTTCTCTTGAACATATCGGCGACACTGATGTGATGGATTGGTAGCATTAACCCCAAATGTGGATGGTATGGCGTGACCATGGTGATGTGACCGGTGAATGAAACAACCCAACCCGACTCGGACACGGAGTGGAAGTGTCATGTTCAAGAGCGACTTGCTACCAACAAAGTTTCTTTAAGTTTTCTTCCCAATTTTCCCCAGTCATTGATGACCAGTACCTCTTTATTTTTGTCAAGCTTGAGGAGGATAACATATGCTTGTTCTATAATTTCCCTTCGGGCAAACCCATCGCTATGTTTTAACGAGCCTAGCGATAGTGAAACTCGTTCTCGTCTATAGACAAGTTTGTCGCTATTAATCTTTCTAACGAGTTTAACGACAAAGATAACTCGGTCCTTTTCAATTTTAGAGAGTCTGAAAAGGAACATAAAGGTAACTCCAAAATTCCTTTTTCGTCATCTAATCCCTTAAGTCCGAAAAAGTATAAAACAATACAGAAGGGATGAATTTTCGATACTTTTAACGAGCCGAACAAAACAAGCGCTCTATCTTTTTGTGTAATAATCCCTCAGGTCCAAAAAGATTAAAATCTAGAGGAGGGATAACACTTCCTGTCCCTTTAACAAGCTGGAGAGGCCAATGGCTCGGCAATCTTTTCATATTTTATGAGTCAGTTGAAAAGAGCTTAAAGGAGACTCGTCTTTTGAGGAACGAGTGATAAAATGGCTAGCAGCTAATTCCAGGTAAGGTTTGGAATTTTCCAATCACGGCAGTGTCACAAGGATGGCTAGTGAGATCACTCTTCGCAGCTGTTCCTCAAAATGGGTAAACAATCAAATGGAGGTGAATGATCGGCCAATGAAAAAGTGGAGGTGACGGTGCAAACATGACCAAGGCTTTAATGGCTGACGTACTACATTCACGATGGTTATTTACCGGGGAATTGTTCATTTTTTAACGAGCTTAAACGCGGGGGGAAACAATTGCTCATGTCTTATGTTTATTTTTTAACGAGCTTGAACTATGTGCTAAAACTGCTCGATTAATCCAGTCGTGTGATAAGAATGTCTCATATAAAACGGCAACTTTTAGAGTTTTGCCCCACATCCTTTCTTTTTGCAAGTTAGGAGACGACCAATCCTACGAGTTTAAAGGGTTAGAGGTCCTATAAATTTAAAAAATAAATAGTCGCTCTTCACTTGCACTCCAAAAGGTTTGCATGCCCCCAGGTATAAAACAGAGTTTCAAGGTCACCTTTTATTTGAGCTGACAAAACATTTGTTTTATCAGGAAAGGTATACCTCTTACAGGTTACCCAAAGATTGTTTTATTCACAGCGCAAACAAAACACTTCTTCGGCGATGTTTACTGAGATAAACAAAGGTGAGCGGCGATGCCCGCCAACTCACATAACGTTGACAAGAGAAACTTGTTCTAGAATAACCCCCTCTTCCAATCACGGACGGAAGTACAGACTAGTCATATTTTCTCGCGGAAACCTACCCTATACCCGAAGTTTTCCTGCCGAAGCAGACCAGGGTGCATGCCCCCTGGGTTTCAGTCATGTCCCCCCGAATCACTCGCGCTCATCGGGTGGACGGACTGGAGATTGAGACATTTCTTGCGTGAAAAGACCATTTAGGGATGGTATATGACTATTTGCTATGCGTGATCCGGGAAATGAAAGTTGGTCTACGAGCTTGACCATTCTTCCTTCGTGCGGAAAACACATCACTCTAAAGAGTGATGAGACAATGGCTCTCATGCAATAAATATAGTCTCGTCCAAGGAGTAGATTATAATCCAGGGGTCCTTGAACTACCATCACGTTCATGCGAACGGTTTTCCCTCTCAATGTTATGGGCACATTGGGAAGGATCCCTAACGGTCGACTGGTTCCTTTATCAAAACCTGTTAGATTTCTCATCTCAGGCAAAAGCGATGGTGAACCAAGCGCTTTCCAAGCAGTCGAGGAAAGGATACTCACAGAAGCCCCCTCATCTATGATGGTACCAGCCATAACCATTCTATATATTTGAACAATGATTCAGAATGGTACACTAGTTGGTAAACGGGGTCTGCCTAGTTGATTCCAGTCGAAGGAGACAACTAGGTTGCTTGGAGGTGGGACCGAATAGACGGCCGGGTACGACTCTGACGAACTTCCTTCCTGCGGTAAAGGAACGGGTAAATTGCCCCCATGTTCATTGGAGTCTGTGCTTATGAAAAGAATTTGGACGGTGTCATCCTTGTTCTCTTCAGTGACTGTATCATCTGAAGATGGAACCTCTGAAGGCAAGACTGGGTCAACTGCCACCTCGACCTTTTGACTTTCGTCTGGTATGGGTTTAGATGGTTTATCTTCAATGATAGATGCTTCGGCCGACCACTTGAGCTCCACTTGACCTTCCAAAAACTCCAAAACTCCTTTAGCTTCATCCAAGAAGGGACAACGGTGGACGGCATGATCGCCTTCGCACAGTTTACAAGGAAATATATATTTTCCTTTTTGTCCTGGGGCTTCACTTTCACTAGTCGACGGTGTGTTTTCAACATGATCATCAGAGGTTGACGACACCGGGTTGTGCAAACGAGGAGACCAGTCCCTTAAGATCCGAGGGATGCAAGGACAATCTCTGTGATAGTGGTCTCCTTTGCAAATGACACATGGCGATTTAGGCCTGGTCGGTGCAGTGTGTGGATTTTCGCTAGATGACACTTGTTTGCCCCCATTCACTTTTGGCTCCTTCTTCTTCTTCTCTTTCTTCTTCTTTTCCTTCTTCTCCTTAGGTACTTGACTTTTGGCTTTACCAGCCCCATCAAGCGAAGAGGAAGGAGGAGAGGAAGAATTAGAGGAAGTAGAAGGTTGGTGGGTAACTCTGGACTCATCTAGTTGCTGATTCGATTGTTCAGGAATTGTGGTGTTCTGAACGACAGAGGTTGAGAAGAGCCATATAGGCAAACCCATTGTCAGTCCTGGAAGCAACAATGTGGCCATATGGGGTGCACCAACATCTCCCCAAGAGGAGAACGGACTATGATTTCCTCCAAGGGGAATTCCTTGGTTGGTGGATTCCATTTTCTCGGCCCAAGATCAACGTAGGAAAGGGTAATGAATATTCCGTTTAAAATAAATTTTAGACGCTTTGACACAACTTGTTTTTTCAGTTTTTAAGAGTCGAGAAAAAACAAAAGATGACTCTAGTCTCCTTCGATTTTTAATGAGCCTGAAGTGACAAGTGCTCAGATGGACCTTTTCCGTTAAGGAGTCTGAAAAGGAATGAAAGGGACTGCTCTGGAAATCTAGGTAGAGGGATTACCAAACCAATCGCAAAACTGCAGAATAATTTTTATGGTACGGTAGTCAATCTTCCCAAATGCTGTGTTCAGTGCATTGCGATCGATAGGGCGGCAGACACGACTTCCTATGGATAAAGGATTAAGCCTATTGGGGTCTCCCAAAATATACTCGACGGTACGTGGGAGCACAATTCCGTACTGGCACTTATCATCTCAAAGTGGAGGAATCACCCAACCATCAGTGAGAACAACAGTTACCAGGCTTTACGACGCCGGAATACGTCTCTAGCCTAGACTTCTAAATGTTGTGCGTTAAGTTCCAAAGCATTGTTAGATTCATTGAATTTATTTTAAGTTGATCTTGTTTATGAAGTTTGCCTTTCGGGTTCACCACGAGATGTAGATGTAATTCCTAAAATGCAATCTAAGATGATAAACAAACTTTTTATCTCCTTTATGCAATGAAAATCCTAGCTACTAGGGAAAAGAAAGACAGAATCTTTTCACAAAGAGCAAAGAGCACACTCTAAATGCACTTTCCTAAATCAATCCAATCAGACTGTCTATATGCAAAATGCACATGCATGTATTTGTTTTTCGACTTTCTTAGTATATGAATGCTAAAAAGAAAATTGATGCACAAATCTGAATTTATTTTCAAGCGACAAATATCAACAAGTTTCTTTTCGAAATCAAAAAATGGAGACGATCACAACACCTTACGATTTTGAAATGAATACTTGTTCTCGACACTAGAAAATTACAAATTCAGACCAAAAGCAATAGTAACAGGATAATCGACCATCAACAGCAATTAAACTCTTTCCTACGATTGAAATCGACACTTGCGACAGTTTCAAATCAAAGGACGACAGTACGATTACGCTACTTTTGCAAAGGAGAACTGTAAATGACTCAACAAACACACAAAAACATCTACAGTTCTTTTGTACAAAGGAGGCAGAATAACAGCAAGGAAAAGGGGTTTCAAACAGACATATACTGATCACAGGCAGCAAAATTCAAGAATAGAACTGGAAAGAATGAACCACAGAAGCCACAACTGCACAGAGCTAGTCTGATCAGCGCACCTGTAACACAGAGAATCTGAAATGCAGCGCAGGTTGTCCCCTCGGGAAGTGTGCTGAAATTCAGAATCTCTGAACAGTGCCTGCGTTGGGCCAGAAACGAGACTCTGTTCGGGTTCCGGGTCACAGTTTGCAGTTCAATTCTTGGGTTTTGGCCAAGCAAAAAACAATCAGTAATGCAACAATCAGGGGTAGATCTAAGGAGGATCTAAGAGCTATCACAAGGGCAATCAGATAGTTTGTGAATCAGTTATTTAAATCATAAACAGATCCAGTATATGGATTGAAGTAGCAGTTGTCTACTTTGCATTTGTTATGGAAAATGCAGTTCGAATGCTACTTATAAGTTTATGAAACAAACAACAAAGAATGATAAACAAACAAACTAATTAGCTCCCCAGCGGAGTCGCCATTTTGTTACAGGGAAAAGTGTCTATATAGAACTGCTCTATCCCACTAAGGTGTGACAGCTGCCTTAGAAACAAACAGAGAAAAGCTACTTTAGTTTTTCCTTTATAAATTATAGATAGAGAGGAACAGAAAGACCAACCTCTGTCTTGCACTAATCTCCTGATTTGATCCCTCTCTTCTTTGATATTCCTCAGCTACCTGCTCCCTTGCACACCCAGCTTCACAAAGTACCTGTAAGATCACAAAAGCATAGCACTATACTAATACATGGATCTATAATCATAAACAATCTAGGATCAGATATAAATTGACCATACAAATGTAACAAGCATCAATGGCACAAAAGCATGGAGGAAAACTCAAATAGCTTTTATTGATAAACAAGAAAAGAGCCAAGAGGAGTTACAACCAGTTGTTCTGACCCAGCATCAACCTCCCAGCAAAGAAGCCCCTCTTCACCTCAAACAAAGCTTAGATCACCCAACAATCTGATGTTTGTCTCAAGAAACCAACAACAATCCCTTACAATATGCAAAATTCCAGCCTCTGGATCTCTGGGATGAGGGATCCATATATAGATATCTGTAAGGGGGATGAGTCAGCTTGTGATTTGATTAGTGTCTTCTCTCTGATAGTTGTTGCTTCCACTTGGAGACTGATGGCCTCTTACTCATCCTTGGTCGAATTCAGTGAGGCAAGTGTCACAGGAGAAGATTCTGGAAGCTTCCATTGCCTCTCCACCTCGCGGAATGACACTGCCATTTGTCATTTCTCGCCCATCGCACCCCACAGAAGGGACTTTTGAAATGCAACGCACCCTCACAGTGTATTTAGGTGAGATGCAACGCACTTAGCCAGTGGAGCAGCTGCAATGATCCTGTTTTGACCAATTCTGAGCAGTTTCTCATGGAGAACTTCTGGGAGAAGTTGTAATCTGTTGACCTTGTTCCTTTAGGGGTTAGAACAACACTTTTAGGGACTTAGGAGCCCTTGGTTTATGGACATTTCATGCTTGGGGTTGTAAGGCCCAAAAATGTCTATAACAGTTGCCCCCTAAAGTACTGGCACTTATCGTCTCAAAGTGGAGGAATCACCCAACCATCAGTGAGAACAACAGTTACCAGGCTTTACGACGCCGGAATACGTCTCTAGCCTAGACTTCTAAATGTTGTGCGTTAAGTTCCAAAGCATTGTTAGATTCATTGAATTAGTTTCGCAGAATTATTGTGCGATCTCCCATCGTCGTCCAACGATGAAACATCCGAAGAAACAATCGTGGACGAAAGTTTGTTTCTGATATCTACAAGAAATGAGTGGTATGGAGATATAATCATTTATCTCCAAACCCAAAAATATAGGCCAAACACCTCCCACTCCAAACAAAAACGTATTCGATACCAAGCAAAAGACTACATGATCGTCGGTGATACACTTTACCGTCGTGGTATCGATACAGTTCTGAGAAGGTGCCTCACCCATGAGGAGGCCGAAAAAGTCCTGAATGATTGTCATTCAGGCGCGTGTGGGGGGCATCAATCTGGATATGCTACAGCGCAAAAAATCTTACGAGCAGGATACTTCTGGCCAACAATGTTCAAAGATTGCATAACCGCAGTCAGAAGTTGCCATGCTTGTCAAATTTTCGATAGCAAAACCAGAAGACCACCCGCACCTCTACAGCCAATAGTTGCTATTGGGCAAATCGCAAAATGGGGCATCGATTTCATGACATGTAACCCCACCTCGACCAGGGGGCATGGGTATATCGTAGTCGCAGTTGACTATTTTACCAAATGGGCCGAGGCGATGCCTACATTAGATAATACTGGTGAAACAGCTGCCCTCTTCTTTTTCAATCATGTAGTCGCCAAATTCGGCTTACCACAGGCTATAGTCACAGATCATGGATCGCATTTTCGCAATCACATGATGGTCGAATTAGCTGCCAAACTAGGGTTGTCTCATGACAGCTCTACTCCATATTATCCGCAAGCCAACGGACAAGTTGAAGCAATCAACAAGGTCCTGAAACGCATGCTGCAAAGGATGATTGGAGTTCACAAGAGAAGATGGCACCTAATCCTGTACTCAGCTTTGTGGGCTTACCGGACATCGGTAAGGAATGCAACCGGGTTTACACCTTTCCAACTGGTATATGGCTTGGAAGCAGTCTTACCAATCCAGTGCGAAATCTCATCTCTCAAACTTGCAATTGATCTCCTCCCCGGAACTTAAGAAGAAGAAGCTCGTTTCTTGGAATTAATCCAATTGGATGAAACCCAACGTGATGCCACTTTGGCTAACGAAGCCCATAAGAAACGAGTCAAGGCGCAGTTCGACAAAAATGTCAAACCCCGTGTCTTCTCAGAAGGTGACTTGGTCTTGCTTTACGACCAAGAATCCGATAAATTGGGAGCAGGTAAATTTAAGTCTTTATGGATGGGCCCCTATATTGTTAAACGAGTGTTAGCAAAAGGAGCCTATGAGTTAATGGATTATGATGGAATTCCACTGGCACAACCTCGTAATGGGTTGTACCTCAAGCATTACTATGCGTAATGGTAACCTGTATGCTTTTGTTATGTTTTTGTTTTCGCTAAAGTGTTTATTTTGGTCAAGTAAATCCACTTTTTACATTTATTGCAGATGTCAAACCTATTGGAGTCATGTGTTGGATATGCCGACGGAGCGAGTCGTAGTTCGCGGAACCTATCTTCTGCAGCCTGGGCCATTTTTGATCTAAGCGGCGATTTAGTAAGTTTCAGAGGGGTATGCATTGGTCGATCAACAAATAACATCGTTGAATATAGCGCGTTGATAGAACTTCTCTCTGATGCCATCACACATGGTATACGCCGACTAATTGTCAGGCTAGACTCACAACTCGTAATACTACAACTCACTGGTATCTATTCTGTCCGAAATCCAGCTATTTATCACATGTTCCTAAGAGTTAAGATTTTGGAAAGACAATTTGATTTTATTCAATATCAACATATTTCCAGAAACTTAAACACATTAACTGACTCATTAGCAAATTATGTGTTAGAAAGACATTTGCAACATTTATAAAAAGAAACATACCATCAATGTTTGCATTTGGATCATGTAACTTAACCAAAATAAAACTTCGAAAATCAAAAATATATATAACTGTTTGTGGTTTACACATAATGTTCTGTAACCAAGACAAAATCGGTCAAATGACCAAAAAACTCAAAATGCTAGGGGGCACCCTAGTCTAATGATGCTCGTGATAGCAGGTCATAGCCTGTGCGATCATGCGTAAGAGACGAGTCCATCGTCTTGGCACACCAGTGGTATGCTGCTGTAACCTTAGAGGTAGCTCGTCGGTCCTCACATTTGGAATACCAAGAGTGAGGCCCTCAACCTGCTCCTGTAATGCTGCGAGAGTCTCGGCTACATCAAGGTCACGAAGGATAGCCCTTCCGACAGCCTCTCCTGCTGGGGCGGCAGCTGGTACTCTCAGGCGAGCTACTGGACGAACAGGACCAACATCTGCATGTACACATGAGTTTGATTAAAGTCTTGATAGAATAAAGCATAAGGACATTATAAATGAAAAACAATAAACAAGAATATGGTCAAAGATTTTACCAATGGCGCCCCACTGTTCGCCATCCGGCAGTACTAAATCTGGATCACCCCGGAAGTCCATGCCAGCATATGGATACTCGGAATAAACCATCTCTTGACGATCAAACCACCTGAAGAAGGTATCAGAAAATGAAATCTGAGACTGACCAACATGCCTAGACATATGGTCAACCCATCTCTGCATATGTGGTTCAGTAGGTGAAGGTAAATCGAGTGCAATATACTGCGGCTGCATCAGTGGTATCTTCTCCAAGGCAAAGGCAGTCAAAATAGAACCATACCCAAAGTTCTTCAACCTCCCGCTCTTTATCTTGGTCAACTATTCTTTCATCACAAGAAGTACTGCGTTGCACCAGTTGAACACCTTCGGTTGGAGGCATTCCAAGGCATACTGCATATAAGATCGGTTGGCTACATGAAGAGCCGCACCAACGGCCATCCTACCAAAAGTAAACAGAATAGTCCTGAGGGACCTGTCAGTGACATCACGGATGATGATCTTACCATCTTTACTCGGCTGAGATCCTTCTCTGCAGTACCGGCGAACATAATCTCTCACAGAGTCGCCTCCTCGGGCCGAACCTGATAAAGAGATGGGGGCACCCCGCCTCAACAAGCCAGTCAAGAAATAGATGTCTACTACAGTCAAGGGGATAGATTTGCCCCTGATCTAGAAAACCTGGTTGGTAGGATCCCAAGCATCGAGCAAATACTGCAGTAAGTTGATCTGTTGTCTCATGCTAGAAATGCGAAAAAACTTCAGCAAGCCACAGTTCCGCAGTGCGTTTACTGTAACTGGATCATGTAGGGCAAGCATGTCCTCTTCTTCATGCTCACGTTCTCGCCATGTAATGGTCATCTTACTCCAAAGATCTCTGAAAAAGAAACAAGAGAAGAGTTAGATCTTGATTTTGGTAAGAAACAGGCAAAATTTCCATCAAAAATTGTGCACAGAATTCCTTCTCTGCGCCCATCGCACCTACAACAGTGCTCTGGGTGCGTTGCATGTCAGATGGCCTTTAGACAGGCCAACATTCAACGCACCTTTCAATACACAGAGGGTGCGTGAAGGCAGAACGAGTTTTTCAAACCCCAGGGGCTCAGAAAAACTAGGAATCAAGCTCAGAATGTAAGAAACCATGAAATGAAAGAGCTCAGGTTTAGCTCCTACCTGGTCCAGACGGTGCCGAGAATCATCCACAGAATCTCCCGAAATCAGCTGATGAAAACCAAAAGGGAAAAGCACCTCCAAAGCTCCAACAAACCAAAGTTCAAATGAAATGGTAAAATGAGAGGTAAAAACACTTTTTCATTACTTTTTACGTAGTTCAAAGTAAAATATTAGTGTTCTAACTCGTTTTCAAACATATATTATTCATTTCTAACTAGTTTGATGAAGCATTTGAAAATACAGTGCAATCTTTGAAAGAACAAAGCTATTTATGGTAAAATAAAAAAGGGGCCATTCAATCGAGCAATTTTAGCACATAGTTCAAGCTCGTTAAAAAATAAACGTAAGACATGAGCAAATGTTTCCCCCCGCGTTTAAGCTCATTAAAAAATGAACTATTCCCCGGTAAATAACCATCGTGAATGTAGTACTTCAGCCGTTAAAGCCTTGGTCGTGTCTGCACCGTCACCTCCACTTTTTCATTGGCCGATCATTCACCTCCATTTGATTGTTTACCCATTTTGAGGAACAGCTGCGAAGAGTTGTTGTGGGGAAAAATGCCTATGCAGGACGATCCTATCCACCTAAGGTGTGACAGTGCCTTAGCAACAAACAGAGACAGCTATTCTGGTTTCTTCCTTTATGAAATGTGAAAGAAGAGAGATCAATGGACTTACCGATGTCTTCCGTTTGTCCCTCGATCCAGATCCTCTTCTCTTTGGGTGTTCACAGCTACTTGCCTCCTCGCTCGCCCAGCTTCAACAGATTCCTGCGAGATCACAAGAGAATAGCTACTTGCGACAAGAGAAGAACACAACACAAAGACAGATATTCATATTCATAAATGATTCAGGATTAGAAATAAATCAAATACACTAATGCAATCATACATCAAAGATACATCAGTATATAGGAGAGAACCAAGATAGCTTTATTGATAAATAACAAGGTTCAGGAAGAGATACAACCCATAGGGCTCCAATCCAGCATCTCCTTCCCAGCAGAATGGAATTCCATCTTCACCTCCCTTCAAAGCATTAAGCACCCAATGATTCCAGTCTCAAACCAACAATAATTCTTTGCAATAACAAAATTCCAGCCTCTGGATCTCATGGAGGAGAGATCCATATATAGATGTTTGGAGAGAGGATGAGTCAGCTTGAGATCTGACTAGTGTCCTCTCCCTCTGTTAGTTCTTGAGTCCACTTGGAGGTTCTTGCTTCCACTTGGAGATTTGGAACCTCTTACTCATCACCAGTCGAATTCCCTGAGGCAAGTGTCATTTTGGAAGCTTCCTGGGTTTTGACACCTTGAGGAATGAGCCTGCCACATGTCCAATCTCGCTCAGCGCAGGTAGCCAGTGTTGGAGTTGACATTCAGCGCAGGTAGCCAGTGTAGCCATTGACATTCAGCGCAGATGGTCAGTGGAGCAGTTGACATGATCCTGAATTGACTTGTTTTTGAGCAGTTTCAGGTGGAGAACTTCTGTGAATTGCTGTGGTTTGTTAGCCTTGTTCCTCTAGGGGTAGGAACAACATGTTTAGGGACTTTGGATCCCTAAGATTATGGACATTTCATGCTCAATGCTGTAAGGCACAAAAATGTCTATAACAGTTGCCCCCTAAAGTATGAGGCCGTTTATCGGGTGAAATGCTTTATCCAGGAGGGTCCGAAGTTCATCCAATTGCTGGGAGGAGACCTGTAATAAGATACAATACAATACATTATTTTTCATACTGCTTTCATGATCTAGCTGAGGCGGGCATTCCCATGCTCAGCTTTATAAATTCATTTTCTGTACATAGAACAGACAATCGTCTGATGGTAGACTGATAATTTTGATGAAATTATCATCCTTTGAGTAGGATGATCGTCTGCTGCAATGATGTACATGTCAAATGTCTTTATCTTTCCCGAATATATATCGCAGCCCGGATGGATGAAACTAGATCCGGGGTCTTCAAACTCGTTCGATCTTCACTCTAAGTACAAGTCGATCCATGTGAGAATTGTTCTGAAGTCGAACATGGAAAGACATCGCTTGATTACCGGTCAATGATGTAAACCGTTAACAAGCGCGAGAGGAATCACCGATAATGATAATGACCCTCAAGGTACTGCAGTACAATTCACGTGGTGTGAATAAAGGACTTGGCGTCGAACACCACGCAAAATCTTCTGGTCGAAGGTCATTGATGTATACCTGTCGCCGGAAGTGAGAAACTTGCCATTGAGGCATGCAAGCTTCAAAGTACTGAAGGGGTTGTTCCTAGATCAACTTCTTGGATAATGAGCTGATGTCGACAAGAAGCGATCCGTCAAAGGAGGGCCTTAATGAATCCCACATCAGTGACACGGAGCTAATGATTTTGATGGAGGTGAAAACGATCTGTGACATATGATTCAGGGTGGCGGTCATGAATGGATGAAGGATAATGTATGGCAGTGGATGGGACCCAGTTGACTCTTTCTGAACGACTTCTCTTGAACATATGGCGACACTGATGCGATGGATCGGTAGCATTACCCCAATTATGGATGGTATGGCGAGACCATGGTGATGTGACCGGTGAATGAAACAACCCAACCCGATTGTGGTACGGATGAAAAGTGTCATGTTCAAGAGCGACCTGCTACCATCAAAGTTTTCTTTAGTTTCTCCCAATTTTTCCCCAGTCATTGCTGACCAGTACCTCTTTATTTTTGTCAAGCTTGAGGAGGATAACATATGCTTGTTCTATAACCTGCCCTTCGGGCAAGCCCATCGCTATGTTTTAACGAGCCTAGCGATAGTGAAACTCGTTCTCGTCTAAAGACAAGTTTGTCGCTATTTAATGATTTTAACGAGTCTAACGACAAAGACGACTCGGTCCCTTTTCATTTTTAGAGAGTCTGAAAAGGTACGTAAAGTTAACTCCAAAATTCCTTTTTCGTCATCTAATCCCTTAAGTCCGAAAAAGTATAAAACAATACAGAAGGGATGAGTTTTCGATAGTTTTAACGAGCCGAACAAAACAAGCGCTCGATCTTTTTGTGCAATAATCCCTCAGGTCCAAAAAGATTAAAATCTAGAGGAGGGATAGCACTTCCGGTCGCTTTAACGAGCTGGAAGGCCAAAACTCGGCAATCTTTTCATTTTTTACGAGTCAGTTGAAAAGAGCTTAAAGAAGACTCGTCTTTTGAGGAACGAGTGATAAACAGGGTTAGCAGCTGATTCCAGGTACAGGTTGGAATTTTCCAATCACGGCAGTGTCACAAGGATGGCTAGGTGAAATCACTCTTCGCAGCTGTTCCTCAAAATGGGTAAACAATCATATGGAGGTGAACGATCGGCCAAATGAAAAGTGGAGGTGACGGTGCAAACACGACCAAGGCTTTAATGGCTGATAGAGTTACATTCACAATGGTTATTTACCGGGATAGGTTCATTTTTTAACGAGCTTGAACGCGGAGAAACACTGCTCAAACTTATGTTTATTTTTTAACGAGCATGAACTATGCGCTAAAACTGCTCGGATCTTGCGTTTATTTTTTAACGAGCATGAACTGTGTGCTAAAACTGCTCGATGATAAGTTTGCATGCCCCCAGCATAATAACGCAAATCAAGGTGCATGTCCCCCAAGCTTCATTGCATTCAACTTGGTGGTTGGAATGAAGGTTTACCTTTGATAAAGGGGATTTGTTTCATTTTTTAATGAGGTTGACATAGTAAAAGAACCATCCTCAAGACTCCTTGTTTCATTTTTTAACGAGGTTGACACAAGATAAGAACCGTCCTCGGAGCCCACTGTATTTACAGTTTTGATAGAAAATCGAAAACTGAAGGATGATAAAGTTCATCTTGAGTATCTTCTCCACAATCCGGGAGAAGGGAACGATGGTGGGAATCATTCCATGGTGCCCTTTCAATTACCATTGATTGGACAATTCCTTCGTCGGTTCCATGCACTCGCGACCAAGGATCTGAAGGGGTACCATATTCTCTAGACCTATCTATCCAAACGCTTGATGGGCGTTGACTTTGGTTTGCCCCCCAGGCCAAGAAGATTGATTGCTACAATATTTCTATTAGGGCGATGATCCATGCTGACAAAATGTTTAGGAATCTTCCGAATCCATTAGATATAGAAGATTTCATATTGTAGGTTTCCACTGTGGCCACTTCCGCCAGATTACTTGGAGGCGGTAGGGCAAAAGTACCCATTAAGGCAGGGTCTTTTAGGAGGCCTACTCCAATATTTTGAAGCGAATGATCGCTTCCATGGATCATTGGAATGCTTCCCGTAACTTGTGAACTGTTGGGGAGAAATGTTTGTTGGTCGACGATTGTAATTCTTCCTTGAAAGGGAAATGCAATCCTCCTGAAGTAGGTCGACACAACTGCGGCCATGGCATATATCCAGGGCCTACCTAGTAGGATGTTGTAATCGAGGTCTTCATGGATAACCTCAACATCAATTTCTACTGTTTTGCCCCCTAGTTCAACTTGCAAGTTACTTAAAATCCCATATGGAGTGTATGATCGTCCATCAAATGCTTTTAATGTCGTTGACGATCTCGACAAGGGTGGTGACCCTAAATTTTTCCAGCAACTCATCGACATAATACATGTAGATGCCCCCTCATCAATAATTGTTCGATGAACAGTTTTGTTGAGGGCTTTCACTTGAATAAGGAAAGCTAGTTGAGCTGGTAACTGAGGGTCATATCCTTTATGATCAAAGGCCACAAGATTGGAATCTATTGGGTCAATCCCACCTATTGCTGATAATAAAGCTTGCTTTTGGGAGGGGCAATTCTGTGGTACCTCAAGTGTCGACATAGCGGACGACGATTGGGCCAGGTCCTCTATTATATTATAATTCTGTGCTATTTTTGCGTGAAGATTAAATGTCGATTTGTGTACTACTCCCTTTGGCGACTTTATCATTTGTTCAGGAATGATGGGTGGCACAACTTCGGTCAAAGTTGTCGTCGAACTACTAGGTTGTTCATTAGCCTTGTTATTCGACAGCTGTGGATTCCCGTAATCTTTATTCCTTGTCAAAGCATCATTTTGCTGCTTTGAGATAGACAACATAAGCACTTGGGATCGGGAATCATTTTGATTAGCAACCAGTTTGGTTCCCGGGTTTGGAAACGGATCTGTCAATACTGCTGAGGGTTTTGAACTCTTAAAGAGTTTCTTAACTTCAGGTATATGTGGACAATCTTTCGTCCAATGATCCTCATCGCATATATGACACCCTGCAGGGGGTTTCCTTTTTCTCCCTTTCTTTTTCTTCTTGCCCCCTGGTTGCTTCAGTTGTTTGCCCTTGTCGATCGACGCGGCATTTACTTCCGAGGCAAGAAGTTCCTCATTTGCATTTTGACTAGAAATCTTACGGGCCTTTTTAGATGTAGCCTTTGTCGATTTCGTGTCTGTTGTGCCAATCACGCCATTGCCGGCATGAGAGTCATTGTTTGATTTAGGAGGAGGAGGAATTGAGAATTCCGGTCTAGGGGCGTCAGGTATTTTGTCGTAGAGCGTGCCAGACTGGGTATAGACCAAGTCCAGATATTGCGCACGAGCGATCACTTGCTCTTCCGTTACGACTCCCCCCTTTGCCACGTCTTCCGTGATGGTAGGAAGTAATGACTTGATAAACCATTCAGCTAACAGCTGATCGGGGACGTACGTTTTTACCATCCTACGACGACGTCGCCACTCATGTATATGATCAGATATGTGAGTGGCCGTTGTCTGTTTGAAGTTGGTAAGGATTTCCGTTCCCGTTTCATACCTTATCGGTAATTGAAAATGGGTTAAAAAGGTTGTGGCTAAGGTACTGAAGTTTTCGAACGAAGCTCTAGGCAATTCAATGTACCATTTTGCCGCTGGACCCGTTAACGTCCTCTGAAAGAGGCGAAGTCTTATCGAATCATCATTCAGGGTGTTTGATGAACACCATAGATGGAATGTCATCACATGATTCGACGGATCTTCACCTGGATTTCCATTAAATTTAGGAATATCTGACAGAAGTTTATGCGGAATCGCTGGCCACCAAGGGGCATAAGCAATTGGATCATTCGTCAGCCGGTTTAGATCTAGTAATTCTAGAGTTGCTACAAAGGGCAACTGTTGATTCAGGTTAGGCGAAGCATACCCAGGATAAGATGGGATCGCCTGAGCAATGGGTCTTTGCAAACCAGCATAATGCTGGCAACTTTGACAAGGTTGATGGGCATAACCATTACAGTATGGTTGCCCATTACTTACAAAGGCTTGTTGCTCAGGTCCTTGATATGATTGCTGGAATGGTGGTTGTTGAGATTGTACCAGCTCTGGTTGTTGGACCATTTGCTGTTGTCCAATACCGGATGATTGACCAAGATGAGGAGTCATAGTACTTGTTTGAGCCTGAGTCGCTCCAAATAAGGAGGCACTAACCTGAGGTTGTGATTGAGTCGTTGAGACAAGGGGCTGTTGTATTGCAACCTGAGAAACTTGGGGCCGACATACAACAGGTAGCGCTTGCACTTGCGACGCATTCACCATAGCAGGTATAGTGGTAATATTCGACACAGGGTGTACTGGTTGCATTGAATATACAACCCCTGGTTGTTGAGGCAGTATTGGTACCCAACCGCTTGTCGTAACTCCAGTATAACCTGAATACTGTTGAGAACTCCCGTATGGATATCCTCCCGGAGGGGGTAATGAAAGGGCATACTGCCCCCCATACGGCGGTAATCCGGAACACAAGGGGATTGATTGCCCTTGGGGGCTGGATGGCCCAAATTGACCTCCATAGGGATCAATTTGTCGAGTCTCAACATAAGAGTTACCGGATATTATTCCAGAGGAACAAACTGGAACAGACCACACTGTCGAAATAGTCCCTGGGTGGACTCCTTCTAGCGGTTGCGAGCTAGTTGGGACAGATGGTATGCCGGCAAACATCGTCGGAGTGACGGCAGGGAGTTCTGCTGTCGCTGTGTCGTTCGACACAGTCCTAGATGTCGACGGTTGCTCAGACATTTTGAGTCTATCCAATAGATTGCCTAGCGATTCTACAGGAACTTCCACTGGTGATGGACTAACTTCTGATGTAGAAGGAAATAGAGTGACCCCTACTCCAAAGTGGGTTGGAGTACTTGCTTGCGGGTCTTCTACAATTTCCTCTATCGCAATCAAACCAGGTGGAAGAGGAAGACCGTCAGGTCCGTAAAATATTTCTGGTGCCGAAGAAGGGGTTGAATCGACAGCGACAGTTGTTTGAGGAACAATACTCTCTGGACCGGTTACAGATGGAACTGGTTCAGTAACACAAGTATTTGTTCTCAGACTAGGATCAGTGTCACTGTCCCTCTGTGGCTGTTGAACTTCTTCAATAGAGGCAGGGTTTCCAGAAATGTTTGGAGTAACCGGAATCTCAGATGTTGTCGGAACAGTTGTTCTAACTTTGATAGGAGATTTCGAACCGGTTAAACGAGTTTGCTTTGTCCGTACTGTTTTCGATTCCGGAGACAAAGACGGTTGACTCGTAAGCCTCCGCGAACGACGGGGTTTCAATTGACTTTCTTCCACGATTGCGGATTACTCGATCAACTAAAATACAAAAGGGGAAAGTGTGTTTCCGAATTGAATGAATTTTTTAGACGCTTTAGACACAACTTGCTTTTTCACTTTTAAAGAGTCGAGAAAAAGCTAAAGATGACTCTAGTCTCCTTCGATGTTTTAATGAGCCCGAAGTGACAAATGCTCGGATGGACTTTTTCCATTATAGAGTCTGAAAAAGGCCAAAAGGAACTGCTCTGGAGTTCTAGGCAGAGGGTGTGCCAAACTTTTCGCAAAACCGCAGAATACTTTTTAGGGTACGGGCGGTCGATCTTCCTGAATGCTGTGTTCAGTGCATTGCGATCAGTAGGGCGGCCGACACGGCTTCCTAAGGATAAAGGATATATGCCTATAGGGGTCTCCAATATATATGCGACAGTACGTGGGAGCACAATCCGTACTAGCGCTATCGTCCCTCAGGAGGAATCACCCACCTTCCACAAGATCGACAGTCACTAGGCTTAACGACGCCAGAACACGTCTCTAGCCTAGACCTCTATGTTGTGCGTTATGTTGCAAAGCGTTGTTAAGTTCATTCAATTTATTTTAGGTTGATCTTTTTAGAAGTTTGCCTTTCAAGGTTCACCACGAGATGTATGATACAAATTCCTAAATGCAGTCTAAAGATGATAAGCAAGCTTTATATCTTTTCAACTTTGAAAATCCTAGCTACTAAGGGAAAAGAAAGACACCATCTTTTCTCAAAGAGCAATCAGCACACTCTAATGCACTGTTCCTAAATCAAGCATGCAAACTTATCAAAATGCAAATGCACAATGCAGGTGTTTGTTTTCCGCTTTCTTAGTATTGATGCCTACAAAGAAAGCTTTTTGTACAACTTTGAATTTGCTTTTAAATGACAGATACAAACAAGTTTACTTTTTCGAAATCAACAAGGGTAGAAGAGATTACAACACTTTGCGACTTTCGAAATGAACACTTGTTTCGACACTTAAAAGAGACAAACTCAAACCAATAAGCAAAAGCAAATGTATAATCAACTGTAAACAGCCAATGAACTCTCTCCTAAGATCACAATCAACAGATCTGAATCAAGGGCTACAGGATGATTATTTCACTCATGCAAAGGAAAACTGTAAATGACGCCACAAACACATAAAAACACTCACAGTCTTTTTGTACAAAAGAGGTGGAATTTAAGCAGAGAAAAGGAGTTATCAGACTGGTACCTATGCTGGTTACAGGCTGCAAAAAACAGAGATCAAAACAGGGCAACAGAGAGCAGAGAACCCCAGCTGCACAAGGAAAAACTGGATCAGCGCAACCTCAACACTGTGGTTTTGACATTCAGCGCAGGTAGCCTTCACGGGACCTGCGTTGAAATGCAGAACCTCTTCACAGGGGTCGCGCTGAAGGAGAAACTCTCGTTTCTCACTGGGTTCTGGGTCACAGATTGCTGATTAATCAACGGTTTCAGGCCAAATCAGAAACACAAGCAAGGTATAATCAAAGGGATGCTTTGAGAGGGTACTAAGATCTATCACAAAGGATCATCAAATCATTTGTGAGTCCATTGTTCAGATCATAGACAAAATCCAGTGAAGGATCAAGGCAGCAACTGTCTACTTTGCAACTGAGAATAGCAGAAGCAGTTCGATTGTTGATGTTGAGTCTATGAGGTAAACAATGATAGAAACACAAATAAAATGACTAAAACAAATCTCCCCAGCGGAGTCGCCAATTTGTTGTGGGGAAAAATGCCTATGCAAGACGATCCTATCCACCTAAGGTGTGACAGTGCCTTAGCAACAAACAGAGACAACTATTCTGGTTTCTTCCTTTATGAAATGTGAAAGAAGAGAGATCAATGGACTTACCGGTGTCTTCCGTTTGTCCCTCGATCCAGATCCTCTTCTCTTTGGGTGTTCACAGCTACTTGCCTCCTCGCTTGCCCAGCTTCAACAGATTCCTGCGAGATCACAAGAGAACAACTACTTGCGACAAGAGAACAGCTACTTGCGACAAGAGAAGAACACAACACAAAGACAGATATTCATATTCATAAATGATTCAGGATTAGAAATAAATCAAATACACTAATGCAATCATACATCAAAGATACATCAGTATATAGGAGAGAACCAAGATAGCTTTATTGATAAATAACAAGGTTCAGGAAGAGATACAACCCAGATGGCTCCAATCCAGCATCTCCTTCCCAGCAGAATGGAATTCCTATCTTCACCTCCCTTCAAAGCATTAAGCACCCAATGATTCCAGTCTCAAACCAACAACAATTCTTTGCAATAACAAAATTCCAGCCTCTGGATCTCATGGAGGAGAGATCCATATATAGATGTTTGGAGAGAGGATGAGTTAGCTTGAGATCTGACTAGTGTCCTCTCCCTCTGTTAGTTCTTGAGTCCACTTGGAGGTTCTTGCTTCCACTTGGAGATTTGGAACCTCTTACTCATCACCAGTCGAATTCCCTGAGGCAAGTGTCATTTTGGAAGCTTCCTGGGTTTTGACACCTTGAGGAATGAGCCTGCCACATGTCCAATCTCGCTCAGCGCAGGTAGCCAGTGTTGGAGTTGACATTCAGTGCAGGTAGCCAGTGTAGCCATTGACATTCAGCGCAGATGGTCAGTGGAGCAGTTGACATGATCCTGAATTGACTTGTTTTTGAGCAGTTTCAGGTGGAGAACTTCTGTGAATTGCTGTGGTTTGTTAGCCTTGTTCCTCTAGGGGTAGGAACAACATGTTTAGGGACTTTGGATCCCTAAGATTATGGACATTTCATGCTCAATGTTTTAAGGCACAAAAATGTCTATAACAGAGTGATCTCACTAGCCATCCTTGTGACACTGCCGTGATTGGAAAATTCCAAACCTTACCTGGAATTAGCTGCTACCCATTTTATCACTCGTTCCTCAAAAGATGAGTGTCCTTTAAGCTCTTTTCAACTGACTCGTAAAATATGAAAAGATTGCCAAGCCATTGGCCTCTCCAGCTCGTTAAAGGGACAGGAAGTGCTATCCCTCCTCTAGATTTTAATCTTTTTGGACCTGAGGGATTATTACACAAAAAGATCGAGTGCTTGTTTTGTTCAGCTCGTTAAAATTATCGAAAATTCATCCCTTCTGTATTGTTTTATACTTTTTCGGACTTAAGGGATTAGATGACGAAAAAAGAATTTTGGAGTTACCTTTACGTTCCTTTTCAGACTCTCTAAAATTGAAAAGGACCGAGTTATCTTTGTCGTTAAACTCGTTAAAAAGATTAATAGCGACAAACTTGTCTATAGACGAGAACGAGTTTCACTATCGCTAGGCTCGTTAAAACAGAGCGATGGGTTTGCCCGAAGGGCAAATTATAGAACAAGCATATGTTATCCTCCTCAAGCTTGACAAAAATAAAGAGGTACTGGTCAGCAATGACTGGGGAAAATTGGGAAGAAAACTTAAAGAAACTTTGTTGGTAGCAAGTCGCTCTTGAACATGACACTTCCACTCCGTGTCCGAGTCGGGTTGGGTTGTTTCATTCATCGGTCACATCACCATGGTCACGCCATACCATCCACATTTGGGGTTAATGCTACCAATCCATCACATCAGTGTCGCCGATATGTTCAAGAGAAGTCATTCAGAGAATTCACCTGTGTCTCACCCACTACCATATGTTATACTCCATTCTTTCATGACCGCCACCCTGAACCTTATGTCACCAGATCGTTTTCACCTCCATTAAAATCATTTGCTCCGTTCCGTGTCATTGATGTGGGATTCATTAAGGTCCTCCTGTGACGGATCACTTCTTGTTGACATCAGCTCATTATCCAAGAAGTTGATCTAGGAACGCCCCATTCAGTACTTTGAAGCTTGCATGCCTCAATGGCAAGTTTCTCACTTTCGGCGACAGGTTTACATCAATGGCCTTGGACCGAAAGATTTTGCGTGGTGTTCAACGCTAAGTCCTTTATTCACACCACGTGAAGTGTACTGTAGTACCTTGAGGGTCATTATCATTATCGGTGATTCCTCTCGCGCTTGTTAACAGTTTACATCATTGACTGGTAATCAAGCGATGTCTTTCCATGTTCGACTTCAGAATACTTCTCACATGGATCGACTTGTACTTTGAGTGAAGATCGGACGAGATTGAAGACCCCAGATCTAGTTTCATCCATCCGGGCTGTGATATATATTCAGGGAAATAAAGACATTAAATGTACATCATTGCTACACAGATAATCATCCACTCAAAAGGATGATGGCTCTATCAGAATCATCAGTCTACACTCGGACGATTGTCTGTCCTATGTACATGAAAATGAATTTATAAAGCTAAGCATGGGAATGCCCGCCTCTGCTAGATCATGAAAATAGTATGAAGATAATGTATTGTATTTTATCTTATTACAGGTCTCCTCCCAGCATTGAAAGAACTTTGGATCCTCATAATAAAGCATTTCACCCGACACCAAAAGATTAACGGCCTCATACTTTAGGGGGCAACTGTTATAGACATTTTTGGGCCCTACAACCCCAAGCATGAAATTTCCATAAACCAAGGGCTCCTAAGTCCCTAAAAGTGTTGTTCTAACCCCTAAAGGAACAAGGTAAACAGATTACAACTTCTCCCAGAAGTTCTCCATGAGAAACTGCTCAGAATTGGTCAAAACAGGATCATTGCAGCTGCTCCACTGGCTAAGTGCGTTGCATCTCACCTAAATACACTGTGAGGGTGCGTTGCATTTCAAAAGTCCCTTCTGTGGGGTGCGATGGGCGAGAAATGACAAATGGCAGTGTCATTCCGCGAGGTGGAGAGGCAATGGAAGCTTCCAGAATCTTCTCCTGTGACACTTGCCTCACTGAATTCGACCAAGGATGAGTAAGAGGCCATCAGTCTCCAAGTGGAAGCAAGAACTATCAGAGAGAAGACACTAATCAAATCACAAGCTGACTCATCCCCCTTACAGATATCTATATATGGATCCCTCATCCCAGAGATCCAGAGGCTGGAATTTTGCATATTGTAAGGAATTGCTGTTGGTTTCTTGAGACAAACATTAGATTGTTGGGTGATCTAAGTTTTGTTTGAGGTGAAGAGGGGCTTCTTTGCTGGGAGGTTGATGTTGGGTCAGAACAACTAGTTGTAACTCCTCTTGGCTCTTTTCTTGTTTATCAATAAAAGCTATTTGAGTTTTCCTCCATGCTTTTGTGTCATTGATGCTTGTTACATTTGTATGGTCAATTTACATCTGATCCTAGATTGTTTATGATTATAGATCCATGTCTTTGTATAGTGCTATGCTTCTGTGATCTTACAGGTACTTTGTGAAGCTGGGCGTGCAAGGGAGCAGGTAGCTGAGGACTATCAAAGAAGAGAGGGATCAAATCAGGAGATTAGTGCAAGACAGATGTTGGTCTTTCTGTTCCTCTCTATCTATAATTCATAAAGGAAAAACTAAAGTAGCTTTTCTCTGTTTGTTTCTAAGGCAGCTGTCACACCTTAGTGGGATAGAGCAGTTCTATATAGACACTTTTCCCTGTAACATTAGGTCCCTCTTATGTATTGGTATTTATTTTTAGCTTAGAGCATTTGTTATTTTCTTGCATTTTATTAGAATATAATTCCTCAAAAATCCTGTGATTGCTACCTCTATCTCATCTCTCTCGTGGGAGCATGAATAGAGGAATCTACAATAACGACCCAAAAATGCTATTGTTATGATTTCTTGGATGAATGTCTATATTAGTTATCTTGTTTTGCATATGTTTGTTGTAGCTTAGCAGTTGATTCATTGCCTAGATCAGGGTTTTTTGGCATAAATCAAATAGTGTTTAAATTCAACTCATCTTTTCCACCATTGGTTATGTGATTTTGTAAATGATAAGAGAGCATGTGCATGTGATGTTGCAAGACTATTGGATCTGCAGGAAAGGAGCCTTTCACCATCTCTATCTAGGACTTCTTCACCCTCTCTGATGAATTCCAAATTTTGTTCTTGAGTTCCTCCTCTTAGGTCACCGTGAGTAGCCCTCTTAGTCCAAAACAAGCTTTCCCGAGGTGTTGAGCTTGTCTAGGGGTGTTGGCCACCTTTCATCCATCTACCAAAACCTCCATCTACCTTTCCATCCCTTGATCTCATCATTCTTACCTTCCAAACCCTCTCGGAAACCTTCCTATGGCATTCCAAGCCTTCCTGTAGCACTACATGGTTCCTATAGCATGCTTGTAGCAGCCTGTTTTACCCCTTGTATTGACCTATGATGCAAGTTTTACTTAGTTTAGGATTAGGTTGACCCCCAACATGGACTCCGTGATCAAGGGCAACACCTAAGCCATTCCAACGTGGACTTCATGATCAAGGGCAACACCAAGCCATTCCAACCATCTTGTTTCCTTCACTACAAGATAGAATAACATTAGCTTCTTTATCATAGATTTAACACAAGTAGAACATTGATTTATATGCAACGGTGAATTAGATAGATGATGCATGAAATCTTGAGTTATGATATGGTAGGATAATTTCCCGTTTAAATGGTAGAATTTACAAGTTAGGGTTTGAAAAGCATTTACATTTGACATTAGAGCTAGCTTTTGAATTGCACTTTCAGTAGTTAATTTCCCCCCCTAATTCAGTAGAAGAATGGTCTTGGAGCATTATTGATCAAATGTCCTAGTTAAAGGTGGCATGAGTAGAATTCCATCTACTGTGTATATAATACAGTCACCTCGAAGTTTGTATGAACCTTAGGTTGATAAAGAGAGTTAAGGAGCCTTTGGGAGTTGCAGCACTCTTGGTGCTATACCAAGTCTCACCAGTAACTAAAAGAAGAAACTTAAAAACTTAGTCAAATTACAGACTTATAGAATGAAATTCAAATTTTCAACATAAAGGTACCTCCTCCTCTTTCAACATAGAATTGATTAAATACTCCTCAAAGTTAGTTTTCGACATTGAGAATATGATTTAAGAGGTGAATTATTGGTAAAAATTGTAAATCTCACTCAAAAACATCCTTTATACATGTGCGCATGCACACAAATTAATATAAAAAATATGCAAATTACTTAATAATAAAATAAAAAAATTGTATTAAAAAAAATCACATATATAATAATTTATTTTTATAAAATAAAGTACATATAAACTCGAATCTTGTTTTTTTTTTTAATTTCATTATATATATATGTAATTAATTATAAAAAATACAGATAAACTCAAATTTTGGTTTTTTTTTTTTAATTTCATTATATATGTAATTAATTAAACTATAGTATACGATCAATGACAAATTATGCTATAGCAATCAATAAAAATCATACTTAAAAAACACAATAAAATATATCCTATATTTCATCCACTTTTATGTGAATACAATTTTAATTTAAAACATATTTAACATAAGTTTATGCTATAAAGCACATATAAATCTTTAATATAAAATGTATGTGTACCTTGCTTTGGAGTTTTCTGCAAATAATTAATTAAGTTCTTGAAATTTAGTTAAAAATATATTTTAAAAGTTTCATAAAATACTTATTTAAAGATTTTATATAAAATATATAATATAAAAGTAAGGTTTTTATATATATAAACTCAATATGTTAATTGGGAAAAATATTTTCATCCTAAGTTATTTATTTATATCTAATTATAAAACTAAGCAACTTTTTTTTCTCCAAAGTTATAATAACGCACATGAAGGTTGTAGTTTTTGGATCTATAATCCACACAGGTTCCACTATTATTCGAAGGTGATTGAAAGTCACAATAAATAAAATATATTAAAATATTATAAAAATAAATTTTATTTTTTTAAAGTATTATAAAAACATATTTTAAATTTTTGATACACCTATGTTTATATATATTTTTACAAGTTAAATTTTATTTATGATGAGTTGTTTGTTTTTTAATATTTGGGAATTTTTTTTTATTACCTAATTTTTATAATGATAATTGTTTTATTTTAAAATGTTAAAATTTGTAAAAATTATATAAAATTCTTATACATTTTAATAAAAATATCACTAAATATATTAGGTTTAATATTTTAATAATTAGTAATATTTATTAAAGTTTTACATTTTAATATAAAATATGAATTCTTTAAATTTTTGGTTTATGAAGTATAAGTTATCGAGCCACATTCACCAATATCTGTTTCATAGTTTTCTCATTAGTGTACTTACACATTCACCATATGCAAATGCTATGTCCATGTGAGTCTCTCCATTATTCATACAATTGTAGACTAGCAAGATTATATTGCAAAATGGTCTCAAACTCCAAGAGCATACACTATACATTACTCTGCTATTCTTTCGTTGAAAATTATAGAAGTCACTCCTCCTAAAGCCAATTCATTATAATTATAACTTCCAATCTAATTTTTTTAACTCACTCAGAAGTCAAATGGTTTTTGTAGTGATTCATATTCACTATCATTATCTTTTTGAATCCCCTCTTATAGTGTGTGGTCAATTTTTCTTTCACTACTCCAAGTTTTCCTCTCGTATATTTATCTTTTATCTTTTGTAGTAACCCATGGGGCTTTTCTTTAGACCAAAGGAATTGGGACTCTGCGACCTTTCCCTTTTATACCAACACACACTCCTATAGCCAAAGGATGATGAGGTTCCATGTAACATGTATCTTGTAGTAATATTGACCTCCTTATTTCCTCCTATTAAATAAATTAACTTCAACAAATAATGAAAAATGGAAGTCAAATATTTTGACACTGATTGATTTAGGCCAATGATGCTCCTATATCAGATACCCTTGGTGAGAAAAATTGAATATCCAACTCATGCAAACATAACCACAAACTCTTCATGTAATGTAGGCCGTTGAAGGTGACCCAACTCCTCTTTTGCAATCCATAGTACAACATTTAATTTATGATCTTTTATTTGTCTAAATATTCAAAATAATTAAAGCCTCTTTCTCCTTGTTAAGCCTCTTTGTCAGTATTTCGTAAACTTCTTTAGCCAACTTAATTGGTAGCTATTCTCTCCATTCTTCCATGTTACCTACTTCACCATCCTCTACTCCTTCATGAAACTCATATAAATAAGAAACATTAAATATTGGGAAAATATCAAAGGCATATGGAAAATCCAACTTGTAAGCATTATCAGAAAGTAATCCTTAGAATCTCGCATAGACCCTTTTCTTGTATTTGAGCTTACTATATGTCCCTCTTAGAAATCTATACCTTCCTCAAATGTTCCATCACTATATTTCCCTATTCAAAAAACTTTAATCTCCTATGCCAATATACATTCTACATATAGCTATCATTATTAGGTGTTGAAGGTGACCCATCTCCTCTTTTGCAATCCATAGTACAACATTTAATTTATGATCTTTCATTTGTCTAAATATTCAAAATAATTAAAGCCTCTTTCTCCTTGTTAAGCCTCTTTGTCAGTATTTCATAAACTTCTTGAGCCAACTTAATTGGTAGCTATTCTCTCCATTCTTCCATGTTGCCTACTTCACCATCCTCTACTCCTTCATGAAACTCATATAAATAAGAAACATTAAATATTGGAAAAATATCAAAGGCATATGGAAAATCCAACTTGTAAGCATTATCAGAAAGTAATCCTTAGAATCTCGCATAGACCCTTTTCTTGTATTTGAGCTTACTATATGTACCTCTTAGAAATCTATACCTTCCTCAAATGTTCCATCACTATATTTCCCTATTCAAAAAACTTTAATCTCCTATGCCAATATACATTCTACACTTACAAATCTCCTATATGCTTTTTGAAAAATTGTTTGCATTAGTGATCGTTTTATCCACAACATCTAGAAACTCAACCAAGTCTATAACACTCTTTAGGGATCTTCCATTTACTACTTAAAATGGACTACGACCAATGGAGCTATTCATTGAATTGGTTTAAGTGAATCAACTTGAGCTGAAGCCAAATTTGGCATTAAATTGATTTGTCTCCAATCAATCTTCTCAACAAGTTTCCTAGACTTCATTTAACTACCTCTATTTGACCATCTCTCCATGGATTATACAATGACACGTACAATAACTTGTAACCATCTTCTTCCAAAGGGTCCTCAATAAATGTCTTGAGGAATCAAGTATCTATGTTTGAGTGATACTCTAGGCATCCATGTAAGTTTACATTCTCTTGGAAAAATAACACAACCACATGAGTAACCTTAATGGTCTTCTTGCATGGTATGAAATGTACCATATTAGAAAATATATCCACCACAAACAATTCTAAATCATAACTTCTCTGTGTCATGGGTAGTCGTAAAACAAAATCATGTGTATGTCTTCCTATGGCTTATTTACTATTGATAAAGGAATATATAACCATAAATTTGATGCATTCCTTTGGCCAATTGATGAATCCTACCATACTCATCAAAATTCTTAACATATTTCTTGATATTGGGTCCAAAAATAACTTTCAACCACCAATTCTTTCGTCTAATCCACTCCAACATGTTTACCTAAACCTTTGTCATGTAACTGTCAAATGAGTTTCAATCTCAACCAAGGAAAATTTTAAGGATCTATATTTGCTTGAAGTGTTTAAACCTTGACAAATCTTACTAATTCTTAAAATGCCAACCATAAAACATTTGGTGATATTCTTATATAAATATTTAATTTTCTAATGGTTTAATATAATTTCTACATTTTTTTGGCAATTTTTAAAGTAAATAATTTTATTTGTCAAATTTGCATAAATCATTCTAGAAAAAATGAAAATTGACAAATATTTATTGGAAAAAAACATGGAAAATTAGCCCATGGATGAAATTTAGTCCCTAAAATCACTAAAATTTTCTTTATTCTTAATGAATTCCATAAAATACACAAAATTTGATTCCTAACAAGAACCTCTCTTGGATACAGTGGAAATCCAAATATGGTGTCATATCCATAATGCATTGTTTTTTGCATGCCTTCCATGCCTATCCAAAAACTACATCTGTTGCATATAACTCTTTCATGCTTTCCAAACTAACAACCTCAATTGACATGGTATTTAATAACATCACTCTTTGACTTAATGCATTTGTAACCTTATTAGACTTCTTAGACCTGTACTTCAAAAAAAATGACTATCTATGTAGAAACTCCACCTATTTAAAATGCTTCTAATTCAACTTACCTTAACTATTTATTTTTTCAATGCCTTATGATCAATAGACATTGTTGGCTTATGGGGGCCTAACCCAGGTTCAGAGTTATTTAGCCAAACAAATCCCTACACTACTGGCCCTTTTGGCATCAACCCGTAGAGTGTGGACTGTAGTCTCACCCGAAGCAGTATGGGGAGATGATGGAACCAAGTTTCTGCACCCTTGAGATGGATGTGATGTCGGTTTATTCCAACTACACTTGCCTTCATGTAGGTCGCTTCGTGCTCTGTTCTAACCTTCACTACCTTCTCGATCTATTACAATCAGCTTTCGTGTAGCTTTCGAGTCACTCTGTAGGTGTGGATATATTTGCGTGAAGACCTCCCAACTCCGATTGGACCGCTGCAAGTTCGGTAGCGCACTGAGCATCTGCCTACTCAACTTCCTCTACGCGTTGTTCGATGATTGCTGTCATTGAACTGCTGCTCTAAATCCTTTCCTGAGTTTCTTGCAGCTGCGCGAGCTTTGCTTCAATGGAGACTATAATGGTATAAGCCTCATCGATCCACGACTGTAGGTGTGCTTTCAAAACTGCCTCTTTATGCCGAGCGACATCCACCTGCTCCTTGAGCACCTTTGCCTGTTGCATCCTTGCAAGCCTCTATGTAAGGGAAACTATGTGCGCGATCCCTTTTACCTCATCGTATCTCTACTGCAGCTCGCGTGCCTTTGTCTCTAGGCGCTCTATGCTCGAGTCCTCCTGTAGGGTGGTGAGGACCTCGAACAACTGCTCGAACAATTTCATGCAGTCTGTCACCACACTATCAACCGTCGCCATTGTTGTTGTGATCACAGTGGTGCATTGTTCTCTGATCTCCAGAGGAGTTGAAGGCTACGCCTTCAACTGTAGCTCTGCTATCTGAAGGTTTAGCTCCAGCTGTACCCTAGCCATTTCAGCTCTAGTGTCGCGCACCCCTGTTGCTAACTTTCGTACACGCGCCTCCACCGATTCCTCTGCTGGGATGGCCAACTCCGTGACCATCTGGCAGGCTTCCTCCACAACCTGCACTATTTGTTTGTTCTTCTCCATGGCCTCGTTGCGTCGCAGGCTCAACTGTTCAATGTTGATTCGTTGTTCGCTCATTACCTGTATAGCACGACTCTCCCTGGCTCAAAGTTCTGTCATGAATCCATACTGCAAAATATAGAGCGTCTCTTGAGGAAGCGCAACCATGTTTAACCTGACCCCTTTCAAGCTACTGACCATAGGCTTGTCGGCCTCATTCTCTATAATGAGTGCTCCATATGGTAGCACTATTGTGTTGGTCACCTTGGCACGATGCTGAAGTCCCAACTGCAAGGATGGTGGACATTGTGCCAGCCTGTGGAGTGTGCACCTGCAACTCCTGTATTTGTGTCCGGAGAGCCCCCAATACCAACTGGTGTTGCTCCTCAAACTGCTAGAGGGCCTCCGCGGTGACATCCCTCACCGTTTTGCCAATATCGTGCAAGTCTCCTTCAGTAAGGGTGATAGGGTTGAAAGATGTTTTTGAGGCCTTTGTCTTCTTTCACGGCCCTACCTGCTCTCATGGTTGCAGACGCTTTAGCTGGGTGGACGTTGTCTGCAGGTCCACGCCACCTTGTTCTGTATCGGTCTTTGGCTTAGGCGAAGGTGACTTCTATCCTTCGCACTCTTCTTTTATTGTCTTCTACTGCTCCTCGACCAACTTCACAGTGTCGTACACTGCCTGGGCCTTAGTGGCTGCTTCTTCCTTCCTGCGCTTTTCCATCAGCTACGCCATCCGTAGTTTCATCTCTTCCTTCTTCCACTGCGCGACGAACTTCTTTGCTTCCACTGAGGAGCCAGTTGGAGGGCGCCACTCCGCTGACCAAGAATCAAGGACCGCGAAGATTACATTGTCGGTCGCCAAGTATGGTAACTCATGCCATGTCTTCGTAGGGTCCTTCTGCACCCTAATTAAGACATGGTGGAAATATGCCTTGAACTCCGCAAAGCTCTGTAGACTGTTGTAGATTGTAGGCGATAACCACGGCTTGTGATTAATCCCCATCCTGATGTTCATCTCCATGAGCACCCAAAAGATCTTGCTCTCCCTTATCCTTTGTGTGTCCCTGGTTGCCCACAGCGAAGCATACTTCACTGCCTCTGGAAGGTCCTGTGCGATCGATGGGAACTGGCTATCTTCAGGAAACTCCCATGCCACCAGTACTATCGACAACAGGATCCATGCATAATGGAATGTTTTTCCCTACTCCTGTGCCTCGCAGTAGTTTGCAAGGAACTCACCGCATAGATAGTTTTCCTAGTTGAACTGGACCCCTTCTACGCACTGCACTGCTAGTGCAACTATTGGCACAGGAACCTCATCCGTGCGGCACTTTCGCATCACTTTTCCTGAAAATATTTGTGTCGCGACCTTAACTATAGGATTGTTGATGCTAGAGATGGTGTACCCTTGCTTCTTTTTCTCCAACTTAAATTTATTTTTAATTGCCTCCACGATGGCCAAATCATCACTTTTTTCTCTCTGAAATATTTGTTGGATCCTCCCCTATGCAAGGAGCCTTGTGATCCTATGAATCAGATGGTCTGTGATGGGTATGGTCTCCTCCAACGACAAGAACCCATCATGCACCAAGCAAAGTAGCTGCCTCATGACAAAAATGGTCATTGGGGCACGGTGGTAATGCGGCACCCAGATCAGGTTTAGCAACCCTGCTTTCTCAACACCTTTGAGCCATTTACATGGCTCCAACTCTATTATTCCAGTCGACGCATCTGTCTTCTGGTGCATTAGCTGCGCAGTTGCTAAATGTGGGAACTTCTCATGGTTCACGAGGTCCCAATCTTCAAATTTTAATACAGGAACCCATCCCAAGTGCGCTCCTTCAAAAATAATATCATCTGGGAGCAGTGGAGTTTGAAGAGAGATCTTGCTCTCATCTATATCCTTGGGCACCTTGGCTTTACCCATTCACTAAGGAACATATGCAGGCAGCCTGGTGAGAGGGTCCGTACCCTAGGTTTCGACTTCCATCTCTACATCGTCCTCCTCCACCAGGATTTCTTCAAACTCTTCCTCCTCATCAGCCTCCAGATTGATGGCCTTCCCCTTTTCCTCCATTGTGAGCTTGGACCTCAGTGGATTTCTAGGCAATATGCACATCGGTATCATGGCCTACTTATCCTTCTTAGGTCTTAGCGTGCATGGTGATTTAGGGACCTCTATGATTATTCCGGTGCTCTTTGGGGCTTCTACTTTCGCAATTTCCTGCGCGGCTACCTCGACTGTCACTACGCCTGTGTCCATGGCTTCTTTGAGTGCTGCCATAGTGTGATTCCACCATTCTCTCAGTGTCTCGGGTAATTGCTCAAGCAACAAATTCGGTTTCAGAAGATTGAATAAGTCTCGGTTCATGAATATCTGAGTGCACAACAACTCAATTCTCAAATTGCCAAGTGTTGTTTGCTGGACAACCATTTGTAATTTATAGCGCCTTTTGAATTTGAATTTGACCGTTCCCCCCACATTCGCTCCATTAATGCTAGATTGGCGGCAGATTTTCAAGAATATAGCCCATAAAGTTCACCTTAAATGCCTGCCACCCGCTTGATTTGGCCTCAAACCAAGCATCACATCGTGAATAATGACTGTAATGGTCACTTTTCGGCAGACCTGCGTGCTAGCGCAGCTGTCTTCGCGTTGTCGCGAACCCTGTGACACTTCGCTACTGTGCGTAGTCTTGACATCGCGTGGTTCCCGGGCAGAGTAGTTTATAGTCTTACGCCTCCTTTCAGCTACCTGGAGCGCTAAGACTATGCTTTAGTCGGCTAGTCAAGTGGTCGGGCCACCTGTGTATGGCTTTAATCAACTTCCATTCACTTTTCCTAGGAAGGGATCGCCATTCAACTTTACCAACTGTATTGCACCACCGTCTATAATCTCCTTAATAATATATGGCCCTAACTAGTGCATTCTGAATTTCCCTAGGAATTTATCAAATGTACTATCATACAACAAAACCAGATCGTTTACCTTGAATGTGTGCAGCTTGATGTGTCGATCGTGCCATGCCTTTTCGCACTGCTTTTGGACCTACTGGTGGAATCCAGCCAAAAATCATTCTTCTTCGAGCTCTTCTAGCTATGCAAGCCTCTCCTCTAGGGCTTTGCGATCCGTCATACCTGTGAGTGCTGTTATGCGTAGACTAGGCACGATATATTCCATAGGCATTACGGCTTCCACTCCATAGACAAGCCTAAAAGGTGTCTGTCCCGTCAGTTTCTTACATGTCGTCTGATAAGCCCATAACACTGCAGGTATGCATAGGTCCCAATCACTTCACTGTGCATTGCATACCTTGGTCAGCACGGTTTCCAGTACTTTGTTAACGCTTATATTGTCCCATTAGCTTGTGGGTGATATGGTGGTCTCTTCTCGTGATACACCTGAAACTCTTTTATCAACGCGTTGATTGTTTCGTTTTGGCAGTGTGTACCATGATCGCTCATCAAGATCTTCGGACATCCAAATCACATCAGTACATGTTCAAACAGAAACTTCGTGGCAGTCGTGCTCATGCAATCCTTCACCGGCTGCGCTTCTGCCCAACGAGTCAGATACTCTATCGCAGTGATAATGCACCTCGCACCTATCTTTCCTTGAGGTTTGGTGGGTCCTACAAAATCTATTGCCCATTTTTCGAAAGGTTGCAACGTCATTTATGGATTCAAAGGCATCTTGTCTCTCCATGATGGCCTACCTGTTCTCTGACATACATCGCATACCATGAAATATGCTTTTGAATCCTGATGAAGGGTTGGCCACCACAACCCTACGCGTAGAATCTTCTACGCAGTTGCTCTTCCTGCATAATGTCCTCCCGCAGTGATCCCATGAGCATCTACGAGGATGATGCTTCATTCAAATTTAGGTACATACCTTCACAGTATTTCATCATTCCCCATCTTGTATAAATGCCCAATAATGACAGAGAAATCTGCCGCGCGCACCACTAGTTCCTTCTTTTGTTGGACAGAGTATCTTTTCGGCACAGTTCCAGTTGTTAGAAAGTGAATTACATCTTCAAAATGTCCATCCACTACATGCACAGCAAAGAGCTACACGTCGGGTAATCCTTCCTCCAAATTAGTAGGTTCCTCTCCATCCTTAATGCGCAACAGGTGATCTGGTCCCGCGTTCAATCGTCTAGGCTTCACAACAGCTTCAAAATCATACACTTGGAATAATAAAAGCCATCTACAAATGTGCCCCCCCAACATAGGCTTATTAACTAGGTATTTTAGCGTAGAGTGATCTATATACATCTTAAAGTGACCTCCTAGCAAGTAGTGTCGATACTTTTGGAGTGCATACACCATAGCTAGCCCTTCGCACTCAGTGGTGGAATAGTTCTTCTCTACTTTAGATAATCTACGACTTGCGAATGCGATAGGGTGATCTAAGCCTTCTCCACCATCCTGTGTTAGTACTTCCCCCAACGCTATACACGACGCATCGACATGTACATGAAACTCTTTCTTCCAATTCAGGAGGACTAGAATCGACGTAGTAACCATATTTTCTTTCAATATATCCAGGCTTTTCTTATAGTCATCATTATAACAGAACGTGACATCCTTTTTCAACAATTTTTCCATCGGCGCGGTGATCTGGGCATAGCCTTTGATAAACTCTCTGTAATATCCCATATGTCCCAGAGTAGCGTGCAACTGTTTTACACTTCTCGGCACTTCCAAGTTCAGAATCACCATGATCTTTGTGAGGTCTACCATCAGCCCTTTTCTGCAAACCACATGCCCCAATAGGTTCCCAAAAGGAACGAGAAACACACACTTCTTGAGGTTGAGTGTGATTTGGTATCTTCAGCAGGTATCCAGCATCAAGCGCAAGCTCGCTACATGGCGCTTAACTAGCCCAAATATAGTCCAGTCATCAAAATAGACCTTCAAGAACTTATGAATATACTCCTTAAAAGCTACAACAACCACACGTGAAAATATAGTCGGCGCATTCTTCAATCCAAACGGAATGAAAATATATTGAAAGCAATCCCACTTAGTCGTGAAGGTTGTTGAGCCCTGAAACTACATCTCTTCTACACACTTTTTTAGACCTTTTCCCCTCACCAGTGCCTCACAAGCTATCAATGATCATTACATATTGATTCTGAGAGTGCATTTAAGTGGTTTTCTAACTATGTTTTTGTGTTTGCTATTTGACTTAGATTTTTCTCATTAGCTGCGGAATGCAGCCACTTTCTGCAGCTGTCTTGAGATTCCACAATTGTTTTTGTTGATCTCTAGGTTGTAGGTGTCAGCAAGAAAAACAAGGCACGTGGGCAGTTCAGAAATTATCTGGACATGGACCAGGTCCTATTGGTTTAGCCAGATTCGTAGAGGAAAGCCTTGGTCAAACGGTGGTCAAACGAGGAGTTCTACAACAAACAGGTCTCTGTTTTCAACACGTGAAAGGTCCGAGACCGTTCCTAGATCCATGGATTCATTTTGACAGTTGTAGACTGCCTCCACAACGCAAATCCAACAGCCACATTTTGGTAGATTGAATGATCATGGCAACCAACATGCTAAGCTCACGGATGTTGTCTTTTTACGTTTCCTCTGCTGAAGGTGTTCCATAGGAAAAACAGTTATGTAATTTCCTTTATAAATAATGCGTTTGCAAATTCATGTAGCTAGTTTTTGATGTAGTCTTTCTATTAGTTCATGTACTGTGCCGTGACATTGATCTTGTTGTTGTAACGAGAGGATCCTTCCTTTGTTTCGCAATATAAAAAGACTCTGTTTTATATGATTGTGTGAGAGTAATTCTGGACTGACAGCGTGCTAACCAAGGCCGTGCAAAGGGCCCCTGCTGGCTAAGGTTTTGTTTCTTTATTTTTGTAAAGTTTTCATATGTTCTTGTCTTATTTCCATTGTAGATATTTCATATTTTAGTTATGATGTTAATGTTTCATTCCTGTACATGATTTTCCAAGCATTGTATATTTTTGCTAACACCGATCAGTGTGTTTTAGGATAGGCTAGGCTCGAGCATTTTCATACAATTTTTGCAATAAATAGTGACATGAGATTGGCATCTCTGCTGACTTTGTTTTTCTTAGCTTTCAATTTCGGTTATGCTTTGAGTTCAGTCTTATTCATTTGTCGTTGATAGTTAGTTTAGATATCAAATTCTTCATGTCATTTAACGTTATCTCCAGAGCCATGGCTTGACCCCGAAAAGATACTTGGCGAGCTATTGGATTATGAGTGAGGTGATTTGATTTTATTTTCATTTCTGCAATTAGATATCAGGTTCTTCATGTTATTGACGTTATCGCCAGAGCCATGGCTTAACCTGGAAAATCTACTTGGTGAGCTATCGGACTATAAGTGAAGTGACTTGATTTTATTTTCATTTGCAAGTAGGTAATTTAGATATCAATTCCTCATGTTATTGACGTTATCTCCAGAGCCATGGCTTAACCTCGAAAAGCTACTTGGCGAGCTATCGAACTATAAGTGAAGTGAATTGGTTTTACTTTTATTAGTTTGCAGTTTTTGATTTGTTTGAGTGCAATAGCTTAACTTTTATTTATGTATTTAGATGAGCAGCAGAGATAGTGATTTCATGATCAATAGTTTATCATTTGTTTGATTTGAATAGCTGCACATTTACATTCTTGTTCAAGTACTAATTTCATCACTAGTATGTTTTGAGATCCTTTGAAGTGTTAAGCTCTGGAAGTCATCATAAAGGACATAATTGCCTTAAAATCTATCTCCATACTTGCCTTCTAAAGTATTCTTAAAACTTAGGAATAGGGTTTCCATTCGCATTAGGAGACAAACCAAGATAAAAACCCCAAAAACAAAATAAAATTGAAAACAATAAAAAGTAAGAAAGAGGTTGTCTTGCACATATAGTGCGCCACACTTCATCAGTTTACGACTCCTGGATTGATAATTAATGTAGCAATTTAGGACATACTAAATTGACTAAACATTTTGGCGCCGTTTCCGGGGAAGTGTAACTAGGTAGCCGATCTCTTACAAAAAAAAAAGAAGGGAAAAATTGATAACTTCTTGAAGTATGCTCTCCTCTTGCACCTAGTGTGATCTGGAGGATCAGAAAAGAGAGTTATTAGTTCAATAATTTCTTGATTATTTTCTCTTCTTGCACCTAGTGCACGACCTGGAAGATCAGAAAGAAAATTATTAGCCCAACTTAAAAATAAAAATAAAAATAAAAAAATGACATGCATAGAGCAAGAGATTCTAGGGGAAGGTTTATAGCTAGGGCCAAAAGTTCGATTTTCACAACTCCAGCTACTTCAAGGCATAGACAAGATACACCTCCATCTCTGACTCATACTCCCAGCCTTAGGATTCCTGGAATTCAAGGGGCAGCAGCCGAATTAGGAGATTCTCCCACACTATCTACTAAATCTGATCTAGGAGAAGAACCTTTCTTCACTTCTACAGGGGAACATATTGTAATCAAAGAAGTAGAATCACCTGAAGAAGAGGGGAAGGGAGAAACTCTCCCTCGTTCACCATTAATAGAAGAACCAGAAGACTTTGAGGAAACTATCATGATAGAGGAAGTAGTAGATGGATTTGGAGGAGGGGGTAGAGGTAGAGGAAGAGGAAATAATGGAGGAGGTAGAGGTAATAATGGGGGAAATAGGGAAGGAGATAACTCATTTGGATTCCCTATAGCTGATGAGGAAACTCATACAACAACGAAAAACATTTCACCATCTATCCTCTCAAACTTTTATGGGTTATGAAGTGAGGATCCTGAAACATTTCTATTTGAATTTGAAGTCTTGTGCCGAACCTATGACTATATGGAAGACTCTCAAAAACTCAAACTATTTCCTTCAACATTGAAAGGAGCTGCTTTGAAATGGTTTATGGGATTAGTCACTCAATCTATTAGGACTTGGAATGATATGAAACAAACATTTTTGGATAGATACCTGGATTATTGTATGCCCACCAATCATAAGGATGAGGTATTCAAGATGATGCAAAGAGAAGATGAAAACTTGGAGGATTTACTTGAAAGATTTCAATACAACTTAAAGAGAGCAAAAATGAGTAATTTAGATGAGGAAACCTTGAAAGCCCTTCTATTGAAAGCCATTAGAGATGAATGGATAGATATTTTAAACATGATGGGGAAGGGAGACATTTCTCAACTTCCACTTCGTGACATAGCAGAACTATGTGTCCATCTCTCAAGGGGAAAATCTAAAATTGGAAAAGGGCCGAGAGATCCTTCTCTTATTAGAGCAAACAAATCTGCAACTGGATCAGTAAGTAGGGCAGAGATTGGCAATATGCTTGATGAGTTCAAAACTGATATTCTAGGGAGCCTTAGTGAACAACTAGACACCCTTAAAATACAAAACAAGCAGAAAGCAGAAGCTGATGCCTTGGCCATCTTTTGTCCAAAATGTAGAAAGAAACATGCTCTAAGGGAATTCCCCTTGGATGCAAAAGTTGTAGAAACATGTATGATTTTCTCAGAAAGTCATGAGACCAAGGATTGTCCTTCAATTCCTAGGCTCAAAGCTGTCTTTCAGGAAGATCCAAATTCAGTAGAGTCCCTTTGTTTTGTTTCAAGAAGACCGTGGTAGGGGCAACAAAATCAAGAATTTAACAATCCTATGAACTTTCAGCTCCCACCAAATTGGAATTCTTGGCAACAACCTTGGCCCCAACCTCAAAATCCATACCAATCATGGGCACAAGGGATGCAAAATCCTTATGGGAGATTTGCTCAATTTTATCAATATCCTCCATCTTTTCAAAATCAACAAAATCCACAACTTTCATTGCCATTTCCACAACAACAACCTTCTCAACAAAATCCAAATTCTCAACTCTTGCTTCCATTTCAACAAAAGACAAATCAACTACCAGCCCAGCCATTACCGAATCCCAACAACAAAAATCCTCAGAATGCTTACATGGTAGAAGGACAACAATTTCCTACCTATATGATTGTTCCTCTTAATGATGTTCAACTCAGATCTGGTAGAGTTTTAGAAAAACCTTCTATAGATGTTCAAGAGCAAGGTACCTCTAAGGAGGATTCTCTTAAATTCAATAAAGGTTCTGAGGAAGCATTTCTTCAAAACCCAATCATTCAAAAAGAAAAAGAAAAAGAGTCAACCCCCACAACTCCTATAGTTGAGCAACCTGCATCTTCATCCACGCCTCCTTTCCTTGAAAGATTACAAATTGACAAAGGGGTGGAAAAACAAATCTTGTTGCCTGACTATGATTTTCTAGATGAATTAAAGAATGTCTATATCAAGATTCCCTTGCTACAAGCCATTAGAGAGATTCCTATTCTAGCAAAAACAATAAAGGAGTTGAGTCTTAAAAGACCAGGAAGGAAACCAAGAGATACAAGAAGAATCCACCTGGTAGGAAAAATTGCAGATATCATGATGGGAAAAATTACCATGCAGAAGTATGTGGATCCAAGTAGTCCAATTGTCAAGACACATATAAATGGGATAGAAATTCCAAACACTTTGATTGACTTAGGGGCTGCTATCAACATTATGAGTAGATAGACTATGGAACAACTTAAACTTCCTAATCTTCTTTTTACACCCACCTTACTGCAACTTGCAAATAGATCAATAATCAAACCAGATGGTGTACTAGAAGATATTTCAGTCTCCTTAGATTCTTGGGAATATCCAGTAGATTTCATGATTTTGACTCCCAAGAGTAATTTAGGAGGGCATCCACTCATCTTAGGAAGACCTTGGCTAGCCACAGATGATGCTTTCATTAGTTGTAGATCTGGGGATATGTATATTTCTGATGGTAGTTCGACAAAGAAATTCAATTTGTATCCTCCAGCAAAAGCAATTACAGAAGTAGGAGACAATGAATGGGTCAACGATGAAGATATTATACAACCTGTCTTTACCATCTCTGAAATTAGTGAAGATAGTCAAATTTTGAACACATTAGAAAATTTTGAAACATCTTCAGAATATGACCACACACAATTTCAATTAGATTCTGATATTGAATATTTATCATCAAGACAAATGTCTCTTTACTCTATGGAAGAGTTTGGTAGCTCTACTATTGAAATTTTTCTAGGAAAAACATTGAATATCAACAAAAATTTGGAAAAGTCACAACAGGAAGAGCTAACCAAAATCTTGCAAAAACATTCTACTGCATTTGCATGGGAGTATATACTGATATGAAAGGCATTGACCCTAAGACTTGCATCCATCATATCTATATCGAGGAAAACAGTAGACCAATCAGACAACCTCAGAGAAGGATGAATCCAAATCTTAGGGAGATAGTGAAAGAAGAGCTCCAAAAACTACTCAATGTAAATTTCATTTACCCAATTTCAGATAGCCAATGGGTTTCTCTTTGGTTATAAGACCACATTTACCTGTCCATGGGGAACTTTTGCTTATTGAGTGCTTCCTTTTGGATTATGTAATGCACTCGAAAGATTCCAAAGAGCAATACTAGGAATTTTTTCTGATCTAATCCATGATTGTGTAGAGGTATATATGGATGATTTTACAGTTTATGGTGATTCGTTTGAAGAGGCATTAGAAAATTTGGAAAAAGTCCTTATAAGATGTAAAGAAACAAACCTTTCACTAAGCCATGAAAAATGCTTTATGATGTTTACTGAAGGTATTGTTTTAGGACATCATATTTCAGGGGATGGGATTAAAGTTGATAGATCAAAAGTTGAAGTCATCTCCAAGTTACCTATTCCAAATTGTCAAAAATATGTTAGAAGTTTTCTGGGATTTACTGGATATTATAGAAGATTTATAGAAAACTTCACCAAAATAGCATCTCCACTCTTCAAACTTCTTACAAAAGACTGTGAATTCAAATGGGGTCCTGATTGCCAATCAACATTTGAAACTTTGAAAACAAGGATATCTGAAGCACCTATCTTGAGAGGACCAAATTGGAAACTTCATTTCCATATTTCTACAGATGCTTTAGATACAACTCTAGGGGCTGTATTGGGACAAAAAGATTTAGTTCCTTATGCCATTTACTATACTAGTAAAAATTTAACTCCTACTGAGTTGAACTATACTGTGACTGAAAAAGAGTTCCTAGCTGTTGTTCATGTAATCAATAAGTTCAGACATTATATAACAGGCTATGAAACTTTTATTCATACTGATCATTATGCAATTAGATATCTAATGAAAAAACCCATTACTAATGGTAGAGTTACAAGGTGGCTCCTACTTTTACAGGAATTCAATATTACTGTGTTAGATAGACCAGGGAAACAAAACACAGTAGTTGATTTCTTGTCTAGGATTCAGAATACTAAAGAAGATTCTCCTGTAGACAAGTTTCCTGATGAATATTTATTTGCAGTAACTACTAAGACTCCTTGGTATGCAGATATAGCTAACTATTTGGTTACACGGAAACTACCTCCACATTTATTTCCTGGTGAAAGAAGAAAGATTATTCAGGAGAGTTCAAAATATTCATGGATTTCTAACAAATTGTTTAAAACAGGGCCAGATCTTGTGATCAGAAGATGTGTTAGGGAAGATGAGATGCCTGATATTCTCAAAGCATGTCATGATGAACCATGCGGTGGACACTTTGCTGACAAAAAGATAGCCTATAAAATCCTCTCTTTAGGATATTATTTGCCATCCCTCTTCAAAGATGCAAAACAATATGTCAAAAGATGTGGCAGCTGCCAAAGAGTAGGGAAACCTACCCTCTCAAATGAAATGCCATTACAACCACAAGTACTCATCGAACCCTTTGAAAAATGGGCTTTAGACTTCATTGGACCTATTAACCCACCATCTAAACAAAGAAAGTATCTATTGGTATGTAATGATTATGTCACTAAATGGGTAGAAGCCAAAGCATTATTTTCTGCTACTGACCATTTAGTTGTTAGTTTTCTTTATGAGGATATTTTTACTCACTTTGGTGTTCCAAGAGAAATTGTGACAGATCAGGGAGGCCAATTCACATCCAAACTAGTGGAGAAGCTGATGGAAGAGTACAAGGTCAAGCACAGAAAATCTACTCCTTACCATCCGCAATCAAATGGTCAAGTGGAGTCTACAAACAAAGTTATTGAAGGCATCATTACCAAGACTGTTCATCTACACAGAAGAGATTGGGCAGAAAGGCTTCCTGAAGCCTTATGGGCCTACAAGACTACATGGAGGAATACAACAAGACATTCTCCCTATGAACTTGTTTATGGGAAAGAAGTTCTGCTCCCCATTGAGTTCCAAGTTAGAACCTTCAAGATGACAGTTCAATTGGGAATGGATCTATCAGAAGCCCAAAAGCATAGAATGGAGCAGTTGAATGAACTAGATGAGATCATACAAGAAGCAATCCTAAGAACTGATCTAGTTCAATATCAAAGAGGTAAGTGGCATGACAAATAAATCAAGGAGAAAAAGTTTCAAGAAGGATATTGGGCATTGCTATTTGATTCCAAGTTCAAATATTTCAAAGGTAAATTTCATACTCATTGGCTTGGGCCATATGAGATTGAAAAAGTCTTTAGCAATGGAGCGGTAAGAATCAAAACCATTGATGAATATCAAACTCCTCTTATTGTGAATGGTCATAGATTAAAGATCTATCATAAGCCACTCTCAAAGGAGGAATTTGTCAAAATCTTTCAAGATAATTCTACAATAACGCTGGTGAAGAAGAATCCTTCTTCTCCACCAACCTAGCCTTTGTTATTTTCTGTTTTATATATATATATAATATATATATATATATATATATATATATATATATATATAATCTATATCTATATCTATAATCTATATCATCTATATCTATACATACAATACTATATCTATAATACTATATCTATATCTATATCTATATCTATATCATATCTATATCTATATATATCTATATCTATATCTATATCTATATATATATATATATATATAAATAAATTGTATAAGCCTGAAAACCAATCACTGATTGGCAGTCTTATACAGAAAAGATAGGGCGAAAATCAGAAACTTCTGATGCCCTATATTTTCAAAAAAAAAAAAAAAATCTCTCATAGTTTCATGTCATTTCACTTCATTTCGCTTCACTTCATTTCATCATCACATTCCGCCAATAAAATCCCTTTTATGACCAGTTTTCATATATCAATTCACTCAGTCATCATTCATTTCCATCCATCTCCATTTAGTCATATGTTCACTGTGTCAGTTTCCGCAGCTGAATTCAGTTTCCGCAGCTAAAAACTGATTCCGCAGCTGGTTGTTGATTCCGCAGCTAACACTCTGTTATTCAGTACTGACAGTTAGATGTTAGCCAAATAATGATGAGAACCAAATGCAGGTATGACAAAGGAAAATATTTTGAAGATATAAAGCACCTAAAGCACCAACAAGAAGCAGCTAATCAAAGGTTAGTGGACGGAAGTGGCAAAATTCTAAGGTATGAGCAAGATTCATTTCAAATAGCATTTTAAAGCACATTCTATATAGTTATGAAACCACCGGCTTCATTATGTGTAATGATTAGCATTGATAGCTTTTATAACCGCTCCATGGCCTTTACATGATTCCACCACGAACTTTGCATTAATTTTTAACGGACTCATGATCTGCCTCCGAATTTCACTCATGTTTATTTGTACGTTGGCATTCCACCTGCTGAACCGAGTAATTATGAGGACGTAATCTATTTGATCACGGCTATTTCCCGCCGCACAAATCCGTATTCATTTTGAGAACATGCTCATGCCTATTCCGCAGCCTTCTAGTTCAAAATCCGGGCTCACTCTATTTCCATACTATACCATTGAAGTTGCATTTGTTATTTCTGGCCTATTTACATCTCCATAAACTCATTCTCATTACCTGTTCTCTACTCTTCCATTTATAACTACTGGTTTTTCTCCACAAACCTTCTCCATTCCCCGCTAACACAACTGTTTCACCTCCGTCAATCCATTACTCACAGTCCATCACTCACAGACGTATTTTAAGGCAGGAGGAAGGAATGGGTCTTCTGCTAAGAGTAGAACCGGACGGGCCTAAATTCATGGAGGGGTATCCACAATTGAAAAGCATATTAAGGAAGGCACGGTGGCTACAATTCATCCAGAAATTCAGAGGTTACAATAAAGAAGTCACGAAGACATTTGCAAGGTCTTTTAATGCTGTGGAAGTTTAGGTTGGAGATCTTAAATTTTCAGTCACAGAGGCATCTATCGCAGCAACAACGGAACTCCCACAGGAGGGAGAACGGTGGTTCAAAAACAAAGACTTTGATGAGAGGGCCTGGAGCATTATCTTACGCAATCTAGGTATGGATATAACCATTTTCAAACGTGGAATCCCTGTCTCTGCTCTAGAGGAAATGTGGATTAGTTTATTATTGATAATCCAGAAGTTTATTACATGTGAAGGATGGTTTGGGTCCATGTATATGTACCACATCCGGTTGCTAATGAATTTTCTAGAAAATCAAACCATCAATTTGCCTTACTTTCTATTGAATAGCCTGAAAAAGATGTCCATAACTGTACAAAACAATCTGGAGGACATAGAACCCCACCTTTACCATCACAACCTTATAAAAATTTTGATTGAAAATAGTTGAAGGAAAAGAAGGACACTTGGGAACAGTTCTTGATTAGAAACTTCTTTCAGGATCCACCTGAAACACCCCAGAGTAACTCAGTAAGGAAAAGTAGGAGAAGGAAAACAAGTGTGAAAATTCAGGACACTCCTACTAACATAGCTAAAGAAACTAATAATGAAGAGAAGCTGTCTAAAGGTAGGAAGGAAAGAACTGAGGTTAGGAAGCAAAGAAAACTAAAGGGGAAAAGAAATATTGAAGCTGTCTATCAAACCCCAGAACCTTCCTCAGAAGAGGACCAAATACTTTCTGAAAGACTAATTTACCTTTAGGAACAATCAGCTGCAGCAAAGAGAAAAGGGAAAGAAAAACAGAGTGTGGAGAAAGGAGACACTAGCTCACAGAATCTAAGGAGGAGCTCCAGACTTAAAGGAAAATTGAGGAAAGTACAAACTAAAGGGGCCCACTTCATTGATTTAGGAGGGGAAACACCGGAACAGCCTCCAGCAATCCCTCCTGGCCGTAGCCCACACCATACTCCTATTTCTCAGCCAGATTTTGAGATCAGTCCTTCTCAGCCAAATTTTGGGGATAGCCCAAGAAAGGCTACACTTGAGATAGATCCAACCCAGCAAGAAATGTATGATTTTATTGAGTCATTGGAGAAGACTGCCATAGATCAAGGCTCTTCATCTACCCAGCCTAATACAGCCCAGGAAGCTCTAATCCAATCACTAAAATAGGAAGTTTTTGAATTGGAAATCCTAAATAGACACATCAAAAGAGAAAATGAAACATTAAAAGAACAGAGCACATTGGATAAGATTATTCACGACAACACCATGTTGCATCTTGGGCTGTGGTAGAAGAAAAATAGGAAATTGAAGAAAAAGAGTAGGAGGTTGAGCAGAGCTCTCATCAACCTCAAATTCAGGTGCCTAATGAGAAAGCCTAGGATGACAGTGGTACCAAGAAAGAAGAAAAGAAGGCTGGATGTGTTAGCAGAGGTCTTAGAACACATGAACTGAAGGGAGGATGGTCACAGTTTTGGTTGCATGAGGACATGCAACACCTTCACAGTGGGGGTATGTTGAGCCCTGAAACTACATCTCTTCTACACACTTTTCTAGACTTTTTCCCCTCACCAGTGCCTCACAAGCTATCAATGATCATTACATATTGATTCTGAGAGTGCATTTAAGTGGTTTTCTAACTATGTTTTTGTGTTTGCTATTTGACTTAGATTTTTCTCATCAACTGCGGAATGCAGCCACTTTCCACAGCTGACTTGAGATTCCACAACTGTTTTTTGTTGATCTCTAGGTTGCAGGTGTCAGCAAGAAAAACAAGGCACGTGGGCAGTTCAGAAATGATCTGGACATGGACCAGGTCCTATTGGTTTAGCCAGATTCGTAGAGGAAAGCCTTGGTCAAATGGTGGTCAAACAAGGAGTTCTACGGCAAACAGGTCTTTGTTTTCAACATGTGAAGGGTTCGAGACCGTTCCTAGATCCATGGATTCATTTTGACAGCTGTAGACTGCCTCCACGATGCAAATCCAACAACCACCTTTTGGTAGATTGAATGATCATGGCAACCAACACGCTAAGCTCACGGATGTTATCTTTTTACGTGTCCTCTGCTGAAGGTGTTCCATAGGAAAAACAGTTATGTAATTTCCTTTATAAATAACGCATTTGCAAATGCATGTAGCTAGTTTTTTTTATGTAGTCTTGCTGTTAGTTCATGTACTGTGCCGTGACATTGGTCCTGTTGTTGTAATGAGAGGATCCTTCCTCTGTTTTGCAATATAACAAGACTCTGTTTTATATGACTGTGTGAGAGTAATTTCAGACTGACAGCGTGTTAACCAAGGCCGTGCAGAGGGCCCCTGCTGGCTAAGGTTTCGTTTCTTTATTTTTGTAAAGTTTTCATATGTTCTTGTCTTATTTCCATTGTAGATATTTCATCGTTTGTTCACTTGTGTATATTTCATATTTTAGTTATGATGTTAATGTTTCATTCCTGTACATGATTTTCCAAGCATTGTATATTTTTGCTAACACTGATCAATGTGTTTCAGGATAGGCTAGGCTCGAGCATTTTCATACAATTTTTGCAATAAATAGTGACATGAGATTGGCCTCTCTGCTAACTTTGTTTTTCTTAGCTTTCAATTTCGGTTATGCTTTGATTTCAGTCTTATTCATTTGCTGTTGATAGTTAGTTTAGATATCAAATTCTTCATGTCATTTAACGTTATCTCTAGAGCCATGGCTTAACCCCGAAAATCTACTTGGCGAGCTATCGAATTATGAGTGAGGTGATTTGATTTTACTTTCATTTCTGCAATTAGATATCAGGTTCTTCATGTTATTGACGTTATCTCCAGAGCCATGGCTTAACCTGGAAAAGCTACTTGGCGAGCTATCGGACTATAAGTGAAGTGACTTGATTTTATTTTCATTTGGAAGCAGGTAATTTAGATATCAATTCCTAATGTTATTGACGTTATCTCCAGAGCCATGGCTTAACCCCGAAAAGCTACTAGGCAAGCTATCGGACTATAAGTGAAGTGAATTGGTTTTACTTTTATTAGTTTGCAGTTTTTGATTTGTTTGAGTGCAATAGCTTAACTTTTATTTATGAATTTAGATGAGCAGTAGAGATAGTGATTTCATGATCAATAGTTTATCATTTGTTTGATTTGAATAGCTGCACATTTACATTCTTGTTCAAGTACTAATTTCATCACTAGTATGTTTTGAGATCCTTTGAAGTGTTAAGCTCTGGAAGTCATCATAAAGGACATAATTGCCTTAAAATCTATCTCCATACTTGCCTTCTAAAGTATTCTTAAAACTTAGGAATAGGGTTTCCATTCGCATTAGGAGACAAAACAAGATAAAAACCCCAAAACAAAATAAAATTGAAAACATTAAAAAGTAAGAAAGAGGTTATCTTGCACATATAGTGCGCCACACTTCATCAGTTTACGACTCCCAGATTGATAATTAATGTAGCAATTTAGGACATACTAAATTGACTAAACAAAGGTTGCCTTGCTCATATCCTCTGGTGTGATTTTGATTTGGTGGTACCCAGATAACCCATCAGTTAAAGAATATGCTTCCTGACCACCTACATTGTCCAACACTTCATCCGTGAACGGAGTTGGGAATGGATCATGCACACAAGCTCATTCAATTTTCTGAGATCCACGCATATCTTTATCTCGTCCTTCTTCTTCTTCTCTTGCACCACCATTGGGCTTACCCAATCAGATTCTTCCACAGGCTCAATGATGCCTACTGTGAGCATTTTTCTAGTTCTATGTGGGCCTTCTCCTTGTATTTTGGATTTAAGCGGTTAAGGGCTCTGCTTATACTGGCTTCAATCGGGCTTTAACGTCATCTTCATCCCTTGCGGTGGCCTTCTATTCTGGATTGTTAATATTCTAGGATCCCTCATCCTCCTTCTTAAACAGTTACATTATAAACATTCTAGCGTGCGACTCGGCTGAGTAGCCCATTCAGGCTGAATCAAGTCTATCGCCTCCTGTGGTATCCTAAAGATGGTTGCTTTTACCTCTTGTAGTGCTTCATCAATACTGTACTGCCCATCCTTAAAACTGAATGTCATCATGAAACCTTTGTGTAGGATATCCCATTCACCTATCCCATGGTGGAGCTTTGTTTTCTATATACCAGTTCATTGGTATAACATCTAGGGTATGACAGAACAGGTGCACCCACTCAGGTTGTGGCTTTTCTCCATAGGCATGCGTCCACTTGGCCAGATGCGCGTGCGGATCATCCTACCCATCATACTTGTCTGTCAGTCGCACCTTAGGCTTCTCAAATCTTACTCGTATCATTCTCCTACATTCGCGCCAATCATCAAAGCTTCCTCTGTGCATACCCCACCAGCTCGCGGGCGTAGTGCACAGTACCCTATCTAAGGCTTGGAAGCATTGCTTTTCTGGCACCTCCCTTTCGAATGCATCAAGAAGGTATCTATTTCATTTAGAACATCATAAGTGGGCAGATATCTTACTTCTATCAACACGCAGCGTAGCGACCTTGTCATCATATTGCAGTTCAGCGTAGTTACTTTGTGTAACCGATTCTACCATCGTTCTATTTCTTCGTTGGAATTCGAAGTACAGGAGCTTTCGCGCTCCCATGTAATCCACCCATCCGCGGTGGGATTTACTCGGTCTTGGTCTCACGTTGTTATCTTATAGATGCAATCCAAATCATCATCGCTCTCATGGTCGCAGACCGGCTCTGTATAGCGCGATCCTTCAGCAGGGTCCAGGGGTATAATTACGCTCAATGAATTCTTCTCAAAAATCATTTTTCACTTCTTCAGATTGATTACCCCATTCATGTCAGTGGCCCAGTCAATTCCTAAGAGCTCGGGGTAGGGATTGCTATCATCAACAATCTCTATCACTTCGAAATCCTCCAGCATGCTTGCTCCCTCAATATCCACAATTATTCCCTACAGTCGCTCCAGGGGTATTATTTTCTGCTAGTTTACCATCCTTAGCTGAATTGGAGACCATTGCAGCGCGGTTCTCCCCATTCGCTCCTATGTCTGTTTCGATAGAACATTCACATCTGATCCCAAATCCAAAATGACTTGATCCATCACATATTCTCTAATTTGCGTGATGAGTCTCATTTCACGACCTATCCTTGCCTTATGCTTTCCAATCTTTTGGACTATGCTCAGTTCTCTTGGCGCGGTCCCGACACATCTATTGATAATTTCCTGTAACCGTTTCACAGCCCTACTGTCGCGCAGTAGTAAATTCATACATGTTTCAAGGAAAGTTGTCTGCATGGATGGGTCCATTTCTAGCACCTGTTTATCTATACTTCTTGAGGTGGAGGCATCAATGAAGCTCTTCTTAGCTTCCATGAAAGTTTCCCGAGCGCATTCCAAATCAAACTCAACTTCTTTTGCCGGGGCTTTGCGAACCCACATACTATCTTCTACATGTTTTCCTTTATCATCTCCCGTATCAATTCCACTTCAGAGAACAATGTTTACGTTCGAATCTTCCTTGCGTAGCTCAGACCTCATCATCTGCAGGTTCTGAGTCAGGGGAGGCAGTAGCACTCCTTTTTCACATATCCTAGCTATCAGCGTAGGAAAATCTTCTGTCTCATGGTTAAACAACGTGCATTATTTGCACAACGTGCACATTGGATTAGTGCAATCGCGAGCATAGTGTCCTGGCCCTCTGCAATTGTAGCAAATCAACTGTCTGCGACCTCTACCAGGTCCTTCTCCACCTCGGCCTCGTCCACACCCTGAAATATTGTTCATGCCATTCCTGGATTCTAGTCAAGGGGCCTTGTTTCATCCTAAATTTTGTAGGTGGGAGTTCTATCCATCATCAAATCATAGCTTCTACAAGTGCGCTCGTCATGTCCCACCGACATATAAAAGTTACAGAACAACTATTGCGAATTTTGCATATACTTCTGTAGCAAGTGACAATTGTCTGTGGCATGATTTCCGCCTATTTGACAGATCGCGCACCACAAAGCAGGCACCGCGCTAGGTCCTGCTTAAGCTTCCGTCCTTAAAGGCATCGATCCTCCTCCTGCAAGGTAATTCATAAAAATTAGGTAGTGGTCATTGTCATGACCCTGACTCTTGCATTTTACGCACCACACTTCTTTGCGCACTTCTGGTTGAACCGTCCTATCCTGTTTCAGACTTTGCATCTCAAGGCACAAATTCTTCAGCTGCGCATGGATCTGCTAAACTCCTAGGTTAGGATCCTGCATCAGGGTCTCATGCAACCTCATGGAAATCTCCAAAGCTTTTTCCTGAGTTGTTATCTTCTGATGTGATAACGCACTCCTTTAATGTGGTAGTAGCGAAGCTACAAACCACTCACGATGTTGTCCATCTGTCAGATTCATATTGGCTTCACGAATCATACATTTCATCCTTTGATCTAGATCCCAAGGAGTCTCGCCTGGTAGCATCGTGATCTCTTTAAATCCTACGATCGACTGTGCTTCAGACTTAGGCTTGCTAAATTCTCTATTTAGCGTTGTTTGAATATCCACGACTCTCACATTTGGGTTATCATTAGAATACTTAATATACTAGGTCAGTGCATGCTCCTACAGGGTGCTAACCAGTGTCGCTTTCTTTATATGGTCATCTGTAACACCTTGCGCTTCCCATACATCTCTTACAACAAACTAGAATTGGTTTGGATCCTCATTTCCCAAACCTTTGAACATAGGCAACTTTACTGTGTTTGCCATACTGAATCACGGTGGTGGTGGAGGTGGTACGGGTGAAGATGGAGGTGATGGCGGTGAAGCCAGTGGTGGTGTGGGTGGAGGTGGTATTCGCGGAATTATTTGCCTTATCAAATGAATAGCACTTCGCGGAGAGACCTTCGCGAGCTCTTCCTCGTCCCCTCGCGGAGGTGAAATCAAGGGGCTATTTTCTAGACCCTTATTTCCTTCATTCCTGTAAACCTTTCCACTTTGTGTAGCCCCGAACATCAAGGTAACTGCATAACCTGCTTTTCGCATAGCAACATTTTAATCCAAGTATTCAAAAACTTTACATACTCACCTCACGATCCTTTGAGAAAGCGTCACTCTGCCTCACTATAGCTAAATGAGGTGTCAACCACGAACTAAGTAATGAATCCTCCTATGAGCCAATGATCAATGACGCGTGCAATCTTATCCTCCGATGCTTCCAACCTTCGCACTAGCTTTAGGGTCCACACAATAGGACCGTCAAGTTTCCACCTTCCGTAGCTATCTGCAGCTTCACGATCCTCTATATAGCTCAGTAGGGAACGACGTGAAAAAGATTCTTTGTGGATATCCATCAGCAGGTAGCTATCTTGCCACTCTTCTTTTGACAGTCAAGGGATTTTGTTCTCCTGTGCGCGAACTTGTGAATTTTATGTCCACC